>JANAVB010019600.1:11088744-11566244 GCA_029216955.1 Iris pallida
CTCAGCTTGCACAGTATCTCATCCTGGAATTGAGTCTCCTTAACTTTGTTGATTTGGTTGGACTGCACTTGTAATTGCATCATAGGCGAGTCAACTCCTAGTACTGTAGCTTCTTTCCCAAGTTTCAACATCACTGCTTCTGGTAACACAATCTCTAGCCCAATCTTTTTCATGTCTTCTAGTAGATATCGGTCCTTTGTTAGAAATATAGCCATTGGGTAACGACTAAGCGCATCAGCAACCACGTTAGCCTTACCCGGATGGTAATGCAAATTGACATCAAAGTCCTTCAGGAGCTCCAGACATCGCCTCTAGCGCATGTTGAGCTCCTTCTGTGTGAAAACATACTTGAGACTTTTGTGGTCCGTGTATATCTCTACATTTTTGCCGTATAGGTAGTGCTTCCAGAGCTTCAAGGCAAAGACGACCGCTGCTAGCTCTAAGTCATACGTCGAGTAATTCTTCTTCTGGTTTCATAACTGTCGAGAAGCATAAGAAATTACCTTTCCATGTTGTTGTAGTACACATCACAATCCCTTGCCGGAAGCGTCACTATAGATGAAGAATCCATCCAATCCTGAGGGTAGCGACAATATCGGTGATGATGTCAACCTTCTCTTCAATTTCTCAAATGATGCCTGGCACGCCTCGGTCCATACGAATTCATTATTCATCCTGGTTAGCTTCGTCATGGGCTCAGCGATCCTTGCGAAGTCCTTCCGAACTTTCTGTAATACCCAGCTAAGCCCAAGAAGCTTCTAATTTTTGCAACTGAACTGAGTGTCGTCCATGACTCAACGGCTGCTATCTTCTTGGGATCCACTGATATGCCTTCTCCTGTGACAACGTGGCTGAGAAAATCCACCTTGTTTAAGAAGAACTCATACTAGGACAACTTACCATATAGCTTCTCCTTCCTTAATGTCCCCAAAACTATCCACAAGTGCTGCTTATGTTCTTCTTTGGTCTTTGAGTAAATCAGAATGTCGTCGATAAAGACAACGACAAACTGGTCCAGGTACTCATGGAAGATCTTGTTCATGAGGTTCATGAAAACTGTGGGGGTATTAGTAAGACCAAAGGGCATAACCAAGAACTCATATTGTCCATATTTTGTGTTAAATGCCGTCTTTGGAATATCTTTTTTCCGTACTTTGACTTGGTGATATCCGAACCTGAGATCAATCTTCCAAAAAACCTTTGCTTTGCTCAACCGATCGAAGAGATCGTCAATCCTGGGCAGATGATACTTATTCTTGATGGTGATGTTGTTCAATGCCCGGTAGTCTATGCACATCCGTATGGTTCTGCCCTTCTTGGGCATAAATAAGACTGGTGCCCCCAGGGTGAAGCTCCACTCCTAATGAATCCCTGGGCCTTGAGCTCGTCGATCTGGTCCTTCATCTTCTTGGTCTCTTTGGGGTTGATTTTGTAGCATCATTGTGAGATAGGTGAAGAACCAGGTACTAGGTCGATAGTGAACTCTACGCCTCGATCAGGGGGTAATCCTGAAAGATTGTCGGGAAAGACATCTAGAAATTCTGCTATAAGGGGGTGACGGAGTCCGGTTTCTTCTGTGATAGAGGTGTAGGAGACACACCCCATGCTTTTCGTGCTCAAACCACCTCAAACTTGGGTCCTCTAGGTGGACTAAAGATAACACAACCCCGGTGACAGTATATCAGGGCGTGCTTCCTGCTCAGCCAGTCTATTCCCAAGACTACATCATAATTAGGGAGAGGCACAACTAGAAGGGGTGCTAGAAAGTTATAACCTGAGATAGTGATAGGGCAGGTGCAAGTCTCTGTGATTGGGATAGGTCCACCTCTGGTTATTACTCTACAGATCATCTTACTACATCCTACGTCTATGTGATATGCAGCAATAAAGTTCGATTATATGAAACTATATGAAGCTCCAGAATCAAATAAAGCTAAAGACGGGTGCGAATGTAATAAAATGGCACCTGCAATGACATCTCCTTCGGTCTCTGGCTCTACTTCTGGCTCATCAACGGCTAAGGCAAAAGCTTGCTCGGCCCTCTGCTGGTTGTAGCGATGCTGCTGGGTAGGTAGTGGACCTCTCTGCTGTCCAGTTCCAGTCCTGTTAAATACAGCTAGATAATCTTTCATTTGGTGGGTGGCAGATCCATAAGCAAGGTAGTGTCCCAGCATTTTCCTATAGATGTCTGCGATGTGACTGGGCCTCTTACAATAGACACAGTTAGTTGCCTTCTATTAATGGTACTAGGATGCCTTGTTGGGTGCTGTTGGCTATTGTTGCTGCTGAGGGTGAGAGGGCATGTTGTTTTTGTTATTGGGCCTCTTGTTGTTGCCCTGGTAGTTACTGCTGGTTCCTGGGTGCTCCCTCTTAGGTCGGGCAGGTGAGCTGGCCTCAACATCTTGAGCCACCTTTAGCATTTTATCATAAGTCTTCGTACCGTTTGTAGCTACCAACGTACGAATCTCCTCTCGTAATCTATGTCAAAACTTCTTGGCACGCTCGACTGGGTCTTCTACCAGGTGGGGTGCAAAGCTGTTGAGCTGGTTAAACTCAGCTGCGTACTCCTCAATAGTATGGTCTTCCTACTTCAGATTATGAAACTGCCTCCCCATAGCTTCTAGGGCGGCCTCCGGAAAGAACTTCCGTTTGAACTGCTTCTTGAAGAAACGCCAGAAGGTTTCTCCAGTTTAGAATCTAGGCTCATTCCTATAACAAATACTGGCCAGATTCTTGAGTTATAGAGCTACAACCTCTACCATAAGATCGATTGGGAGTCGAGTGACACTGAGAAGTCGCTCTATTTTGTCCAGCCATTCGTCCACATAGATGAGGCCCTTTATTACTTTAAAAGGACGCGGATCCAACTTCTTAAAACTCTCAATATTTTTAACCTTTTCCTCGATGATAGGCTGCTTGTCAAACTTTATATTTCTCCAATAAAACATAAAACTTAACAAATTATTCTTATTTTACCTTGGCAGGCCTCTGATCTGACTGTGACGAGTCTAGTACTGCCATAGCCACATTATGGACATTCTCCATGCCCTCTCTCATAATCGTGGTCTTCTCGCGATTAGCTTCAGCTTGAGCCCTCTGAGCCTCAAAAACTCTTCGTAGCAGGCCTACGAGCTCGACGGGGTCCACTGGTACTGGTGGGGCAGCAGGAGGATTCATATCAGTAGGTGGTGGTGTGGTCCTCGGAGGAATCGGTGTGGCTGTCACGACCCGTACCCAATAATTGGACATGAATCGTGCTCACGCCCAGCCTACGCCACAGAGTCGGCAGTAGAACGCTGTAACAATATGATGAACAACCACACAATAATAATATATGCTCCAATTGGGAGACAACAACACAAGATCACGAATCAACACTGAATGAAAATAGTGAATATATATATCTAATCTCAAATATGAATGTATGAAGTCTACAGATAAATAAACTCCCAACTACAAGTCTCAGAAATCGATGTCAATATCCACTACAATGTCTCAATAATATCTAAAAACATCTAAGCAAGAGAAGCGAGGTCAGCTGCTGCAAACTCCTCCTGAAAGGTAAAATCTGTCTCAGTGACATCTTCTAAATAAGGGCCATACTGTTCAGGGCATAAATCCTCGTCATAATTACCTAAAATTTTGGGTTACCTAGTCAGGATGGATCGAGTACAGTTTGCTGAATGCAGTTCCAAAATATAAAAATGACTATAAAACAGAGGTTAGCCATTAATTATATGTTTTGAAAATAGACAAGAAAAAGGCATGCGGAAAACAGCAGAAAATCAACATTGAAAGAATAAACCCAAAAATACCTTCCAAATATTTGAAGTACCTTTGACATGTGATCGGTCTGGGACACTACACAGCGAGGTCTACGAGGTCTACTTGCATGAAATAAACAATATCTACGAGAATCTACTTGCAAAAATAAACAATGTCTACGAGGTCTACTTGCATAAAATAAACAATGTCTACGAGGTCTACTTACAAAAAATAAACAATGTCTACGAGATCTACAATGTCTAAGGTCGGATCACACATCCTTGGTACTTCTCATTCCTGACTCGACAAAATATGATAGAATAAAAAAAGAGACAAAAACCACATAAAGAATGACCAAAAGTGAAATATAGTAATATTCAATCCATAGTCACTCATCAACTCAAGCCATCTGCGCTGCCTCATGTTCAACTCCTTTTGTGTGAAGATGTACTTCAAGCTTTTGTGGTCAGTGAAGAATTCCACTCGCTCTCCGTACAAGTAGTGTCTCCATAACTCCAAGGCAAAGATCACGGCCGCCAACTCCAGGTCGTGTGTAGGTTTGTTCTTCTCATGCGGCCTCAACTGTCGGGACGCATAGGATATCACCCTCTTTTTCTGCTCTAGAATACAACCCAGTCCTTTGCCCGAGGCATCACTGTAAATGGTGAAACCTCCCGATCCTGAAGGCAACGTCAAAATAGGGGCTGTCGTCAGCCTCCTCTTCAACTCATCGAACGCAGCCTGGCAGTCCTCTGTTCAAATAAACTCTACATCCTTCCGAGTGAGCCTAGTCATCGGCTCCACAATCCAAGCGAAGTCTTGTACGAACTTCCGATAATATCCTGCCAATCCCAAGAAGCTTCGTATCTCTGCCACCGTAGTCGGAGTAGTCCAAGCTTCCACAGCTGTAATTTTCTTTGGATCGACGGATATACCGTCGTCTGTCACCATATGTCCAAGGAACTCTACCTTGTCCAAGAAAAACTCATATTTCGAGAGTTTTCTACAGAGCTGCTCCTTCCTGAGGGTCTCTAGCATGATCCTCGTATTCCTCCGGTGTTTTCAAATAAATAAGTATGTCATCGATAAACACCACTACGAACTTGTCAAGGTATGGATGGAATACCTTGTTCATCAAGTTCATGAAAACTACCGAGGCATTAGTCAACATGAACGGTATCACCATAAACTCGTATTGTTCATACTTGGTCCGGAAGGCTGTCTTCGGTATATCCTCTTTCTTTATCTTCAATTGATGGTAGCCCGACCTCGAATCAATCTTCGAGAATACCCATGCGCCGCTCAATTAATCAAAGAGATTGTCAATTCTCGGCAAAGGATATTTGTTCTTGATGGTGTGATTATTCAAGTCTCGATAGTCGATGCACAATCGCACCATACCATCCTTCTTCGACACAAATAGAACAGAAGATCCCCATGGTGACGAGCTCTCTCTGATGAATCCTTTCTCCAGTAATTCGTCGATCTGCTTCTTCAATTCCTCAGCTTCTTTGTTGTTGATACGGTACACCAGTTTTGTCGTTGGTTCTGTGCCTGGAACCAAATCAATAGCAAACTCGATGTATCTGGCGGCAATCCTGGTAAGTCCTCAGGAAAAACATCTAAGAATTCCGTGATGATAGGATACGGTATCGCTTTACCCTCAATCATAGCTTCGCAAATAGCCCCGTGCTGCTGTTCTACTGCTCCTCTAGCGAATTCGAATACAGACACCCCCGGAGGACTGAATACAACACATTCTTGGTGGCAGTCTATACTGGCATAATTCTTACTCAACCAATCCATTCTGAGGACGATATCATAACTCGGTAGTGGCATTACGAGTAAGTCGGCGCACAACTTTCTACCTTCTAAGGTGATGCGATGCCTCATGCATATATCCTTGACTAGAATAGCACCTCCGCCCATCATAATTTTGTAAATACCACCCAAAGGTTCAGATACTATGTTATTCTTGAATACAAAAGCTACAGAAATAAAACTGTGGGATGCTCCAAAATCGAACAAAGCTATAGCTGAAAAGGAATCTAGTAGTATAGAACCTGCTATCACATCTGGGGTAGGCTCCGGCTCCTCGACGACCATGGCAAAAGCTCTGCCCTGCTGGGGTGCTCCTCTCTGCTGGTGCTGAGCAAACCGCTGTTGCTGAGTGGGTAGTGGTGGACCTCGTGGCTGTAGAACTGCTGGTCCTCTCGGTGCTAGTACCGTCTCACGTCCTGTCCGATTAGGGACCAGTACACAGTCTTTCAGCTGGTACAATGGTGATCCATAATATAAACATGCTTCGAGTCTCTTCCTACAATCGTCCCAAATGTGTCCGCTCCTCCCGCAGTGAGTGCATTATGGGACCTACTGTAATTGTCTCTGCGGCTGCTGCGTCTAGGCTTGGGCTGGAACTCAGTTCTGCTGATAAGCTGGGGTTTTACCAGTAGGCTGGAACTGCTGTTGATGTTGGTGCTGAAATACCTTCGACTAGAATTGGGGACGCTTCGCCGGGACTGATTGGTTGTTGCTTCCTCCGAAAGTATCTCGACTCCTCTTCGGTCTGTAATTCAGCTTTTCTTCTACTACTTGGACGACCTCTAGAATCTTCTCGTAAGTAGTAGCTCGGCTAGTGGCGATGGCTAAGCGAATCTCGTGAGATAGTCCCTTTCTGAATCTTTTTGCCTTGCTCTCTGGGGTGTTGACCAAACTCTCCGCGAAACGGCTGAGGTGAGAAAACTCCCAGGTGTACTCGTCAATAGTGAAATTTCCTTGCTCAAAGTGCTCGAACTGACTCACCAATGCCTCTTGAGCTACATCGGGATAGAATTTTTCTTAAATAGCTGCTTGAATGCTTTTTAAGTCACGTCTAGGACAGAAAATTGGGGCTCGCCTTGGTACCACATCTGTGCGATATTGAAAAGCTGCCCACTAGCTGACTCAATCTTCAAAACTTTTGGGACTCGGGCCATCTTCAGGTATCGCTCTACGTTCTCCATCCACTCATCAGCATAGAGAATTCCATCTGTCCTATGGAATTCCCTGAACCTGAGGTCCATAAAGTTCTTGGAGTTTCCAGAGCACTGTTGATGTAATGCCTGTTGTTCGTATTACGTATTTGCAATACGTATATGTATTTTATCTTGTATTTGCATATCTCCTTGGTTTGGTTTGGCTTGGTCTCCTTGGGGTTGGTTTGGTTTAGCTAGGATTGATTGCCTTGGTTCATCAAGAACCAAGGGGTGAACCCCCTACCTACCACCACCACTACCATTTATTAACTCCACTTCCTTCTCTCTCTTCATTACTCTCCTTCTTCCCTCCATTAATTCTTCACCTACCAGAGAGAGAGAGAGAGGTCTAGGCAAGTGTAACTTGTTTCATGGAGGAACTCCAATTTTATTGCTTCATTCTCTTCCTTACAGCATTCTAACTTACTTTAGAACTTGGCATTTTTACTTTCCATGGCTAGATTCTTATAGATCTATATTTATATTATTTTCGGATTTCTTGGGTTTTGATCCACTTAATCTTATTATTTCCGAGTTTTGATGGTTCCATGTTGTAGAGAATTTCGTTCTACCCCATTTTGACCTATGGAAGTTCGGATTTGGGCTCCAGATGATAGAGTTATGCAGCATGGAAGCCATGGCTTATGGTGTACTTCTTCTCGAAAATTGGAGAAGAAGCACAGTCCCGAGCCGCATGGTAGCACTTGACCGCATGAACATTCATGCGGCAAGTCAGTTCCAACCGCATGTGCTATTGTCTTGACTTGACCGCATGACAAGTTCATGCGGCAAGTATTCCTTCTCAGCCGCATGACTGAGGCCCAGTCATTCCTGGTCGCATGGATTTCCAGCAACCCTGAGCCGCATGAACTCAACGCTAGTGAGCCGCATAGACCGCAGTCTCCCAGCCGCATGTGTTTGCTTCCCTTGACCGCATAGTCATTGCTCCCCGCAGCCGCATGGGTTGCTCCTTCCCGGCCGCATGTACTTGATTGGTCAGCCAGCCGTATGGACCCATCTCCCGCCAGCCGCATGAGTTCCTTATCCTTCTGACCATATATGTCTTGCCTTTCTCATTCGTATGACTGAGTAGATCTCTGAGCCGCATATGACTGATACCCCTTTGACCGCATAAGCCTTTCCCTTTTAGCCGCATATGTCTTACCTTTTTCAGCCGCATGGGCTGTTCTCTTCCAGCCGCATGAGATCATTTCCTGGCCGCATATGCCTTAGCCGCATGGCTCTCCTATAGCCCTGTGTATTGTTATTTTATTAGATATTTTACGTCCATTTTATATCCTTACGCCTTTTGTCATGAACTTGATAATCACGAATTTATTTAATATGTTTAGAAATGGTAATTGAGTATGACCTGATAGTGGCCCATCGCGGCGCACTCCTGACCAGTAAACTGGACCTGTTAAACCTGACATGATATATCTTGATAAGCTGTTGTGACGGCTACCTGACATGACATGACCTGTATAATTAATCTGGACACCGTGGGCGATTGTGCTTGTACAAATAATCCAGTCCTATCTTGTATCATGTCTAGGATGGGACTCCTGAGTACCACGGTTAGGAGTACCTACTGAAATGGACTAAGGCTAAATAACTAGATTAATACATTAGTCATAAAGAGATCTCCCAGCTACAGGCAATCCCGTTACCTGGGCACACCTTGGGATCTGTAGCCAGTCGTCGAGTAGGGCACATTTCCAGCATACTGTCATGTGTTGCACCCTTCAAGCTACCTAAGGGTACATGCGTTTCCTGGACGATGTACCCACCTGAAATCAACCCTAATCTTTCAACCCGAGTAACCTGGATGGTCTACAGGGCTTGTGGCGGTGGAATAATCTCACTGCATCTTGTTAGTAATTAGGCTTGTGACAATCCTAGTTAGTTAAAGTATCAAGCCGTAATTCTTGCTTGGCCGTAAAATGATTGGATGGAGTCTAACCAGTCTAGTCTTGTCCTGATCCTGTTCTAGGTTACTGCATGACCAGAATACTTGTATTTATTTTACCGATAAATGGTGAGCATTCCAAGTTCTGTTCAGACGAAGGGTTACAACCCCGGTCCTTGTTTGGTTTACAGGTTGTAACCTGGTTATCTAAATGGTTCCATGGTTATCTCGTCGTATATCCTCCTGATATATTTTCTTTATTTCCAGTTCTTACTTATTTATACTCTTGTGCTGATTGCTGGTTTTAGTTCCTAAGTGAAGCTTCCTTTGTGGCACTTGCTCTTTCTGGGGTCTGACCCAGCTGGTTTTGTGTGGCCAGATTTCGGAGCAGCTCCAGAGGATCTACCGACCTTCCAGCCAGATGGTGGCTACTAGACGGAACCCTGGCAACGAGTGGGTTTATTTTTGATCTTCCACTTTATTGTAAAAATATTCTTTTGAGGTGTTTAGCCGGCGAGCACCTGTTTAGCTCGATTGCACTTTACTTACTGTCTGCCTACGGGCTGAAACATGATTGACAGATCCTAGGGTTGATCATGTATGACTAAACTCTTGCTAGTCCTAACATTTTGTAATGACTAGCTTCATGATCAACTGAATATGTAATGTTTGGGACGCCTTACTATTGTATATTTGGTGATCTAACATCTTGTAACATTTACTTACTTGCTTGTGATTGAGACACTAGGCTTGTTCATGACCATAGGAGACTGTTGGCTTGTAGTAAACCCTTATGTATCTAGACAGCCGTGACCGTATAGCGAGGTGGGTTGCACTTCAATATACGTAGCTGGCTATGTCTGCCCCCGCTCTCCAGTATTCTGGTTCTGGGGCGTGACAGTTGAGGAGCATCTCTAATCTGATAAGCCTCTCTCGAAGTATCGCGGAACATGTTAGCTTGCTGCTGGAAGATTCCCAGGAGTGTAACATTGTCCAGTGCCGGTGGCGGGGGTAGAATAGGTGCCGGGTACATTCCTGGCGCTAGATGCATGGTAGGTGTTGGATACATAACTGGTGCCTAATGTATCATAGGTGCTGGATACATAGCGGGTGCCGGATGCATCGTAGGTGGCGGGTATTCTGCTGGTGCCAAGTGCTTGGTAGGTGGTGGATATATTGCTGGTGCCGGATGCATTGTAGGTGGAACAGTTGTTGGGGGAGGAATGGGTGCTTATACTGGAGTCTGCGAAAGAAACTACGGAGGTGGTGGAATGTCGTCCCTGCGGAACCTCAAGTACTGCGACTGAGTCGGGTTACCCTGGTGAGTAAGCTGGTCTCCCTATATCGGTAAGGTCCCGTAGGTGAAAAGTTCGCCAACGGTCGGTGGCATGTTCAGCGCAACATTGTTCCTGTCTTGCGAATCCATTGGCTGAAAGTAAGAAAAATCATTAAATGGTAGAAAGATTCAAACAGGATGAATAAAGAGTACTAGAAGTCGAGTATAGAAGTCAATAATGTAGTTTAAACTTATGAGGGAATGGTCCTTAGATTTCTAATCCTATTTATAGTTACAGGCCCGTAATAGTACGATTAACTTAAGTACTACCACGGTTTCACTATCTTTGCGAAAACATACCTGCATGGGATACCATAAAAATGTGTCACAACCCGTACCTAATAATTGGGCATGAATCGTGCTCACGCCCAGCCTACGTCGCAGAGTCGACGATAGAACGCTGTAACAATATGATGAACAACCACGCAATAATAGTATGTGCTCCAATTGGGAGACAATAACACAAGATCACGAATCAACACTGAATGGAAATAGAGAATATATATCTAATCTCAAAAATGATTATATGAAGTCCACAGATAAATAAACTCCCAACTACAAGTCTCAGAAATCGATATCAATATCCACTACAATGTCTTAATAATATCTAAAAACATCTAAGCAAGAGAAGCGGGGTCAGCTACTGCAAACTCCTCCTGAAAGATAAAATCCGCCTCAGCGACATCTCCCAAATAAGGGCCATACTGCTCGGGGCATAAATCCTCGTCATAATTACCTAAAATTTTAGGTTATCCAGTCAGAATGGAATGAGTACAATTGCTGAATGCAGTTCCAAAATATGAAAATGACTATAAAGCAGAAGTTAGCCATTAGTTATATGTTTTGAAAATAGACAAGAAAAAGGCATGAGGAAAATAGCAAAAAATCAACAGCGAAAGAATAAACCCAAAAATACCTTCCAAATATTTGAAGTACCTTTGACATGTGATCAGTCTGGGACACTACACCACGAGGTCTACCAGGTCTACTTGCATGAAATAAACAATGTCTACGAGAATCTACTTGTAGAAAATAAACAATGTCTACGAGGTCTACTTGCATAAAATAAACAATGTCTACGAGGTCTACTTGCAGAAAATAAACAATGTCTACGAGATCTATAATGTCTAAGGTCAGTTCACACATCCTTGGTACTTCTCATTCTTGACTCGACAAAATATGATAGAATAAAAAAAGAGACAAAACCACATAAAGAATGACCAACTATGAAATATAGTAATATTCAATATTGGAAACAAACAACAAACTATACTCGCCTGGTGTCCTAAGCTGCTGGCACAAATCAGAGTCTGAATCGGGGTCCAGGTAACCTATTTGATGAAAATCAATATCAAAATACAATCTACTAAACAAAAATCTACTTACTTACTTGTTCGGTCTTTTGGTCATATCCCCCTCTATTTCCACTTTACTAGAAGTTTACTGTCTGGTTTACTGAGTCTCAAGCTAAACTCCCCACATGTATAGTTGCATTCTAAGTTAATTGATACTTGCATATCAGTATTCATGTGATACATAGAAACTTATATGTTAGTACCAACTGATTACGAATAAAAAGTTCACATGCTATCTACTGGATAAGGAAACTAACAGAGCAGTTGGGATTTGACTCTAGGTAATCTAACTCCGTATTGCTGACTGTTCCTGAGGTTTCATAATTCCAACATTATCAACCTCGACCCTGTTTTCCATAAAGAAATTCTCTTTATTTGTTGTGTTTTTGGGAAAATTACAACTGTAGGAATCCGATCTAGAAGACGATCGCTTTATCCCTTGGACTATGCGAAGAAGAAAAACTTTCAAAATTTTGACAGTAGATATCAATGTATCTGTACAATGAATGAGGAAAAAGAACTCTATTTATAGAGTCAAGAATAATAACTGAAAAGATAACTGTCTTCACAGCCTATGCCTAGTTAAAAATCACGCAGGATTTAACATACACAAGGCTGTGAGCAGTTACTGGACGTGGCCTGTAACTGTTGGACACATGGCAATCATGCATGAGTCGTGTGCAAGTTACAGGACACGCAGGCGAGAGATCAGTGGCATGGCTGCCACGTACTCCAATTTGATGAAATCCACGCAGACTTGTTGAAGACGAAATCCACGCGAACTCGGTGTAGAAAGCTTCAAAATCCACGCAAACTTGGGGCAGGAAGCTTCAGGATCCACGCAGACTTCGAGGCAAAGAACTTCAAAATCCACGCAAACTTGAGAAAGAAAACTTCAGAATCCACGCAAACTTGAGATGAAGATCACAAATACACGCAGACTTGAGATAGAACTGCCAGCTGTCTTGATTCGGCGTGTCTCGACTGACACCAAATCTCTGACAGTGATTGCTTTGTCAGTCGCATTAAATGACAAGAAACCCTTTTGGTATGCCAACTCGACGAAGGCTGAGTCTTGCTGAAGAAGATTTCAAAAATCACGCGATAGACGGCGATGATCTCTCGAATTCTGTGTATACGTGGCATACGAAGAGATATTCTTCGACTGTCGCATTGTCAGTCATAATTACTCTTTGACAAATGATGAGCTGTCTCCCAGCGTGATTTATTTATATTATCTGGATCAACTGAGCGTGACTTTTGACTCTGTCTTGATCAACTCAGCGTGACTTTCATTTTTGAGGCCTACAAAACCCCCTTCAAAGTTTTCGAAAAATGATAAATTATTTCGAAATACTTTGAAAATAGAGATGATAAAATGGATTTAGTCACGCTGAGATGACTTCAAAATTTTTCGGAAGTTGAAAAGACTTCGAAGTTCTTTGAAAACATCCAAATGAACTTATTAAATGTCATAATGACTCTTCGTTCTCTGAGACTGATTGTATCCAATTTATGGTGGAATATGAACCGCCGGCAAAACTCAGTTATATAAACAGGAAGAAGTTTCATTTTTAATCTTCATCTTACGTCAATATGACACCAAAGGAGAAAGCTGAGGAAGAAGCATGCAAGTTGGGCTTTTGTTCTCATAGTGACCCCACTTTTGGGGGTGAAGAGCCAGAGCCCCTTGTCTTCGAGCTCAAAGATGATCCCTTACAACTAGCCAAGAATTTCTTGAGCTATTTTGGCTTGGATGGCTCGTCATCTTCTGATGGGCGCAGCCTCATAGAGCAGCGTGAAATGTTTAAAGCTCTGTTGCACTGTCTGGGAGTTAGGAGCGTAGAAGAACTAGGCACCAAGCTCAGTCGCTCTGGAAAATAGAGCGTGACTCTTATGCTTTTGTTGCACTTTTTGTTTTGTCTTTTGTAAGGCCATCAGTGCCTGTCTTTAAGAAATGAAGTACAACTTTTGTGTTTGATCTGCGTGCCTTAATGAGAAATATTAATCAGCAGTCTTTGATTGTTTCCAATGTTGCTCTGTCTTCCAAAGCACACGTGACACTCATTCCACAGTTTACGAGCGCTATTTATGCGGATCTTTTCCAAGAATAGACTTGTACTTTGCCCTTTAAATAGATGAAAGAGTTTCGCAGATACTCATCTCCCATTCCTCTTCTTCTTCTCTGAGAATGAAATTTTTGGGAGATTTCACTCTCAAACAGGAAAGTAATGTTTTCTAATGTTCGACTTCTGCGCACTGTATCAAACATGAGTTTGCCAATCCTTAGCACCAAACTTGAAGGTAAATCAGTGTAATACGTGCACTTATTTTTGATGTTGAAGATAGGCTTTCTGTTTCTTGTTTCTGATTTGAACAATACACGCCTGTCTCTGTTTGATAAATGCATACTGAATAATTTCTGTTGATAAAAATTTTTCCTTCTTAATGCTTTCTGCAGAAACTTGGCTGAAAATTTTCTTCAGAACTGGCATTGGGGATGTGGATGCTGTGGAGAATATCCTGCTGACATCTACATCAGGGAGCTCATACGCTTTTGATGCGTAAATCAGATAACTCAGAACTCTTCGTGGGATAGAAGGGTCTTCCTTAGATGGTAGTAAGAGCCTTTATACACGAGAGTTGGATGGTGGAGTCAACTCTACTACCGAGAAATCGGGTAGTAGAGTTCCTTTCACGGGAGAACTAGGAATTGTATTCCAAGGTTGGATACATTCCTGTCTCCTCTGAAAGGTCGCTCCTAATCCACCAGTTGTATTGGCAGCACCACGACTTCGGGCTGCCACACTCTGTGGTTCTCCTCTCGTCTGAGAGAGAAGACCAGAGTTTGATTCCTGCTGATCTGGTCGTGACTGAGACCCAGACAGTCAGGAATTGCCACCAACAACGAACCTGACGGAGAAGGTCCGACGGAGAAGATCCAAAGAAGAAGATAGATCTCTATTAGGTTATCGTTGTGGTATAGAATGAAAATCCAAAATTATAATAGATTTCCATTATGATTTGTAAGAAAGTCTAAGAAAATGTAATAGACTTTTTATGGTGAAATGAGAATGGAAATGACAATTCTTCTATGCTCAATGATTTGTATTTGTGGATGAATTGTGGACATGATAGATAATAAAATCATCTTTTCTGTTTTAGAGTATATGATATTATCAGAGGTATTATGGACGTGATAATATATAGGAACTCAAAAGAAAATAGATTAATTTCTATGCAGAGGTCAAAACATGACAAATAAGTAAGTAGATTCGGAATTGATTCAGAGGTTATGAAAACATGATAAATAACGAATCCCCACTTAATAAATTGATAGAAGATTATGAACGGATGAACCGTTAGGAAATGATGAACAGATGAACTGTCGAGTGAATGTAATAAATGAACGGATGAACCGTCAAGTATTAATGAACAGGCGAACCGTCTGATGAATGTGAGAAATGAATGGATGAACCGTTAAGCATTAATGAATATGTGAAACGTCGGATGAATGAGGAACTTCTGCCTATAAATATAGCAGAAATTTTGGCGAGAACGAATACTTCTACTCCTCAACATAAAAATGTCATCTGGAGAAGCATCCAAGAAGACTGAGATAGCCTCAAAGGTTCAGAAAGGCACTGAAGAATGCCCTGCTGGTCCAGTCAAAACGAAGAAGACGGAAGCAGGCGAAGGTTCGTCTGCACCCAAGCCACCAAGGGACATTCTGGATTTTCTGCTCGAACCAGGAAGGACTGAAGAAGAGGAAGCCATGAGGATGGTCGCTTGCAAATTCCTCGTGGGTTCTAGCAAGGAGGTTCTCTGCTCTTTTGCAGATCACGTCTTCGAGAAGGACGGTAGTGGCCCACGTCCAAAAGTAGAGAAGGATGATAGTGATCTTCCTTAATATCATGTATCATCATTCATGAAAATAAAATAAAAATTTTATTTTTAAACATGAATTTGTCTGATGATTACAAGTATTTACATTTATACATAGTACTTTTTAAGGAATTTGCCATTAATAGGCATCAAAACTTTTCGACCATCCAATTCTGAGAGTTGATAAGCTCCATTTGAGAAAACTTTGCTCACAATATAGGAACCTTCCCACTTTGCGTCAAATTTGCTCTTACTCATATGAGTCATAGTCATAGGACGTCTGACTGTTAGAACAAGTTCTCCTTTTTGATATGATCGAACTCTGACTTTTTTATTAAAAGCTCTTGAAATTCTAGCTTGATAGAATTCAATATTCTGTTGAGCAGATAATCGCTTTTCATCCAGAGCTTCTAATTCCTGAAGTCGAAGACGATCGTTATTTTCAGCAGTGAGTTCATTAGCGATTGCTATCCTTAAAGAAGGAATTTGAATCTCTAATGGAAGAACAGCTTCGCAACCATACACCAGAGAGAAAGGTGTACATTTGGTAGCATTACGAACTGTAGTACGATAAGCCCACAAACATTCCCCGAGCTTGTCACTCCAATTACGTTTGTTAGCGGAGACAAACTTCTTTAGGAGTTTGATGATAGTCTTGTTGAAGGCTTCTGCTAATCCGTTAGCTGCTGGATTATATGCGGTAGAAGCCACATTATTGATCCGGTGATCGTCACAGAATCGAGTAAATTTTTGGCTGACGAACTGTGGTCCGTTATCATGAACAATGCGTCGAGGAACACCAAATCTGTAGATGACGTGGTGCTTAATAAAGCTGATGACATTAGACGTCTTAACTTCAGATAAAGGAATGGCTTTGGCCTATTTGGAGAAGTAATCGGTTATTGCGAGAATGAACCAATGTCCTCTTGATGATGGTGGGTTGATGGGACCAACAATGTCCATGCCCCAAGCTTCGAAGGGCCATGATGCTGCCGTCGGATGTAGAAATTCCGAGGGTTGATGAATAAAATCCGTATGGATTTGACAAGCTTTACACTTCTTTGCATATTCGATGGCATCAAATACCATGGTGGGCCAATAATAACCCATACGTCGAATACGGTCTTGAAGTTTTGGTCCTGGCTGATGTGCTCCACAAATTCCATCATGTGCTTCGCGAATGATTTGTTGAGCCTTGTCACCGGCAACACATCGAAGGAGTAAACCATCATAAGCTCGACGATATAAGGTCTTTGTTGTATGATTGTAGTAGAATCTGAGTGATCGTCGTCTGATAGATGCTGCCTCACTCGGATCATCCGGAAGAATATCATATAATACGAGATCTAAGAAAGGAAGTCTCCAATCTTTATCCGTATTCTGATTCTCAGTCGAGTTACTGAAGATGAATTCTATGCTGGAATCGGATGAAGATAACATCGATTTACGACTGAATCCAAATCCTCTTGTTGTGTTGACGTCATGAAATGTTGATTCTTCAATGTCAACTGGAAGTCCTAGAGTCAAGTTATTTTCAAGATGAAATAATTTTCGATTACGAACAACAATCATTTGTTGCCGTCTGATTGGAATAGCCAGCACCGCTACAAGATTAGCAAGGGCATCAGCTTCTGTGTTACATGATCGCCTAACATGTTCAATGAAGAATTCTTCAAACGAAGAAGCCATAGATATAGCTGTTTTATGATAAGGAACCAGATCTTGATGGCGGACTTCATAAGTACCCCTTATCTGATTGACAATGAGTTTAGAGTCTCCATACGCCTCCAAATATTGAATATTCAGATGTTTAGCGAGTTAAAGACCAATAAGTAATGCGTTATACTCAGCTACATTGTTTGAACACGGCTGATCGAGAGAATAAGCTCTTTGGATAGCAAGACCTTCTGGCGATACAAGAACAATTCCAACTCCAGCGACAATATCGCCATTAGGACCAATTCTTGATGCTCCATCAAAGAATAGACGCCAAGTAGGATCTTCTTCAGCAATTTGATTTGAATCTAGGACTTCATCTGGGATTTCATCATAGAGTTTTGAATTTTCTGGAATTGAGTGAGCAGCCAGAAAATTAGCTAAAGCTTGTCCTTTAACTGATTTCTGAGGAATATAGTGCATGTCATACTGAGTAAGTAGGATTCCCCAGTTAGCCAATCGAGAATTCAAAACACTGGGTTTCTTCATCATGATCCGTATAGGATTGATCCTGGAGATGACATGAATAGTCTGGCCAATGATATAATGACGTGTCTTTTGGACAGCAAACATCAAGGCTAGACATTCTTTTTCAACCGGTGAATATCGAGGTTCAGCTCCGGTCATAGTGCGACTGAGATAATAAATGGCTTGTTCATGGCTATTTTGATTCTTTTGAGCGAGTAATGCACCCAATGAATGACTCATTGCTCGAGTATAGAGGAGGAATGGTATTCCTGAGACGGGAGGTACGAATACTGGAGGGCTCATTAGATATTGTTTTATATCATCGAATGCTTTCTGACATTCATCATTTCAGACAAAAGAGACACCTTTCTTCATAAGTTTGTTGAATGGTCTACAGCGTCCTGATAAATTAGAGATGAATCTCCTGATATAAGCGATTCTTCCTTGAAATCCTCGTAGCTCTTTTAAGGTGCGTGGAGGACGCATCTCTTGGATGGCTTTGATCTTCTCGGTATCCACGTGTATACCTTTAGAGGTAATGACGAAGCCGAGAAATTTACCACTAGAGACGCCTAAGAAGGACTTAGTAGGGTTCATCTTTAATTGATGCTTACGCATTAGATCAAATTAGTCTTCAAATCTTGGATATGATCCTCCTTTTATCGACTTTTGACTGCAATATCATCAACATAGCATTCGACTGTTTTTCGCAAATGTTCACGGAATATAGTGCTCATAGCTCGTTGATAAGTTGCTCCTGCATTCTTGAGACTGAATGGCATAACTGTATAACAGTATGTACCAATCGGCGTTCTAAAAGAAGTGTGCTTCTCGTCCTCTGAAAACATTTTGATCTGATTGTACCCAGAATACCCGTCCATGAATGACATTTGTTCAAATCTACAGGTATTATCAACCATGACATCATTGATTGGTAGAGGGAATTCGTCTTTAGGACATGCCGCATTGAGATCGCGGAAGTCTATGCATACTCTGATCTTGCCAGTCTTTTTAAGAACAGGAACAATATTAGCCACCCAATCGGGATGTTGTTCCTCTCTAATAAACCCAGAGGTAATGAGTTTATTGACTTCAGCTTCAATTGCATCCATGATGTCTAGACGAAATCGTCGCTGTTGTTGTTTGACCGGTTTAGCATTCGGCAAGATATTGAGCTTGTGAGTTGCAATTTGAGGATCAAGCCCTGGCATATCTTCATAACTCCAAGCAAAGACATCGATGTAATCACGAATGAGTTTGATCATGTCTTTTTTATCAGTTTCTGAAAGACTTTCACTGATGAATATTGGTTTGGGAGATCCCTCTTCACCAACATCTATTTGAACAAGTTTATCTTCAGTCGGAGGTTCTTTTTGCTCGAAACGGAACTCCCATTGATTATCTAATCTTTGGGCCCACTGTTCTGATTCAGGTGAGATTTCAAACTCTTCTTCATCTTCATCACTTTCTTCAGAATGGTCAATGGAAACCATGTTGGAAGACAAAATGTTGCAGTAGAAGTCACCGATACTCGTATCGGAATCCCAAGAAGTGGTACTAGAAGAATCAGATCTCTTATCTTCATCAGACTCGGGATCTTCATGGATAATATTGATGAAAGGAGTAGGAGCAATATAACCCAATCCGCATTTCGTCCTTCCATATTTCAAAGGAAGAATTCGGACAGGTATTTTTCTTCCTTTTCCATCATTGAGGCCAGTCCTGAAGTCATAGCCCATATTTTTGATGATGTCTCTAGATTGCTGACTATAACGACGTAGTTGTAATCTTCCAGTATCATCATTTTTGTCATCATCTTCAAGATCAGAAGGATTTTGAGGCCCTTTGTAGAAGAATATTGGAATGTCTCCTGGCTTTTTGCTGGAAACTAGAAAGTATGAAGATTGTACAGGTTCTAGAGATACATCTGTATGAACAGTCTGTACAACTCCTATGGTTATTGTGTTCAAGTCATCTAACAGATATAAATAACTATGAACATAATTACACACATCAACGTACTGCAAAGGTGGAGACTTTTCATTAAATGTAAAAGCAGCAATATTTACATTGGGAGAAGGCTGAGTCTTAGAGATTTTAGCCAAGTCAATGACTAAAGGGGGAGAAGAAGAAGAAGCTTTGTTTCGATTAAGATCGATAACAAATGGCTCAGAAGAGGTGAGTTCCCTTGAAGTTTGAGTAGGAAGAGTAGTCCGCCCTCCAACTGGAATTAGCAGAGTATCTTGTGAAGATACAGGAACTGTAGTACGCCCACTGATAGGAATGATCAGTGTATTTTGAGTAGATGACTGAGGTAACGGAGAGATCCGTCCACTCACTGGAATGATGAAAGAATCTTCTCCAGAGGGTTTAGGAGATTATTGCTGAGTAGTTCGACCTTTAACAGGGATTATTAAAGTCTCACTTTGTGCATCTTCTTTCTCCATAGCTTGTATGATCCTTGTATACTCTTCTTTGTACATTCGAGAATAGTTGAAATAAGCTTCAACCCCATGGAAGGGATTTATATCAGCAACTTCTTTTTGTACTCTTCCATTGCTATCAATGTATTTAAAACATTGATGAAGAGTAGAGGGCACCACATTATTTTCATGAAGAAAGGGCCTCCCTAGAAGAAGATTATAGGATCCCGCGATCTCGATCACATAGAAAGTAACTTTAGATCTGAAATCGCCTATCTGAAGCTTCAGATGAATCTTTCCCAAAGGCTCACTTCGGCTTTGATTGAATCCCAAGATAGTAGTAACCGTCTTGGAGAGCTTGTGAAGAGGGATTTTTAGTTCATCCAACAAACTCTTTGGCATTATGCTTATAGCAGACCCTGGGTCAATGAGGATACGATCTATCTTCATCGTATCAATATAACTAGTGTAGTAGAGAGGTCGGTCATGTCGATTATCCTCCAGTAGCATGTCGTCTTGTGTAAAAGTAATATTTGGGATAATCTCCAGTACACTGTTGCAATGTAAGCAAGTGGCAGGTTCCGCATCTGGCTTCTTCAATTGTGCAAGACAAGAGTCAGCTTGTAGAAGTGCTTCACTTAACGTCTCCCGAGTTTCTTTAGAAAGACGTAGAAGTTCAAAGAGGGACATTCTAGCTGGAGTATTAGCAAGTTGAGCCAAAATGTCGAAGTTGTAAGGCTTCTGAAGTCCAAGAGGAAGAGACTTCTTGATTGGTTTATCAAACTGAGCTTGTGGCTTGCCTTTCTCAAGAGTTGTGGGTTTGGGAGGAACAGGTTCAACTGGTGTAGTTGAAGGAACAGGTGCAGTAGATGATTCTTCTTCAGGAGGAACATTAGGAGCATCTTTAGCAGCTGAAGGGATATCAGTAGGATCTTCAGGATTTTTAGGATAATCCTTTAGGTAAGGTTTCCCCGTTCGAGTAGCACTAACAAGTGCTTCTTCTTTGTCTTTTGGCTCTGTGTCAGAGGTAGACCCAAGAGAAGTCATATGACATGACTTGATCTTTCCAGCCTTCTTGGACTTTCGAGAAGAAATCTTTTGAGGAGAAGGAGATTCAAAGTCTGTTATTAGATCAGGATGAATCCACATGATTTCTCCAGTCTCCAAAGTGATTGGTACTAATCCTTCAGACTGCGGAGAAGGAATATTTACTATTTCAAAAGTTACTTTGGGAATAGGAACAATTCTGCTTTCAAGAAATTGAGGAGGGAAGTCTCCAAATTGCATAGAGACGACATTAGAAGTGACAGTCTTCCCTTTTGGAGTAAGAGAGATAGCTCCAGACTTAATCATTTCTTGGATCTTTCCTTTCAGTACATAACATGTACGAATTGTGTGACCCAGCATTCTGTGGTATGGACAGTATTTAGGATGATCTGTCTTACCAGCTTCATCAGGTTTCTTGATCTCAGGTAATTGTATTTTATTACCTTTCAGCAGACATTCAAAGATACCAAGGACATCGTCGTCATCAAAAGAATATTCTTCTTTGGGGCGAGGTGTTCTTGATTGTTGAGTTGTAGAGGCAGGAGTTTGAACATTTGATGCATCTTTGCTCTGAAGATTAACTTCAAGAGTTTCTTTTCCTTTGCGAGCATTATTTTTATTGTTAGCACCTTGTCCTATTTCTTTAGGAGTCATCTGCACTCCTAAACCTTTGAAGGTTTCAGCACTGATTTCTGCAGCTTTGGTACTGACTATGAAGGAAGGCCAATCTTGAAATTGAGTGGACCCTGTCCACATACTGATGATTGGCAACAAGTTTAATTTGCACGTGTCAATGGTGACAGCATCAGGAGTTCCAAGAGGCATCTTCAGAGCTTCTCTTCGAAACCGTTCAATGTATTCCTCTGTAGATTCATTATTTTTCTGCTTGATTCTAATAAGAGCAGACATAGTCATGTCATTAAGCCCTTCATAGAACCTTTCAAGAAACATCTGTTTGAAACCAACAAATGAGGTAATGCTCCCATCTGGGAGACTCCTATACCATTCATAAGCCGTTCCCTTGAGACACCCAATAAATACCCGAGTAAGGAGGGCATCACTTGGTTGCAGTTGATCAGTCATCACTTCAAAGTGATTAATAAACTGACTTGGAGAAGTGGTTCCATCATAGAATGAGATAGTAGGAGGCTTGTATTTAGGAGGATATGATACTTGCTTCCATTCTATCGGATAAGGCTGCTTGATGCCTAACCTTTGTAAACCATCCTTCTGTTTGAATGCCTCGAATTGAGTTTTGAGATTCTTCAATTCTTCAGAGACAACTCTCGAAGATTGTGGAGTTGTGGCGTGTAGAGAATAGTTGGGAGGAGGAACAGCATTGTAAGCACTACCCCCAGCTCCAGAGAGACTAGGATTTGGTTGAGCTGGTCCAGGAGTATTGGATTGTACTGCTGGAGGAACTTGTACTGGACTTATATCAGTATCAACTGGTATGGCATCTGGTACAGTCTGTCGATTTTGTAACTGAGCTGTCATGAGTTCATACATCGACTTCATTGTGTCAGTCATAGACTTCATTTGATGTTCCAAAGAAGCAATTCTTTGATCTTGAGGAGTCAAGGAAGAAGAAGGTTCATCAGTATTCCCATCAACCATGTAAGTCGTGACTGTATGAGGGATTATTGATGAACTAGTGGATGTTGTATGCTCTGAATCATTGCTTCGTGCATCAAAGTCAACTATAGGGGAATTACCCCCAGTAGGAAGAGGTGGGAAGTTAGATTCTCCAAAGAATTCAGAATCAATTTCAGGGATCAAATTTCTTTGACTAGAAGCCCGGACTCTTGCTCTGGTGTTTCTATATACTCCATCTGGACTATCAACTCTACCCCCGGTGTCCCGAGAAGTCATGTTGACAGAGGCAAACAAAGGCTCATCTTCATCAGGCATAGGTTCATACTGAATCCTATTGAAGACAGACTGTCGTTTAGTTTGACATCTGCATTGCATTGTGGCTCTTGGCTGGAAGTCACATTCATGATCACCATGGTCTTGAACCGTCGATTGACATCTGCACTGAATTATGACTCTTGGATAGAAGTCACATTCAGCATGTTCCTTTGACATAGAATTACTCCTTCTCTTCTGTTGAAGATATTCCCGTAAATCTATTTGTGAAGATTGAGGAGTATACTTCCTGTTCTTGGGTCTTGATGGCTCTTGATTATACAAAGAGTGATTAATGTGAGCCACATAATTTCTTGCATACTCTGCATCTGGATCTTTTATCTTCATATCCAATTGGTATGGTTTCTTAACACCAGAAGTGCTGAGTTTTGTTCTTAAATCAGTGGAAGGTAACACATTAATTTTGGAAACATGGAGTTTTCCTTCCATTGATCTGGATATTTGTAGAGAAGGAAGAGTTGAACCACTCCTTTGATTAGGAGTTGGTAACAGACCCTCTTTAATGGACAGATTCTGTGCCCAATTTGAAGAAGTCATAGGAGAAGATATTAAGGAATATTTCTTCTTAGACTCATTCAGATTTTGAGACATAGAATATCCAGAAGGAAGAGTAGTCAAAAGACCATCTCCTTTCCTTTGACTAACAAAAGTATCAGTCAAAGCTGTTCCTGAAGTAAAAACTACAGGAGCAGAAGAAACAACTAAAGAGTTATTCCTTTTCGAAGGGACTTTGTGTGGAAGACCACCCCCAGTTCTAGTAGAACTCGGTAAAGAAGAAGAGATAACTAAGGAGTTATTCTTCTCTGATGAAATACACGCTGAAACAGATTTGGCTAAGGAACCAGTACTGTTAGCGTGACTTTTAATTTTAGAATTACACGCTGGAACAGATTTAGCTAAGGAGCCGGTACTGTCAGCGTGACTTTTAGGGTTGAATTTGCACGCTGGAACAGATTTGGCTAAGAAGCCAGTACTGTCAACGTGACTTTTAGGGTTGAATTTGCACGCTGGAACAGATTTGGCTAAGGAGCCAGTACTGTCAGCGTGACTTTTAGGGTTGAATTTGCACGCTGGAACAGATTTGGCTAAGGAGCCAGTACTGTCAACGTGACTTTTGATTACTGTCATCTTCGAGCGCACAAGAGTGTACGTGCTTGCAGTGGAGTTCTTGCCAGAGGCTGGAGTAGACACTGTGGCAGAGACTTCACCATTGACTGCCAACTGATTCTTAGGGACTTAGACAGAGTGTCCCTTCGATTTGGCAGTGATGATGGAGGCTGGAGTGGGCTTGCCACCCTTAGCCCGCTGCATTTCTTCATAGGCGAGTTGATCGAATTTGATCGTTATCACCTTCTTCGTCGAGCCGATTGACGAAGTGTCGCATTGAGTTGTTACCATCTCAGAAGAGGAGATGGTTTTTCCCAGCAGAGTCGCCAATTTGTTTTCCATAAAGAAATTCTCTTTATTTGTTGTGTTTCTGGGAAAATTACAACTGTAGGAATCCGATCTAGAAGACGATCGCTTTATCCCTTGGACTATGCGAAGAAGAAAAGCTCTCAAAATTTTGACAGTAGATATCAATGTATCTGTACAATGAATGAGGAAAAAGAACTCTATTTATAAGTCAAGAATAATAACTGAAAAGATAACTGTCTTCACAGCCTATGCCTAGTTAAAAATCACGCAGGATTTAACATACACAAGGCTGTGAGCAGTTACTGGATGTGGCCTGTAACTGTTGGACACATGGCAATCATGCATGAGTCGTGTGCAAGTTACAGGACACGCATGCGAGAGATCAGTGGCATGGCTGCCACGTACTCCAATTTGATGAAATCCACGCAGACTTGTTGAAGACGAAATCCATGCGAACTCGGTGAAGAAAGCTTCAAAATCCACGCAAACTTGGGGCAGGAAGCTTCAGGATCCACGCAGACTTCGAGGCAAAGAACTTCAAAATCTACGCAAACTTGAGGAAGAAAACTTCAGAATCCACGCAAACTTGAGATGAAGATCACAAATACACGCAGACTTGAGATAGAACTGCCAGCTGTCTTGATTCGGCGTGTCTCGACTGACACCAAATCTCTGACAGTAATTGCTTTGTCAGTCGCATTAAATGACAAGAAACCCTTTTGGTACGCCAACTCGACGAAGGCTGAGTCTTGCTGAAGAAGATTTCAAAAATCACGCGATAGACGGCGATGATCTCTCGAATTCTGTGTATACGTGGTATACGAAGAGATATTCTTCGACTGTCATGTTGTCAGTCATAATTACTCTTTGACAAATGATGAGCTGTCTCCCAGCATGATTTGTTTATATTGTCTGGATCAACTGAGCGTGACTTTTGACTCTGTCTTGATCAACTCAGCGTGACTTTCATTTTTGAGGCCTACAGACCCCTTTACTGATACTCGAGTATAATAGCACAGATATATGCGTATAACCCTCCTCTGGTCCTAGGACATTATGTGCATCCAGTATCTTCCTTTCTGCCATTTGTACTAGACATTAGGATAGCCTTGGCAGATTTATGCTTGCTAACCTACGCCCTCCTGGATATGTCGATACAAGCAAAGGTTGTGTCCCAGACTCAACTCCATAAGAGAGTTCCTATGATCATTTACTCTCTAACCGATTTAAGTTCTACTACATGGGTATCGGCTTGATATCAGGTATTTTCCTGATGCTTGATTTTCGGTTGCAAAACTTATGATATATAAGTGTCGGTCATGCATCTATCTAATGACTTAACGTACAACTCGATACCCAGATCTGCCATTTTCTAGATTTCGACTTTGAAACTGAGTGTATAGCTGTGGTACCAGGTATCAACCTGATACGAAGGGTCAGGTACGATACCTAGTATTAATTTGTACTAAGATGCCATCTAATCCTTTCTAGTATTAAACGATGTTGCCCGTACGTCTCTGATTTATAATTAACAGCAGGGTATCGAGATTAAGAATTGGAAGAGTACCTATTGAAAGATCCTCTGCTGGTTGTTAAAATCGTCTGCAACTTCTCAACCTCGCTCTCCTAGCCAAAACCTCGCACACAACTGCTGGTGACCGGAATAGGGTTTTTGGGAAAGATCAGGGCTTTGGTCGATTCTTCACATTTATACTTGATTTGGAAGGGCTGAAAGATAGGATTGAATTTCATATTCTTATCAAGAATAGGATTATAGTCATGTCCCTATAGGATTTGAATTTGAACTAGCCGTGGGTTTTGACCCCTTGGCAGTTTGCTAACAAACCCTCCAACTCCAACTATTTGTATATGACCCTGGTCACCCAAGTTAGGGTATGTTTTAATAAACCATTAGAACCATATACCTATTGTCTAATGGCAGTAATGGCTCTTAAATAAAATAAATAAATAAATAGGAATAGTATTAACTGCTAATAACTAAATAATAAATAAAATAAAAATTTGACCAAGGACTCACAGTTGCTGCATGTACTGTGGAAGTATAAGCATCGTGGGGAGTTCGTGCAGCATGAGGACGATCCGTAAGCTACAACGGAGAATGATCGGATTGGGCCTAGGTAGGTGTGTTCTCAGAGGATGAAACCTTTTCGATAGTAGGCCCAGAGCGGGTTGTCTTCCCTTTTGCCATCCTCTGAAAGGTTTAGGTACAAACATAAGCAAGGTAACCTATGAAACTATAAGCAAGCAAAAATAGATATTATATAAATAAGATAAATTTGGTCCTATGTTATGACAGCGTAAAAATAGTCTAAGTGTTCTAATTTGTTTCTAGAGTCGGTTTCCTGAAGTCATACTTAGACCTAAGTCAGCTTGCAGGACTGCATGCTGGTCCAGACTAAGTTGACTAGATCAAATTTCCAGAACCAGACCTACATGGGCCACCACTGAAAACATGTCACGATCCGATCCCAAATATATTAGGTCCAGTCGGATCATGCCCAGCCTGCACCGTTGTGAGACGGCAGCAGTAAGTTGTATCAATCAGTAGCAACGCAGGAACAACATTCTAAATACGAAATAAAACTTTATTTAAAATATTTGAAATGAAACTAGATGTCTTTCTGTAACAACACATGAGTAGAAAACATTCAGTTATTACACTTGTTCTTTTATTGCAACTTCAAAATTAAGGAAATAAAACTAATGGAAAGGTGCATCTAGAACTCCTGGGTCCCTTGTCCGGGTTCAGCTAACTCCTCGGAACCCAAGTCGGGTCTGCAGTAAAAACTATAAGCCAGCTCCTCGTCATCGCAACTACCTAAAATATTGGTCTCCAATCATGAGGGGAACAAGAACATACATATTCATTCCAGCATTTTAATGAATAATTAAAAAGAGACAAGAAGCAATTTTATAACATAATTTATTTTCTAATAATAATAAAGAAGCAGTGATGTAATAAATCTCTGGAAATAAAAATGATGCAATTTATATCTAGCAATCGTGCTTTGAGCGTGTAACATTCTGTGGCCGGATGCGGATGGAGGCAATATGTGTTCTAGCAAACACGATCCGGCTTCAACCCAAGTGGGTTGGGCTTCCGATATCTACAATGAGACAATATGGGGCTGTGACCATAGGTGTTAACGCGACTCCCCAATCCCGAGTCAATGAGTCAATCAAGCAATCAGTTTGGGTCCGAGAAGGATCCCGTGGATCAAGTGTCGATACAATGATTCTACGATGCAATGACTTTAATTATTAACTAAAACACACGTTTGAATACAACGTGAACTTGCCTTGGTTTTTCGATGCTGTAGGTGACGACAGGGAAATATTCAGGCTAAGTCCCGGAACTGAAACCTATATTAGCGAAATATGACTTAGTGTCAATCTAAGGTTGCTACAATCCTAATTAATAATAGGATATCGTCTAGACTCTAAATCTGCCAATCATTATAATAAAATAATTGTTTAGTGATAAAATATTTTAGAGAAATAAAGCTACAATTTTCTAATACCTTTAACCACGTATATTAATTGGTAAAGACGATTTTCTAATAAAACTATGACTTTAAATAATGGGAGAAATACTATATTTTATTTATTAGTAACTAATAGTCGGTTTTTCGTAAACTAATATTCCGTCTAGATTTACTTATATAGTATCCAGAAAATACTTTTGAAATTTAAATAGCATTTTATTTACATAAACCAACCATAATATTTAAATAGATACTTTTCAATATAAAACACCATTTTAATAATAAAACTATGAAAATTATTTATTTAATAATACCTAAAATATATATATATAAGGGTAGTAATTAAAATATTGTCTAAAAACTTATTTTAATAAAACAAAAGCTAACTAAGCCTTTTAGCGAGTTTACTACAAAAAATATTTTGTTTTAATAATTAACGAGAAACATTTAATTACGCGAATAATTAAAAGAGTTATTAACGGATAATAACTAACATTATTTCCTAGAATACCTGTACTTTATGAATCTAATTCCTGTAATTTATTAGCTAGCTAATTATAGTTTTTTATTAATAAAACTAATTATTTATTCTGAATAATTATAAAACTAATTTGACGGTTATAAAGGCATTAATATTCATACTAACACTAATCTAACCGTCTAACATTAATTAATTAATTAAACCTATTACAAAACATACTGTCAAAAATAGGAAACTAGCTATCCAGGAATTGACAGAGCTTTATTCTGTCAATTCCAGTCGAACAGAATTGGGTTTCACATTCTGGAAATTAAACAGAAGGTTTAAGCGCTTACCGGAAGGTTGGAGAAGGAGTACCGAGGGGAGGCCTCGGACTCGGGTCGCACAAAGGCGACGGAACGGGGCACGGACGCACGCACGGAACGGCATACACACGTGATGGCACACGGACGTGCGGGAAGTACGCGGCACGATGGCGGGGGACGCGCGGGGCACAGTCGCGCGGCTACTGGCGCATGGGGGCGAGGTCGAGCCTGGCACGCGGGGCGGCCGGCGGGGGCTGGCGTGCCGACGGGCGGCGTAGGTGCGTATGGATGCGTGCTTGCGCACGCGCGGAAGGCGCTGGTGGGTCGGGGAGGGCCGCGCGGACGGTCGACAGGGTGTTGGTGCGTCTGGGGTGTTGTGGGAAGCGTCGGGGTACGATCGAATTGGGAGGGATGAAATGTGGGAGGAGAAGCGTGAGGTTTGTGAAGGTTAGGGTGTTTTGTGAGCTTCTGAGGAATGGAATGGATTTTTGAGGGATATTACGTGAGGAAGAGAGAGGTTATGTGGGGGGGGTTCCTCGGCAGGTGGAGTGGATCTGGGGAGACCGGGGAGTGGGTAGGATTTAGACTAACAGGTTTGGGTAGCGGGTTTAAATCGATAACTAATGGGCTCGGGTTAAAAGGCCTTAGATACAATCAATAGAACATTGCAATTTAATTAATTTTCTAAAAAATATTTTTACAATATTCCAACTAATATATATATACATTATACTATAAAATACCTATTTATTAATAATCTAAAAATTATGGGTTTTACAGGGAGCGAGCCTCTTAAAGTCGAGGATAGTACCCTCTATAGGCAAAGTCAGCTGCGGCTGAGTAAATGCTGAAACTGAGGTGGCATATGCGGCTGATCGGCCATCTTATCCATGGAAGCTATGGTGGAGTCGGGTGCTCTCTATGCGCTCTCGTAGAATAGTAGCTTGCTCCCTTTGGGCCTTAATCATGCCCTGATCAACTCGAACAACTGAGTGTCACGCCCCGATTCTGCAAAGTCATTCGTCCTCGCATTTATCTCTTAGAATCGATCGTCCTCGCTTGGGCATGATGTCGTACAAGTCTGGTATTACACTTGTACAAGACAAAGACGGTACATAATTGAAAATCTTCAAATATGAACACATCGTTGCGGCACAAGCAAACAAATTGAAGATTATAAGGACATATCTTTCTTATTGAATATAACACATTATTGATTTATAGCAGCAAAAATAAGCAGATAACTTGAAGTCGCACATAGATATGTAGAAATAAACTGTCTTTATTAATAATTAAAAAAGAGTACAAGACTTACAATAGAATGCAAAGTTACAACACATCTCACTGTACATTTGATAGCCAACTGAAACTCATGCCATAAGGCTTACATTGATACTTGATACATACACTTACAACTGGATATGCCAACTTAGCTTACAACTCATTGGTACAACTGATTACAATGTTTCATATATTATGCCCATTATAAATAGAAGACATCACCTTGTACAAAGAGAGCTTTTGCATGCCTAATAAATCTTCGATGCCGCGGGACTGATCAAGTTAATCTCCATATACTGAACTTCCCAAGTACGAGCACCTAAAAAGAGTATCCACAACATGGGTCAGTACATTATCTATGTACTGGCAAGCAGAACCAGCCCACTCGTCTAAACCAACACTAAGTAGTCATCTGAGCAAACATTTATTAAAGTGATCTTTCTATTTGGGGCCTAGCATCAGCTTACAGTTAATGAGCAGTATTCATTGGGAAGCATGTAAATGTGTTCTCATAGTATTCATGTAGAGGCATCATTTAAGCATGCATTTGAGTTAACAGGCTAGGCATGTTATAGCAGTATTCATCGAAAGGCGTCATTTAGCATGTATGTCATGATTAAGCAGTTTCATAGCAAGCCAACATTGTAGCATACTTGGTGTCATGATGTTAAGCACGTATAGTAACACTTATGGTAAGGCAACATATCTGCATCATTTCATTTAGCATGTTAAGCAGGCAAGTTGAACTAACAAATATGATAATCATATCACATTTAAGTGATTTCTTACTGATAGCCGACTCCCTTCGTACCTGCATCAAATACAGGTTATGTTACACTTACTCTGCCTGTACAAAATATTCATTAGCGTGCATCCTGACTATATGACCACTAGCGTTAGTACACCATTTAGGACTTGCCATATAAGACTTCAAAGGGTATACGACGTACCATTCACCTGGGTTGCGAGTCTGAAATGAATGTCCTGATACCAATCGTGCCACCAAAGCATGTTGCATTTTCTCCTATGCCGAATCGGTCCTACCGCCATGGGTACCGTTCGAGAAAACAATAGCTTGTATATAAGTTGTCCATGACAATGCGAATGTGTGTTCGACTCAATTGTGTACATAAACGTATGGTAAAAATATTAAAAGTGAGTAAGGCATCAGCGCATCATTTCATCTTTACTATCCTTTCCACTTGGTGATCTTGGCAATCCCACGCCTCATCATTTCTCATTGCATCAACTCATTGCAACATTTCTCACAGCATTCCTTTCACGAGGAACAATTAGCATTTCATTCATTTCAAAGGGGCATTTAGCATTCATTTCATTACTTATAAGAAAATAGGCAGCATCTCATATCTACGCAACCGTTATACAGAGTGGACATGATTCAAGTGTTTCATTCATATCTTTGTGTCGACAATATAGCCAGTTCATTCTCATTTACCATCCACAACGCATCTCATTATTCAAGTGTTTCTTTTGTTTTGGCAGCATTAAACATAAGGGACATTATCATTTTATTTCCAGGCATCAACTTTCATTAGCATTTCAATGTTATTCATTCCAACAGTGTTAAACATAGGTATCATTATCTAGCAACATATCAAGCATCACAGTTTAAGGGAAAGAACATAGAAATACAGTACTCAATTTTATTAAGCATGAAGGAGTATAAGAGAAGGGACAGTTCCACTCACTTGCATAAAGGGTATCCTTGTTTCGGTCATATCTATTCCCACTAGACATAGCTCCACCAGCGAGTCATGTTCCAATATTCATTCCATCCGGCCAGCTAAGAGAGACTATATCAGTCTCAATTCTCTTCGTTTCCAACACAAGTCATGGTCCGACATTCTGATCGAATCCAACATGCCACCCAAATGCCTCGCACGGAGCGGGGCATTATACTGAGCTCCTCCGATAGACCCGAAAGAGTGCTTGGCAGAAGTAGCCTCTCTAGCTAGAGGCGCGGGAAGGATTCTGGTCTTCTCGTGACCTGCTGAAGGGAAAAAAAAAAAGGATGCTCCATCCGAGTGGGCCATACTAGGGGTGCGACCACACTGCTCACGTCTTCATTTTGCCATCTTTCTGAAACAAGAAAGGTAAAACATAAAAGTTAAGGGTTAGAAAAATAATAATAAGACAGAAGTTACGACTCAAGACTCGGTCCTAAGTTGTGATGATTTTCTTATTCTAACAGGCTCTTAATAGTACCCGAATCCTAAGTACTATAGACCTACATGGGCCACCATAAAAATGTGTCACAACCCGCTCTCGAATAATTGGATACGAGTCATGCTACGCCCGGCCTATACTGTTGTGAATAGCGATAGTAGTCGTCTAAACCTCAGAAATCATTAAGTTCCACATTATCTATTTCACATCACAGCAATCTAATCGCAGCGACACAACATACACTATTTTTTTATGTCTTTTATGAAAAATATCCGGAGACAGATCCGGTAGAAATATAAAGCAACACTACAAATCCACAAATCACAATCAAAGCTAAACTAGAAACGATATCCCCTCGAGGATAATCTCTGGGTCCTGGAGAGCCTCAGATGGGGTCTCCACAATAGGGTCCTCCTGTGGTCCATATAAAATAGGGTATCCCAACTCATCATCACCTGAAATGTCAAGGATCCAATCAGGAAATGAGCAAAGTAAGTGTAACTCAGCAGTATCCAACAACAATAAGATACAGTAATAAAATAAGAATAATAACAAAAAATAAATAAATAACATGCATACCTAACCAATGCTCTATCTAAATATGACACATACATTTTAGAATATTGATTAGCATGCAGAGGCTAAATATGGTACATCGTGAGGGACGATATACTAGCATTCATGCACGCAAGTATAAGGCACGTCCGTCGGCGGCTAGCAAACACGCAATATATGGGCACGATAAGGCTTGTCTATCGGCAAGCTAGCGGTCATGTGTTGCGCCCCATGTTAGGGTATCTACATGCCAAAGAACGTTCCCCCTCCCAACACGATACAACACAACAAGAACACATGTATGAGACGTAAATATAATGATATCTAATAGCGCTGAGGTACATGTACTTGCCTTCACCGGTAGATCGTCACAAGTTTACCTAGAATAATTAAGAAATAAAATAATTATAGCTTATTTAAAAATATCTCTAACTAATTCTATGCTAACTAAATCCCACTATAAATATTCTACTAAACTAATAGCTAATTAATAGCTAAACATTTAATTATCAAGTATATATATATAATATATATATATATATATATATATATATATATATATATATATATTAGCAATAAGATTAATACTTAAGAATAATATCTAGAATATAATAGTTAGGAATAAAAGACTTACCAATTAACTATTTGCAAAATAGAACTAATTCAAGAAAACCACAAAAAGAGAAAGAACCCATTCCCAAAATCTTTTTCCCTTTTTATTCAGCCCGGCCCATATGGGCCCAAATCAACCCAAAAAAATCTTCTTCTTTTATCATTTTCTTTCTTTCTTTATTTTCTTTTTCTTTATTTTCTTTCTTTATACCTGCTGGCCTACTGGCCTAAACTCTCAACCCGAGCCACTCTCCCTCATCTAACCCTCACTCACTATTTCCCCTTCTTTCCCTCATTCCTCACTCTCTCCAAAAAGATCAAAAAAGAAGGAAGAAGAAGAAGAAGTTGAAGAAGGAGATGATGAAGAACAAGAAGCCATCACCTGCAGAGCTCCATGGCTGGTCGTTGGACGACACGGCGCAGCGGAAGAGCAAGAACGACGGCGACCCTTTAGAGTGTTGGGAAAGAAATACGAAAACCTTTCCCCAAACCGGAGAGTACCTGCGAGAGGACCGAGCAATACAACGCACGAACCCAAAAACAACCACACAAAACAATCCACGTAGACACAGAGAATTTTTGACGTAGAAAACCCTTGCGGGAAAAAATCACGGGACGATCGGAGTCCAACCCTGAGAAGCCTCCACTAATGGAATAGAAGAATTACACCCTCTACAAACTCCTCCCGATCCAAATCGGATCCCCACAACACTCAGAAGTAAGAACAATGATTACAAGGCTACGAAGAGCGAGAACGACGAGTAGAGATTACCCGTACGCGATCTCCTTCGAAAAACGACCTTCAATCCTCCGTCTTCTCTCCCGAAGTTACAATGGCACTCTTGCCTCCTTCCTCTCTTTTCTTCAAAAAATTCTACAATGAATAGGGTTAGGAATAACCTAATATTGACTCCCCTAATCCGCAGCAAAATCTGGACCATCAGATATGATCCAATGGTGAAAAATTACCCCAAATTTCCGCTCAGCCTCGACGACACAGAGTTCGGCCAGAACTCTGTGTCGGGCAACCAGAACCTATCGACCACATTCTGGAGTGGCCAGACCGAGTTCGGCCCGAACTCGCCCTGGGACCGAGTTCGGCCCGAACTCGGCAGCCCCAGTCCAGAACCCTCCTTTGGTTTGGCAGCAGCAGCAGCAACTCCGCGTCGCCTACTTCCCGAGCTTCTCCGACATCGAACGGCGCTCGTCGTACTCCGGGATCTTCTCCACATAGGTTGGGAACCCCACCCACTCTAACAAATCTCCTCCTTCACAACTATGGGGAGGATATCGTCATCCCGACGATCTGCCTGCAGTACTCAAACTTCTCCCTTGGTAGAATCTTCGTGAACATATCAGCTCCGTTGTCATCTGTATGAACCTTCTCAAGCTCCGCGTCCTTCTTCTCAACCACATCCCATATCCAATGATACCGAGTCTCGATGTGTTTGGACCGGCTATGAAACGTCTGATTCTTCACAAGGTGAATAGCACTCTGACTGTCGCAAAGCAGAGTATAATGCTCTTGCTTCAGTCCCATTTCCTGCAGCAGCTTCTTCATCCACAGCAGCTCCTTGTAAGCCTCCGTCGCTGCAATGTACTCTGCCTCTGTCGTTGACAAGGCAACACACTTCTGCAACCGCGACTGCCACGACACCGCTCCTCCCGCAGACATCATCACGTAGCCCGAAGTCGATCGCCTCGTGTCTACATCTTCAGCCATATCAGCGTCGGTATACCCAACCAGCTTCGGCTCGTCACCACCAAAGGAAAGTCTCCAACCAGCAGTGCCCTGAAGATATCGAAGAATCCACTTGACCGCACTCTAATGTACCCTTCCAAGATTTGAAAGATACCTGCTAACCGTACCAACTGTATGAGCAATATCTGGCCTCGTACACACCATGGCATACATAAGGCTTCCCACAGCTGAGGCATATGGAACCCGCTCCATATCTTCCTTTTCGTCCTCGGTAGATGGACATTGCTCCTCAGTGAGCTTAAACTGAGCCGCAAGAGGGGAACTCACTTTCTTCGACCCGTCCATCCTAAAACGCTGAAGTACCCGATGAATGTACTTCGTTTGGGACAAGTGTAGCAGCTTGGACTCTCTCTCTCTCTCGGCTGATCTCCATCCCAAGAATAGTCTTCGCTGCGCCCAAATCCTTCATAGAGAAGGTCGCGCCCAGTTGGCACTTCAGCTCCGCTATCCTAGTGGCATTCCGACCCACTAATAGCATATCATCAACATAGAGCAATAAAATGATAAAATCATCATCAGCAAAATATCTCACAAATACACAGTGATCCGATGTCGTCCGTGCATAACCATGCTCCCCCATAAACGACTCGAACTTCCTGTACCACTGCCTCGGAGCCTGCTTCAGACCATACAAGCTCTTCCTCAACCGGCAGACCAAATGTGACTTGCCCTTCTCACAGAATCCCTCTGGCTACTCCATGTATAACTCCTCCTCAAGATCACCGTGGAGGAATGCCGTCTTCACGTCCATCTGCTCGACCTCTAAGTCGAGACTGGCTGCTAATGCTAGCACCACCCGAATAGACAAATGCTTGACGACAGGCAAAAAAATCTCATCATAATCCACGCCTTTCCGCTGACCGTAGCCTTTAACTACCAGCCTCGCTTTGTATCGAGGGCGAGTAGTATCATCCGTCTGCTTTACTCTGAACACCCATCGATTCTTCAAAGCCTTCTTGTCCTTTGGCAACCGCACCAGCTCATAAATGGAATTAGTGTGCAAGGAACTCATCTCCTCCTGCATGGCCTCCATCCACTCCTGCCTGTGTTCGTCTTCCAAAGCCTCTGCAAAGCTTTCGGGCTCTCCCCCGTCAGTCAGTAGCACATACTCATCCGGTGAGTATCTCGTAGATGGTCGACGATCTCTGTCGCTCCTTCTCAGTGGAGCCACTGGTGCTGGCTGTATACTAACAGCCTTCTCCCCTTCAGGAACTGCCTTTCTGGCATGCTCATCCTTCTGAGGGACACCCTGACCACCATCAGCAGGCTGATGATCAAGGTTGGGAGCAACTCCATGTACCGGCTCCCCCATAACTGGATCCTCTACGATGTCCTCTGGAAACTGCTCGAAGCAAAATAACTCTAACTCAGGCAATTCCTCAGCCTCAAAAGGCGTCTCGGAATCCTGAGTGTTGGTCTTGGTCTGATCCTCGATGAACACCACGTCTCTTCTTCTGTAGAGCTTTCCTTCCACTGGGTCGTAGAGTCTATAGCCAAACTCATCCCGACCGTAGCCGACAAAGACGCATCGCCTCGTCTTCGGCTCAAGTTTGGTCCTCTCGTCCTTCGGTATATGCACGAAGGCCTTACAGCCAAACACTCGCAGGTGATTGTATGACGGCTCTTTGCCGTACCATACTTTGTCAGGCACATCACCCTGCAAAGGAGAACTATGAGACAAATTAATAACATAAGCAGCTGTGAGAAGAGCCTCACCCCAGTAACTTCCTGGCAAGTTTGCTTCTGACAGCAAACATCGCACCCTCTCTATCAGTGTCCTGTTCATGCGCTCTGCTACACCATTGAGCTGAGGTATCTTGGGTGGAGTCTTCTGGTGTCGTATCCCTTGCTCTCTGCAATACGCATTAAAGGGATCGATGTATTCGCCGCCATTGTCGGACCGAACACACAACAACTTCTTGCCCGTCTCCCTTTCAACAGAGGCCTGAAACTCCTTGAAAGTAGGCAACACCTGATCCTTGGTCTTTAAGGCATAGACCCAAACCTTTCTGGAACAGTCATCAATAAAGGTTACAAAGTAAGAAGCACCACCAAGAGATTTTACCTTCATAGGACCGCAGACATCCGAGTGAATCAACTCGAGCAACGCCGGCTTCCTCGAACTTGGGTGACTTTGGAAAGATACCCTATTTTGCTTTCCAGCTAAACAGTACGTGCATTTCTCTAACTTTGTAGACTTGAGCCCCGGAATCACCTTCCTGTTCACCAAGTAGCTCATCCCCTTCTCGCTGATATGGCCGAGCCGCCTGTGCCACAACTCGGTAGACGCATCACTGACTGCGTTCACCTTCTGTGCCCCCTGTGTGCTCCCCTCCATATAGTAGAGACCGGACTTCTTGTTTCCTCTGGCAATCACCATCGAACCCCTGGAAAGCTTCCACTGACTGTTTCCGAAGAGACTGAAGAATCCCTCGTCATCCAACCTTCCAACCGACACCAGGTTGAAACGGATATCAGGGACATGATAAACATCTTTGAGAACAAGAACCGTACCCGTCTTCGTTCTCAAATGCACATCTTTAACGGCAATCGCCTTCGACACATCTCCGTTGCCCATCTTCAACACTCCACAGTCGCCTATAGTGTAAGTGGCAAACAGTGCCCTATTGTGAGATACATGTGCTGAAGTTCCTGAGTCCACCAGCCAAGAATTGTCATCGCAGGCGAGGTTTGTATTGACCTCATCACCTACGACGATCACATCGCCTCCATGCATCGAGGCCGTCGCTGTAGAGTTCTCTTCTTGCTTCCCCTTGTCGTCCTTCTTCTCTCTCTTCCAAGCGAAACAATTCCACTTGATATGGCCCTTCTTACCACAATGGTAACACTCTGAGTCCTCGTAACGACCCTTGGACTTCCCCCTGCTCTTGTCTCTGCCACCACCTGGACCCCTGCTTTTGTCCCTTCTGTGGCTCTCTGAAACAAGTGCCTCTGAGTGGTGGGATGTGGATGAAGTGCCCTGAGAACGTCTCTGCATCTCTTCATTCAACACCCCGCTCTTGGCAAACTCCAGACTGACCATGCCCTCTGGAGCAGAAGCGATCATAGATACTCGTACGGTCTCCCACGAGTCTGGCAATGTACACAGCAGCCATAGTCCCTGAACTTCGTCGTCGAACTTGACTCCCATAGAAGATAGCTGGTCAACCACGTCCTGGAACTCACTCAAGTGGTCCAAAATAGACGCCCCATCCTTGTATCGCAGACCCATCATCGTTCGGATCAGGAACAATTTGTTTACCCCGGTCTTCTTCGCATACAAGGATTCCAGCTTATCCCACAACGTCTTCGCGTGCTCAATATTGGCAACATGGTTGTACACGTTCTCGTCCACAAACTGCCGTATGTACCCACACACTTGTATATGCTCGAATGTCCAGTCCTCCTCGGATTTATCACTAGGCTTCTCGGATGCAAACACGGGTAGATGCAGCTTCTTGACAAACAGCAAATCTTTCATCTTGCTCTGCCAATAGTGATAGTTGGTGCCGTTCAGGTTCACCATGCGCACCGGCTTCGCGTCCATCTCTCCTCTCTGGTTTCTCTGTCAACTACTGACACCCTTTTGAATTCCAGAACCTGGCTCTGATACCACTCTGTTGGAAAAGAAACGCGGAAACCTTTTCCCAAACTGGAGAGTACCTGAGAGAGGACCGAGCAATACAATGCACGAACCTAAAAACAACCACATAAAACAATCCACGCAGACACAGAGAATTTTTGACGTGGAAAACCCTTTGCGGGAAAAAATCATGGGACGATCGGAGTCCAACCCTGAGAAGCCTCCACTAATGGAATAGAAGAATTACACCCTCTATAAACTCCTCCCGATCCAAATCGGATCCCCATAACACTCAGAAGTAAGAACAATGATTACAAGGCTACGAAGAGCGAGAACGACGAGTAGAGATTACCCATACGCGATCTCCTTCGAAAAACGACCTTCAATCCTCCGTCTTCTCTCCCGAAGTTGTAATGGCACTCTTGCCTCCTTCCTCTCTTTTCTTCAAAAAATTCTACAATGAATAGGGTTAGGAATAACCTAATTTTGACTCCCCTAATTCGCAGCAAAATCTGGACCATCAGATATGATCCATCGGTAAAAAATTACCCCAAATTTCTGCTCAGCCCCCACGACACAGAGTTCGGCCAGAACTCTGTGTCGGGCAACCAGAACCTATCGGCCACATTCTGGAGTGGCCAGACCGAGTTCGGCCCGAACTCGCCTTGGGACCGAGTTCGGCCCGAACTCGGCAGCCCAGTCCAGAACCCCCCTTTGGGTTGGCAGCAGCAGCAGCAACTCCGCGTCGCCTACTTCCCAAGCTTCTCCGACATCGAACGGCGCTCGTCGTACTCTGGGATCTTCTCCACATAGGTTGGGAACTCCACCCACTCCAACATAGAGGTGATGTCGTACCCCGGATCGGGCGCTAGATGACGGATCCGGCGGATCTTGCGGTGGGGATGCATCGACGAGCGACGACACATGGAGGCTATCGACTGTGGTGTTTGACCAACGAAAACACAGCAGCTGTGGTCGCATGGCTCGGTGCTTAAGGCCAGATGTGGAGCTCAAGATGCGATGGTGCACATGAACCGAGGATTCGGCATGGTTCTTGAAGAGCCAACACGGACCCCGAGGAGTGCAGGAGTGGATCTCGAGACACGGCCGTGCTGGACTTCGAGGCAGTGATTCTTAGTCGACGATGGTGGCAAAACTCCGGTAGCGACGATGTCCCAGCGAGGATGGGCAACGACGACTTCAGTTCCAATCGAGGACGAGGACACAACAACTGTGTCGGTCGAGAATGGTCGAACATGGCAGGCTAGGGTTAGGATAGAGTTTGGGCATGGCTGTGTCGAGGGACACTGAGATGATAAAATTGATTGTAACATATGTAATGAATGTCTGTATCGGGGGACACGGATAGGGATAGGGATTAGAATAGGTGTTGTGTCAGACACAATCGAATGTAATTGTTAGCTAGAGTTTAGTGGAAAGGGACATATCAAGACATGATTAGGCTTAGGAATAGGAAATCATTAGACTAATGACCATTATGGGGTATTTATAGTACTATTAAGCACATGGCCTCCAAGGAATCCACCTAGAAGATTCCAAGGAATATTCTAGGATGAATTGGCCCTAAGTAAGATTAATTAGGAGAACCTAGAATGTTCCCTCATTAATCCACTTGGCTAATCATGTCATGCCCTAAAAAAGGATTTAAATGAAATTACAAATTCAAACCATTTTGCAATCTTATTTGCAAATACGCCCCTCTACTTACAAATAATTACAAACATGCCATTCTAATAAATGAACTACCAAAAATATGGATAATTCCTAGGAAAAATAATAAATTGAGAAATAATAGTATTTCGAAAGGTGAAATAATAATAGAATTGCAATCTGGGAAAGAGGGTTTACAAATGTCAGCTAACAGGTTTTTAGTTTTGATTAACAGCACCTCAATAATTTTATTTTCAATCTTCTCTTTGATGAAGAACCGATCAACTTCCACATTCTTTGTTCTGTCATGTTGAACTAGGTTATCTGCAATATCACGTGCAGCTTGATTGTCACAGAACAACTTCATTGATTAAGAATTTCTACAACTCAAATCGTCAAATATATTTTGAATCCATAATATTTTATAAATACCTGTAGCCATATTCTGCCTCAGTGCTAGATAGAGCAACTATATTTTGCTTTTTGATCCTCAATGTAACTTTACCGCCTATAAATATAAAATAACTAGATGTATACCGTCTACTATCTATTGCTCGTGCCTAATCTGTGTTTGTATACCCTTCAACTCTTAGGTGATTATTCTTCTTGAATAATATGTCTTTTATAGGACTCCCTTCCAGGTACCTCAAAATCCTTATCACAACAATCATGTGTTGCTTTTCCGGATCATGCATGAATTGAACGTGTGCCAAGTCTGGCCTTGTATGTCCCGGATACATCAAACAACCTACTAATAGTTGATATTTCCCTTATTCACTAGCACCTAGTTCTGATTCATTCCAAGTTTCAAACCTTCCTTCAATGGTGTGGCAACTAGGTGACATTCAGTCATACATATTTCTTGTAATAGTTCTAAAGTATACTTCCTTTGAGATAAAAAAAAAAATCATAAATATCTATGAGATACTTCAATACCTAAAAAATACTTCAGAGTGCCTAGATCCTTCATTTCAAATTATGTAGACAAATATTTTTGAAGTGTCAATCGCTCCTTTTCATCGTCTCTTGTGACCACCATATCATCGACATAAAATATGAGTGTTATAATTTTTCTCTTCTTTTTGCTTTATAAACAGGGTATTATCTGAGGTATTATGCTTATAAAAAAAAAATCCTCTCATAGCATGTATGAATCTCCCAAACCATACTCTAGGTGACTGCCTGAGACCATACAAAGGCTTATGTAACCTGCAAACTTTCTTACCACTTGATCCTAAAATATTATATCCAAGTGGAAGATCCATATATACTTCCTCGATCAACTGTCTATTCAAGAATGTATTCTTCACATCAAACTTCTGTAGAGGTCAGTCAGCCAGATATAGTAAAATACGAACAATATTAGTCTTCGCAATTGATACAAATGTTTTTGTATAATCAATCCTATATTTTTTGAGTATCCCTTCGCCACCAGTATCGCCTTATATCAATCAATCGATCCATCTGCTCAATACTTCACTGTAAAGACCTATGTACATCCTATAGGCTTCTTACCAGCTGGCAGGTCAACTATCTTCTAGGTGGCATTATTTTTTAATAAATTTAACTCTTGATCCATTATTGTTTGTCGCATAGGATCTGTTAAAGCTTACTACATATTTTTAGGAATAGATACAGAAGATAATTGACATACAAATGACTTATTTGGTTATAACAAATGGTCAGTTGACAAATTACTCATAGGGTATCTTACTTTACACTTGAGATCAGGCTCAAAGGTAGGTTTTGGAATACCATGGTTATTTCATGGTGGAAGATGCTATAGTGGTGGGACTTCTGATATTAGAGGAGATTGGTTATGGCTCTCAGAACTCAGCGAGGAAGAAATTCTTTCTACATTCGACTCTGGTTGTATTGTTAGTACTGTTGGTTAGGTTGCATCATTGGCTCGTTGTTGATTATTTGTGGAACTGTTGTTGGTGGATCGGTACTAACTATCGATGTTGGTTTATTATGTAGATTATCACCACTTATATGTAAATCATCCACAATAAAATATCTGGCACCTTCCTATAATCCATAGTCTGCACTTCTTCTCGCTTCTCCCTCTGAAGTGAAGACTCAAATGAAGAATAGTGCATAATTGACACATGGAATGATACATCCATGGCCACAAACATCTTCTTTGTTGGGGATGGTAGCAACGATATCCTTTCCGATGGGATGCTTACCCAACAAAAATACACTTCAGGGCTCGAGGTTTCAATTTACCGTGCTGGTGCTTATGAAGGTGCACATAGGCGACACAACCAAAATCATAGGATAACAAATTAGGTGTAGGTGGTGTGGAAATAAGTGGAGTCAGGGTCTGATGTTGTGTCTAAATATTGATCAAGTAAGCAGTAGAAGCAAGAGTCTCACCCCAGTAGAATAATGACACGTTTGCTGCAAGCGAGGAAGCTCGAATCACATGTAAAAGATGACTACTCTTCTAATGTACAACACCATTCTGTTATGGAGTATATGGACAAATATTTTTAATAGATAATACAATGAGCATCCATAAAGGTTTAAAAATTATTATTCATAAATTCACGTCCATTATTACTACGAAGTACCTATATTTGCGCTTTGTATTGAACTTTCACCATTTTATGAAATTATTTAAATTCATCACACACTTCACTCTTGTTTTTTATTAGAACAACACATGTCATGTGGTTATAGTCATTAAATAAGGTCACAAACCAATGGGCACCACTTAAGGTGGCAAATTTAGACGAACCCTAAACATCAGAATAAATAAACATAAATGGTGCAAAGCTCTTATTCAAACTGGGTGAGAATGGAACACGGTACTGTGAGTCAGTTCACAAACATCACACTTGATGTTAGAAATATCATAATTTACAAATAACTTTGGAATTTGTTTTTTGCAAATATCCAACATGCATTAGGCGACAATGCGATAACCAAATTTCGGACAAAGATTTCATCTCTCCCTCAACCGACAAGACTTGAGTCAAGTGACGAATATTATCTGATGTCAATTCCAGGTAAGACAACTTTCCTTTCTAAGTGCCATAATAACTAATCGTTCGTAGGGTCCTGATGTCCTCAAACACACAACAATTAGGCTAAAATATAACAACATAGTGTAAGGTAGTGGTTAGCTGAGCGACAAGGGACAACAAGAACATTATCCATGTTGATATTATCAGTAAGAGAGACATGATACATCCATGTCTGGTTGGATGGTTTAACGGTTTAAACAAGATTAGAATCAAATATCATATGTACTGTAGCACTAGAGTCAATTATCCAAGTATTATCCGAAACATAATAAAAAATCTTTAAGATATTTCCCTTATTACTAGCAGTAATGTCTAAAGCAGTAGATCGCTCAATGACAAGCTCAGATTCATTCTTCATTTCAGCTACAACAACACATTGTTTGTTGTACCGGGGATCACAAGTTTTGTCCCATCCTTCAGGATAGTCGATTAACTCATAGCACCGTCCTTCGAATAACCAGGGAGGTTATAATGGCTATACTTTCTAATAGGATTGTAGATGAACCAGCATAAGAGTCGGTGTAGGGTCGTCCTTATGAACCAGATGAATTAGACCTATTCTGAAAAGGCAGGTTACGAACCACCTTGACTTCTGTCTTCTCTCCCTCGTTCTTCATGTCCTCCTTCCTGTCCGATATTCGATGAACATACGCATAAGATGTTTGAAGATTTAGGGATGGATCCTTGTGCAAGACTTCACCACAAACTTGTTTAAACTGGTCGTCAAGACCCCCCTATGAAAAGGTATACACACTGACACTTTTGCGATTCTTGGTAGATCTTGAGATCCTTATCACAACTCATGGCCACCTTATTGTAGTCCTAAAAAATTCAGAAACTTCACCAAATTAGGTGAAAACGGGTCTCCCATTATGTCGGAGGCAAGATGCCTTCTAACTCAGGAGGTCAACTCGTGCTTCATTCTTTTCATTAAAGAAAGCAGTCTTCAAGTCTTTTCATATCTTCGTTGCAGTCGACAAACGGATAATGCTTCATTAATTCTGGATTTATAGAGGATAGAATCCATCTTAACTTTCTGATCCTCGGAGTACCAATCATCATATGTGGGATCTTCTTCGGTTGGAGGGTTAATTGACCCACGAAGATATCACATCTTCTTTCTTCTGGCTACGTGCATCTCAATGAGAGGTGCCCGTTGATCATAAATTTTCTTATCCAGTAACACTCCAATATTAAATGAGAGGTGCCCATAGTTGTCATGAATTTTTGCGTCCATCAGATAATCGAGTGGACGTCAGATCAGTGATTAGCAGTAGAAGAAGGCTGCTTACAGATCAAGAAGAAAGAAAGAAGAGCTATGACAGGTGTCAGAGGCGGTGGTGGAAGTTGCATCAATGATCATCTTGGCGGTTGGCTTTGATCGAAGAAGAACTGATAGAATTAAGTGTGCATTCATCTCTCTTTGGAGACAAGTATATATAGAGATACAAACCCTAGTACACCAAGTAATTATAATTACAAATCTATCCCAAGACTTTCTATAATTAAAGACTTTTTAAATTAAGGTATTTTATCATTAAGTCGTTCCTTAGTTAAAGACTTCCTAATTAAATCATTCAACACATAATATCAAAGTTTGGTTTCATGATGTTAACAATGTTTTGCTAAAATTAGTGTCATTTGGATGGCATATCGTAAGTTTCAATGTGGGACTCAATACTTGGTAATGTAGCATTAAGGAAGAAGATGAACGCGGGGTGGGGGGAGGGGGAATTGTCAGCCGTTCTACACCTATCTGTACTATCTATATAATGAAAAAAGTTGAGCTACACCGTGAAACTTTTCTTTCCAAATATACCCTTGCATATGTTTATTAATTAAAATTATTCATCTATACTACTATATAATGCGAAAACTTGAGCTTTGCCGTAAAATTTTTCTTTCCAAATATACCCTTGCATATGTTTATTAATTAGAATTTTTCATCTATACTATATATCTATATCTATTCTACTATATAAAGCCAAAAGTTAGACTTCACCGTGGAATTTTTATTCCAAAAATACCCTTGCATATCTATACTAATTAAAATTGTTCATTAGTTTTAATAAGAACAACTTAGTAATTGCGAAGATTATCCTTTGGTCTTCCTGAATAGTCTTCCTAAGTTAACTAAAAGAATATTAAAATAGGTGCAAGACACATGCATATATGCTAGTTACTATATAATGCGAAAACTTGAGCTGTACCTTGAAACTTTTTTTTTCAAAATATACCCTTGCATATATTTATTAATTAAAATTATTCATTAAAGTTAATAAGGGCAAATAATTAATTATGGAAGGTATCTTTTGGTCTTCCTAAATAGCCTTGCATGATATATTAATATAATTAGTTAAAATAATTAAGATAGTTATCTTTTAGTTTTTCTAAGTAGTCTTAATAAATATTAGAATAATTATCACAACTTTTTAATAATAATATATAAAATATGTGCAATGCACATGGGCAGGGGCGGATCTAGCTAGGCGGCACTGGGGGGTTGGGCCCCCCGGTGAAATCTTTTTTTTAATATAGAAAACATACCATCAGAAGTTCTCAATTTATTAATCACGAATAAGGTTTTTAAATGATTGTCTTCATAGAAAAATAGTTGTTTAGTAGTATTACAAATGATATTGTACTTAAATATTTTGAAAGTTTGAAAACTTGTAGAGAACAATTGTAAAATGTAATAATTTATTATATACAAATAATACTATTAATATAATATTATATTATTATATCTTTAAAAAAAATTTGGGGAGCGTTACTTTCGAACCCTCTTATGATTATGTTCCCAGTGAATTGTCATCCTAGATCCGCACATGGGTATATATACTAGTCTACCTATTAGCAAGCAAGTTGTGGGCGGAGAAAACTTTGATACAGTAGGGGGTATCAAAGTTTTGATATCCCCTATGTATGACATGTGGGCCCCTCTTACTTTGTAAAACGTGCATACATATATATATACATAAATTTTGAGAGGGCCCACATGTCATATATAGGGGTATCAAAATTTTGATACCTCTACTGTATCAAAGTTTCTCTCGTTGTGGGCTGGGCTGCCTGTATCAAAGTTTCTCTCGTTGTGGGCTGGGCTGCCAGGAATCTCTCTCTAATCGTGTAGTGTACAGCATTTGGTTGCGTGTCCAAATACTCGGTCAATCTGGAATTTTTAAGAATCGTATCGTATCCGCAAGATGCACTGCAGAAGAGAAGAGAAGATCTTCCTTCCACGTGGGCCCCCGCCAGCACGCATTCGTTCATTCATTTTATTCCGTTCTTACCGGAGTGAAGTCGTGATTGGCGAGTGGTGGGAAAATATTCAACAAAAGAAAGAAAGAAAGAAAGAGAGAGAGAGAGAGAGAGAGGAAGCAAATGGAAGCAGCCATGGCGTCCTCAGTATCTCCATCAACATCTCTGCTCGTCCACCATCGTAGGCTGAATTATAGGCATCCATCTCTACGGTTCACAGCCAGCATGAGAAGTACTTGGAGCTCTTTCTCTATCAACAGCAGTAGCAGCCCAAGCAAGAGCAAGAAGAGGAGGAGGTGGTTGAGAAGTATGGCATCAGCTGGAGTAGTTGGTGAGGGAGAGGGAGAGGGAGAGGGAGAGGAAGAGGAGGTGGAGAGAGCTTTGGGAATGGACGGGAGCGTAATCCCGAGCACCGCCGACGAGCTGGTCAAGCGGGTCTCCTCCAAGGCTTACGACATGCGCCGCCATCTCAACCAGTCCCTCGACTCCATCAGCTACGACGGTATATTCTCCTCTCCTCTTCCTACTCTACATCATTAGAATCATTGACTCGACCATAAGTAACCTCTCCGTCAAGTCCGAATCATTAAGTCTATTATTCCCGAAACAGATCTAAATGGAAGGACGAACTATCAGAATTTAAGAGACCTCTTGCAAAATAAATTTTGCTCTATATTCTAATTTTATAGGATTTCGGAGACTTCCTGCAAATAAGTTTGCTCTCCTAATTTTCTTAAGTTGGGATTTGAGAGACTTCTTGCGAACAAGTTTGCTCTCCTAATTTTCTTAAGTTGGGACCTCGGAGACTCCTGCGAACGAGTTTGCTCTCCAGAAGTATCTGAATTGAGTTTCAGCACTTTGGATATAAAGGCGAACGAGTTCACTCTCCAAAAGTACCTGAAGCTACAGAATACTACAATCCTTTCAGATTACAACTTTTTCTCTCAAATACAAACTGATAGAAAGAGAGTGTTCTTTCTTGCAAACGTGTTGCAATTGGGACAGACATATTACAAATAGAAGAAGAAAGGAGAAGAAGAAATAATAACAAATTATTATTCTTGCTGGGGTGGTGAAGACCACCGTTGCTCAAAGCAAGATTCGTCCACCGCGATCTGCTCCCAGGAACCAGCAAGTTCTCAAAGAACTTATGGAACGCTCGTTAGTCAACTTTTTGTGACTCGAACGGGCTCCCTGGACTTAACGGGCTCCCTTTGCTTTCTTATTTGGTGCATCTTACAAAGGAGGTCAGGGGGCACTATTTATAGAGTGGAGTGAGAATTCACTTTTTCTTCTATCCGATGTGGGACTAAAATACCAATACTCAAAAATAGAGTTTGATATTTTAGATCATCCCGCAATCAGCATAGTCGTGTGCCAGTCCATGTCTACCCCCTCATACGCTCCCGTGCATGCACGAAACATCCTTGAGCCCGTGTCTGAGTCCGAACGACAAAAAACAACATGCTTCCTTGTTTGAGTTAATTCTTTTTCCTTCTAGGAAAACACCTCCATATGGCAATAACATGTGCCCTACTACACCACATGTGCACACCTCAACACATACAAAGCATTATATTGAGATACCCACTTGGTGGTGTAGCCGATGTGGGACTATTTTATACTAGTCCAAAGGTAAAAACATCAACAATCTCCCACATATCTCAATATATGTGGGTTGAGCGTTCCCCACAGTGACTGTCCATCATGCATTAGGATAGATGTCGCTATGACTTGAATTTTCCCACATGGGTTAAATAACATGAACTCCGAACATCACCCACTGTAATGATCCATGCTTGATGCGCTTATTCAGTGCCTTGTGCCTAGATGCACAATTCTCTTCTCATCATTGAAGCGATCATCTGATGCCATTGCTGCAGCCAGCTGGTTGTCTCAATACATCGGTATCATCCGAATTTGCGCACCAACAACAGGAAGATCATGCCCGGTTGTCGCAATACATCGACATCACCCGAATTTGCACACCAACAACGGAAAGATCGTTCCTGAGCTAATGAAACCATTCTGCTTTATACCAGAAGCAATTCCGCTTCATCCGCTGTAGCTAACAAAACTCAGATTCCATAGTGAGAGAGAAAGGTCTGCTTCTTCGACTTTTTCGATATAGCAGAACTACCCATGGATCTACGATATAGTAGATCCACTCATTTAGAAGATGTAATCTCTTCTCTCTCCTTCTGAGCACCAACTAGCATCACTAAAGCCTTCTATCCCTGCAGGGTAACCGTTGTAGCGCATCATTCTGAGTCCCTGAGAGATATTCCATTACTCTCTTCACAGCTTTCCAAAGATCAACACTTGGATTGCTCGTGAACCGACTCGGCATGCCTACAGCAAAAGCTATGTCAGGATTGGTGGTACTTGTAGCCTACATCAAACTCCAGATGATGCTCGAGTACACCAACTGCCACACGCTTCTCCAAGATTTGGCTTCAACTTTTGATCATACCTGTAAGGAGTATCGATCATGGAAGATCCTGATATCCTTAGCATGTGAGTAACTTTCCACGTAGTGAGTTTGTGACAGAACAAGCTCAACTTCCGTTCAGATTATTTAAATCCCCAAGATGACATCCGTATCTCCCATATCCTTCATACTAAATCTGGACGTGAGGAACATCTTTGTTCTAGTGACACATTATTATGTCGTCCACTTAGAGACAAACGATGACTCCATCATCAATAAACTTCGTGTAATCACACTTAACAGTCTCGCTGATCTTGTAGCTTTTTGATCTAATAACCTAGTCAAACTTCTTGAGCCACAGATTGGGAGCGTACTTCAAACTGTACATAGAATTCATTCACTAACTTGCAGACTTTGTCTTCAAAATCTTGAACGACAAATCTATATGGTTGTTGTATTTGAATCTCTTCTGTTATTTCTCTATCCAAAAATACTTTCTAGACATCCATCTGATGATAGAATAGTTTATGAATAGCAGCCACGACAATCGTCATCCTGATAGTTGACATCTTAGTTATTAGAGCATATGTGTCAACCTCATCAATCTCCTATTCTTGAGCAAACCCTCATGGAAACCAACCTAGCCTTGAGTTCATCATCAGTTCCTTCGGCTTTCGTCTTCTTCTTCTCGAAGATTCGATAGATTTAGCTCCTTCAGGCAAATTAACTAACGCCTACTTGTAATTGGATGTAATGGAGTCATTCTTACCATTGACTCACTTCCCACAGAAGATCGCGTCTCTGGTCTTCATCACCTCATCAGTCAACGTGTGATAGGTGATAAAGTCATCTACGAAGTCTTTCGGCCTTCTCACTCACTTTGCTAACTGCTTAGCGAATACTGGTTCAACTGTTGTCTCATCAATGACAACCACCTTCTGGACTAGTACTTCTTTGAAAGTACTTTGCTTCTTCGGTACTAACAATGTTCTTCGGAACATCCGTGAGAAAAATATTTTTGTCCCTAGCAAACTTGTCTTCAAAGAATTCCGCATCGCGAGACTCAATGATTTGAATGATACAATATCAAAGAATCTCTGACCATAGCTTTCAACAGCTTATCCAGAAAAAATGTCATCTTGGTCCTCGTCCCTGGTTTCTGAATCTTGATATCCAGAAGTTTCACGTACACCAGACACCCCAACACTTGAATGATATTCAAGTCAGGTCTAATCTTGATCCAGTATTTATGAGAAGCAATGACAGATGTGGCGAACGATACTTTACTTGGAAATAAACGTAGTCGTAAGCACAATCTATCCCCATAAGTGTATTGGAAGACCCGCAATAAAGATATCATCCTCTCTGATAGCGTATTGATCTTCCTCTCTGAAACTCCATTGGATGAGAGCTACTACGGAGTATTTATTTCATTGCCAATTCCATGTTCATAGCAGAACCATGCGAAACGATACTCTTCACCTTGATCAATCTTGAGTATATAACAAGACAATAGAGCAGTCGTTTCATAGCCAATTCCATGTTCATTGCAGAACAATCCAAATCCAAGAAAACGATACTCTTTGTCTCAACCACTTATGAGCCTTTTGAGTTATCGACAGATTAGACGTTCAGCTTCAGCCCTGAAGTTCTTGAACTTTTTGAACGTTCCGTCCTTCGAGAAATACTTCAACCCGGCCTCAGTGGAGATAAAAGTCACAGATATCTGAGTGTACCAACTCCAGAAAATCTGTACTTTAGTTCAATTGTCTGAGCAGCTTCCTGACAGTCTTTGTCCCTGCACATACTTCATATCCCTCCACTTCTTTACTCCCACATATTGGAGATAAGGCCTAGACTAGACATCTTAAGACTGTTATTACATAGCACAACTCTCAGTCCATTCTTTTACAACTCAATGAAAAAACTTTATTGACATAAGCAGAAGTTCGAACATCCCTTCAGTACTGAACACCTATCTGAAGCATATTCTTTGCCAAACAATCACCATCTGGCTAGTACAAATGTCCGTATTCAAGTCTGTATCGGACAACAGACTTTCTGAGATCAGGCCCTAGGAAATCTCTGGAACATGCTACTCGCACTTCAGTGTCCTTGATATGCCGGTGGTCCCGAACCACTATCCTGATCCTCAAATCTTCTGCTAGCAATATGTTCACCATCGAGACTTTCATCACAGCTAGGCTCGTCCTAGGTGAACAACTCCTTCTAGAGCACGTGTGGCAAGATGCACCAGTGTCCACCCACTAGTCAGCTACCACGCTAGATGACTCAACCTTTGTCTTCTTCTCACTTGTCTTGAGATGCTCCTTGAGAGACTCCTCGTCCACTCTAGCACAAGTTGTAATCTTCATGCACTATCGACAAATCCGATCTGCCATGTAATGTGCATCATCCTCCTTGGATGGTTAGGCCCAACACTCATCCAACCATGTGACAAAGAACTTTACCTCATCCAAATGTTGGAAGTATTGCCCGTCAATCTTCTCAAGTTTGTTAAAACTTGTATCGAGAAGGATTGTACGACAGTTCTCCATTTGATCCGAATCTTGCTTTGAGATTGTTGTTCCCGAAACAGATCTAGATAGAAGAACTATCAGAATTTAAGAGACCTCTTGCAAAATAATTTTTTCTCTCTATTATGATTTTATAGGATTTCGGAGACTTCCTGCAAACAAGTTTGCTCTCCTAATTTTTTTAAGTTAAGATTTCGGAGACTTCCTGCAAACAAGTTTGCTCTCCTAATTTTTTTAAGTTAAGACTTCGGAGACTCCTGCGAAGGAGTTTGCTCTCTAGAAGTACCTGAACTGAGTTTCAGCAATTTGAAGATTCCGGCGAACGAGTCCACTCTCCAAAAGTACCTGAACTGAGTTTCAGCACTTTGGAGATTCCGGCAAACGAGTTCGCTCTCCAAAAGTACTTGAAGCTACAGAATACTACAATCCTTTCATATTACAACTTCCTCTCTCAAATACAAAGTGATAGAAAGAGAGTATTCTTTCTTGCAAACGTGTTGCAATTGGGACAAAATATTACAAATAGAAGAAGAAAGGAGAAGAAGAAAAAATAACAAATTATTATTCTTGCTGGGGTGGTGAAGACCACCGTTGCTCAAAGCAAGATTCGCCCACCGCGATCTGCTTCCAGCAACCAGCAAATTCTTAAAGAACTTATAGAACGCTCGTTAGTCAACTTTTTGTGACTCGAGCGGACTCCCTGGACTCAACGGGCTCCATTTGCTTTCTTATTTGGTGCATCTTATAAAGGAAGCCAGGAGGCTATATTTATAGAGTGGAGTGAGACTTCATTTTTTTCTCCTATCCAATGTGGGACTAAAATACCAATTCTCAAAAATAGAGTTTGATATTTTAGATCATCCCGCAATCAGCATAGTCGTGTGCCAGTCCACGCCTACCCCCTCATACGCTCCTGTGCATGCACGAAACATCCTTGAGCCCGTGTTCGAGTCCGAATCCGAACGACAAAAAACAACATGCTTCCTTGTTGGAGTTGATTCTTTTTCCTTCTAGGAAAACACCTCCACATGGCACCCACATGTGCCCCACTACACCACATGTGCACACCTCAACACATTCAAAGCATTATATTGAGATACCCACTTGGTGGTGTAGCCGATGTGGGACTATTTTATACTAGTCCAAAGGCAAAAAACCAACAGAGTCAACAAATTTTGGTATGTTTTAGGATTAGTGTCATAGGATATGCATGTTTTAAACAGGGATACGGATTGGAATACAGACAATAAGGATTTAGTTCGCGGAATCATGGTCTTGGGAAAGGAAATTCATTCATTTCTTTCTTGTGTTTCGATGCCAAAGGAAACGTGGAGGAAAAGAAAATGATTCCCGAAGAAAAGGAAATGGGAGAAAATGGTTCCCTCTACCCACCCAATGATTCAATTTTCCTCTCTATGGATTCATTTTTCCTCCCAATTTCCTTGGCCTTTCCAATCACCGGAAAGGAAAATTGATGAGAATTGCAATTTCCTATAGGAAAGAAAAGAACAAAGAATTGATTTCCTTTCCTCCGCGAACCAAACGAGGCCTAAGGGTAGAGAACATGAATACGGTTATGCATACACGAGCACATGTTGTAGAAGAATATGATGAGCAGATGACCGAAACTTCCGGTCAATCGGTACGGGAATTATGGTCAGGGTTAGAATATTGGGTGACACCAATTTGGTTTGTTTTAGAATCAGTATTAGGAATAGTTTTGCAGGATATTTACTATATTCTTTTCATAAATTAGTATGTATTTTAGATTGATTTAGTAGATTTAGCGAATCTTCTAGATTGATTCTAGAAGATTTTTTCATCTTGTATCATTAATATTGTTGCATGTGATGGATAGTAAGTAGTACCAAAAAGTTATAGAAAGGACATGCTTTGAAACAAATGTTAATTTCCAATTCTTTTCGTCGATCATAACCATGGAAAATCACTTATGATCATGTTTTGGATTCTTTTGAAATCTAGACATGCAAAGGTCATATTCAACATGAGTGTTAAGGAACTATCATGTCTAATATGTGTCGCACACAGATATTGTCAACAAATACTACTCCAGAAGACCATATCAGTATCGGTATCTATATCCGAAAACTATCCAATATTTAGAATACACTGAGATACAAAAACCAGTATTAGCATGTCAATATCTGTTTGTATCGTATTTATGGTCATGTAAGGTATCATATACTGCATTTGTCAGAATGATCTGACCTCGGAACATATTATCTGTAACATTCCATTGTCGGCACTTACAAGCTTGCCATTTCTGGTTGACCATTAATAGTGATAGTAGATACTTCTTTCGTCAATGAACTTTATCTTTATGTCAGTCAAAATATTTGGTAACCAGTTAGTGTATCTAATTTCTTGGAAGCTTTCAACCAAATACATGTCTTTATAAATTCTTGTACTCAGTGGAAGAAATCTATATGCCATTTCTTCAGTTTTGGAGACGAATCCATGGAGAGATGACACGAAGCCCGTTTATGTTCTTACCCACAAGGACAATCAGCTATGCACTATGAAAACACGCCAGAATCGCAGGTCTGATGAGTTTCATAAACTTATTAGCTGAGAAAATCAACCACAAAACAACTAATGCTCTATTGGACTGTACAGCGAAGTTGAAAGGGAGCTTGGGCTACTGTTCTCTAAAGGTGGAAGGCGTGGGTTGGGAATTGGCAATAAGGCTAAACAATCAGGATCCAGTACAAATTTCAACATGTTTGTCGAAGACATCAGGGAGGGAGTGCTTGTAAGTTCTAATTTGTGTTATTGTACAAGTACGCTACTTTCTAAAGTTTGGGAGTGTGTTGACTTAAGTACCGTCCATAAATTTTGTTCTCAACTAATACTTTTCATAATTTCTAAACTAGGTTGTCAACTCGCAATACATATTTTGTATCTATTTGCTTGCTTATCGTATCGTATATCTCTTATGGTATTGTGTATTGTATGATACACTAACTCTAGGAGTTTAGATCTATACTTAGAAATACATATAGGAACATGATTTAATATAATTTTTGCATCATTTTTATTTGTTTCATCCTTACAAGTCTATCTATTTTCATAATCCAGATTCTTAAGTATACATTACATGGCTTAATTAGAAAAACCGATACTACCTATCAGCCTATATGTATCGTATTGGATCAACCAATACGTATAAAACATATCATGTATCGTACGATAGCAACAACATAGTTTCTAATATTTAAGTGAGTAGAAACAAGTTATGGGTTAGCTGTTGGTCATTCAAGTGGCCAATGCATGGAATTATTCATTATCTACAATCTGATTCATGGGCCGAGTTTGAAATCTTATTAACGATGATCCAAAGCCACCCATAACTGTTGGGAAAGAAGCGCGGAAACCTTTCCCCAAACCGGAGAGTACCTGCGAGAGGACCGAGCAAACAACGCACGAACCCAAAAACAAGCACACAAAAACAACCACGCAGACACAGAGAATTTTTGACGTGGAAACCCTTGCGGGAAAAACCACGGGACGATCGGAGTCCAACCCTGAGAAGCCTCTACTAATGGAATAGAAGAAATACACCCTCTACAAACTCCTCCCGATCCAAATCGGATCCCCACAACACTCAGAGATAAGAACAATGATTACAAGGCTACGAAGAGCGAGAACGACGAGTAGAGATTACCCGAACACGATCTCCTTCGAACAGCGACCTTCAATCCTCCGTCTTCTTCTCCGAAGTTGTAATGGCACTCTTGCCTCCTTCTCTCTCAAACTTGTATTGTCCAATGCGATTATACGATAATGAATTAGGGTTGAGAAAACTCGATATATCTCCCTAATCCCGCAACCAACCTGGACCGTTGGATTAGATCCAATGATGAAAACTCATCCTGAAATCCGCTTCAGCCCCCCGACACACAGAGTTCGGCCAGAACTCTGTGTGGGGCAACCAGCACTGGGTGGCCAAACCCTGGAACGGCCAGACCGAGTTCGGCCAGAACTCGGCCTGGGACCGAGTTCGGCCCGAACTCGGCAGACTTGGTCCAGAACCCCCTTTGGGGCAGCAGCAGCAGTGACAACTACTCCCGAGCTTCTCCGACATCGGACGGCGCTCGTCGCACTCCGGGATCTTCTCCACATAGGTTGGGAACCCCACCCACTCCAACAATAACAACCTTTCTAAATGTGTTGAAGAACCAGCTTGATATAGGTAATTAGTGTTGTGCAAGATGATCCAAAAATAATGTGTCTATGACACATATAAGTAGGTAAAACCTTCACTATATTGTACGTTTGTAATGAACTTATAAGTTTCACCGAGATGTTAGCTGGTTCATGATGTTTGTTTCCTTCACACTTCTACTTTGCAGGGTAAGTCGATAAACTATGCTACAGTGAGTAGCAGCTCTTATTATGTACACTGTTGAATGTTTAGATCTCTAAGTTTCAAGAGTTGTCTTCGGTATGTGGGAAACATTTCTCCATCAGGATGGACACATCTTTGTTTATTGTGCTGGAAGTCTGTAGTTTGGAAAATTCTCCAGCATCTTTCCCATCAAAGTTATTGTTCAGCAATTCTTAATGCAGGCCTTGCCAGATCAACATCTTGTCTCTTGAATGAAACCTCCTGACAATTTGCTCCAATTCTTTATCTGTAGGCATACCTTCTAAGCCCAAGCTTCAATCCGTGTAACTTTCAAAGATAGGTAGTATATGAGCCGTTTAAAAATGAGTCTTCACATTTTTCCCCCTGTTCTTTTGCACACTAGTAAAAACATGTCTGATCCCTATCTATGCCAAGTCATTGCAACTGATATCTAGTTAATAGGTTATTAAGGTTAGCCTTTAGAGACAAGATAACTTAGAGCTGTTGAGTTCGTGTCTGGTATTAAACAGGAAGTATTAGGACTTGTTTCCTATTTAGTTTAGTTAAGAATCCATATTTAGTATCCTAAATTATATAGAAGTTGGCACATACTATAATTAATGGTCCAGCAAGCTTCTAAATATACATGGAAATTGGTTTCCAAGAGCTAGAATTGCAATAGGTGACCACTTTCCCTAGCCTATATATATATATATATATATATATATATATTATATATATATATATATATATATATATATATATATATATATTCTTGGTTTGAATAAATTTTTTTTATATATATAACACACTAGCTCAAGTGGCAAGGAGGCGAAGACATAAGTTCCCTGGCTGGGAGGGTTTGATCCCATAGGGAGCACTAACAAGTAACAACTATTAATTAAAAAATTCTCAAGACAGGCCCGTGTGGGTTCATATGGGGGAGATAACCGCAAACTAAGTCCTTATAAGGGCAACCCTAGCTTTACCCGTAGGTTGTGGAGTGGGACATTTGCATTCTCTCCCAGGTAGTCCATCTCCGACCATGGCCCTGGTGTGTGTGTGTGTGTGTATATGTCAAAGCCTACTGGCTCTAATGATCAGCAGATGGAGAGCGCATCTTAACTGGGTGGGTTCCATCCCACTGGAGCCTTCGAGAGACACAACGTGTGTGTGTGTGTGTTTTAATTCAGTTGCCGAAAAGGCCTGGCCCAAGTGGTCAGGGTTGGAGGCATAAGCACCCGGGTCTAGTGGGTGGAGGTTCAAATCCCTCTGGAAGCGTTTGCTTAGGGGAGGGTTTAACATATGGTTGCGGGGATCCTACCAAGTCTGGAGGTAATGAGCGGGCCTAGTTGAGCCTGGAGGAATGGTAGGATGTCGTCGAGTTGGAGGCTGAGTACGGGACGCCTAGTGCGGCAGGGATGCTGGTTTGATAATCGAGTGTGAGTTGGGTTTATGGAGTTGGACACCGAGTACGGGATGACGAGTGCGGAAGAGATGATGGGTTGATGACCGAGTGCGTCGAGTGTGAGTTAGGTTGATGACCTAGTGCAGTAGAATGTGTTATAATAAAAATTCCCGTGCATATAAGTCGAGCATTTGAAATTACTAATTTCAAAAAATATATGATAATTCAGTTAGAGGAGAAAACATGGATCCTGGCAGGTCTTGGAGGTGATGACCAGGCCTAGCAGGACGCGGAGGAATGGACGAAAAGCCACCGAGTTGGATGTTGAGAAGGGCGCTATGGACCCCGAGTTGGACATTAAACACGGCACGTCGAGTGCAACAGGGATGATTGGTTGTTGACCAATTGCGTCGAGTGTGAGTTAGGTTGATGACCGAGTGTGCTAGAATGTGAGTTATAATAAAAAGAGTATATATGTCAGGCATTTGAAATTATCAATTTCAAAAATACATATGATAATTCAGTTAGGGGAGAAAATTCAGAAGCTTCGTATCTTGGTGAAGAGCAATAAGGAGAGGCCAATGCCCGTCTACGCAGAAGGAGAAGTCTATGTCGTAGCAACGTACAGTTTGAGGTTCTAATTTTGCAACCACGAGGTTGATTCGGAACTTTTGTAAGTTGTCTTGTAACCCTAATTAAGTTCATTTTTTGGTCGTGGAGTCGACACTTGCCGAACCATATTACATTCTCATGTTTGTGCTTTGTCTCTTTTTTGTTGTTTCAGCTTTACACTTTCGGCCAACAAATTGGTATCACGGCTAGTTGATCGAAAGGCATCACAACGTTGACTATAAGTTTCAGATTCAAGGTGGAGAAATTCGATGGAAATGAGAAATTATTGTTATGGCAAAGAAGGGTTAGAGGGCTTGTAGTAAAGAGGGTCCCCATAAGGCATTGCTCGGAAAAACGAAGAAACCTAAAGATATGTCCAATGCCGATTGGGAATACTCGGAGTTAAAGGCAACAAGCACTATTGATATTGTTTGGCAGATGAAGTTATGTACAACGTCATGGATCAAACATCTGCAAAGTGGAGTTATGGTCGAGCCTACATGAGCAAAAGCCTTTCAAACAAGTTATATCTGAAGAAACAATCAGACTATCTACTCATGAGAGAAGGTACGACAATTCTAAATCTTAACACTTCCAACAAGATCATCACCCATTTGTTGCGTGCTGATGTAAAGTTGGAAGAAGAAGATAAGACACTCCTACTTTTATATCGCTTCCGCCATCATATGACGACTTGGTAACCACGATTCTCTATGGTAAAGGCACATTATGGAAGAAGTTAGATACATTCTTGTAAGAAACGAGATCAGAAAAGGCCTCAAACTATAGGTGAGGGCGAAGGTCTAGTTGCATAGGAAAGAGGAAGGTCTAAGAGTCGAGGAACAGGAAATACAAACAAATTCAGATCAAAATCTAAAGATCAATATGGGGAACAAAACTGAGTGTTCCTTCTGCAAGAAACAACGTCACTAGAAGAAATAGTGCATAAGATGGATGTAAAAGAAAACATATAAGTTGCCACAGCAGGAGAAGAATACAGAAAGAGCCAATGTTGCTTCAGAACACAAAAAGGCACGTGGCCTTCTCACAATTCATTCAAGTAAAGATTCCTTGCAAATTCGTAAATTAATGATTCTGGTTGTTCATATTATATGTGTCCGAATCGACATTGGCTTACCACCTACGAAGCGTTCAGTGGAGGTACTGTTCTGTTGGAAAATAATTCTTTATGCATAATTATCGGAATTGGGACTATAAAGATAAATATATTTGATAGTAAGAACTCTCACCAAATTTAGGCATATTCCAAACTTGAAGGAGCACTCGATGCATCAGGTTGGACGTATAATGGTGAAGGTAGAGTTTTAAAAGTTCTAAAGGGCACAATAGTGGTCATGAAAGAGAAAGAGTTAAAAGTTTATACAGGATGATAGAGGGCATTGCTAAGGGGGTTGCAAGTGGGTGCTCAGAAAGAGGGATAATGAGCAATACAAAGCCCAACTGGTAGAAAAGGGCTACGCACAGAGAGGAGTCGATTATAATGAGATATTCTCTCCGGTAACGAACCATACTTCTATAAGGGTACTACTTTATATGGTTATTGATTAGTATGTTTGATTTGGAGCTAGACTTAAAGACTTTTCTTAATTAATAATTAGTTAGAAGAACAAACATTTATGCAGCAACTTTTCTTAATGAGTTAGAAGAACAAACATTTATGCAGTAGTCTGAAGGTTTTAAAGAGCTAAGAAAAGAAGACTGTTTGCTAATTGAAGGGATCACTCTACGGGATAAAGAAATCACCAAGATATTGGTACAAACGTTTTGAATCCTTTATGTTGAAGAATAATTATACCCGATGTGAGTATGAAAGCTGTGTTTACTTCAAATCATTTCTGATGGTTCATATATATATACATATATATTATTGCTACTATATGTCGATGGCCATTGCTGGAGGTAAACGATATATTATATTCCTTGAAGCATCAATTAAGTAAAGAGTTAGACATGAAATATTTGGGGCCCGCCAATAAGATTTTAGGTATGGAGATACACAGAGAGAAATTCTGAGAAGTTATGGTTGTCCCAGAGAAGGTACATTGAGAAAGTCTTAGAAAGATTCAACATGCAAGATGCTAAGAAAGTTATACTCCTATTGCAACTCATTTCAGATTATCTTCCTAATTGTGCCCTAAGAAGAGAAGGATTATATATCTCGAGTACTACATGCCAATGCAGTTTGCTCGTTGATGCACTAGGCCAGATCTATCATATGCAGTTAGTGTGGTGAGCAGGTAATGTCAAACCCAGGCAATGAACGTTGGAATGCAGTAAAATGAATAATTAAGATATTTAAAAGGTACAACTAGAGGTGGTATACTTTATAAAAAAGATGCTACATCAGATCAAGTTGTAGGCTATGTTGATGTCAATTATACAGGAGATTAAGATCGCAAAAGATCTGCTACAGTATATGTATTCACAATTGCAGGGAGCCCAGTAAGTTAGAAGTCTATACTACAGGATATAGTAGCTCTCTCAACCACTGAGGCATAGTACATGGCCGCACTTGAGGCATAAAAAAAAACTCTTCAGTTAAAGGCTTAGTCGACATATTTAGGATTTCTCAATAAGCTGCTTCTTCTTTTTTAATAGTCAAAGTGTCATTCAACTGGCAAAGGATCAAGTACAGCACCAAAGAACAAAACATATTGAAATCATGTATCACAAAATAAGGAGTGGATCAGTAAAAGAAAGATTCGTCTATTGAAGATACACACAAAGGACAATCCAGCAGATATGTTGGAAAACTCAATCACTACAGAAAAGTTCAAGTCTTGCTTGGACTTCATTAAAGTTCTAAAGTGTAACGATTTCACTCAACCCCAGACTAGGGATTGTCAAGGTGGGCCCTGAGCTCATGGGGGCCTGCGGCAAACTTCCAAAATGGGGCCCCCATACATAAAGTTAAAAAAATAAAACAAAAGTAAATTAAGAAAAACTATCACCACCAAGAATTGAACTAAGGACTTCATATATGCAAGCCTAACATAGTAACCACTACATCATAATTGTTTTGAGTGGGGCCCATGAAACATACGAGATCTATTTTAGATACAAAAATATTAATGTATTTGTATTTAGACTAATTTTTTTGGCCCCTCCGGATCCGTGGCCCCTGGGCGGTCGTCTGGACAGGGCCAGCCCTGGGAATTGTACATGTACCAAGGAGGTAAAACTACAGGTTCAAGGCATATTAAGTTAATTTTGTAGAAAACTACTCGAAACACAAGCAAGGTGGAGATTGTTGAGTTCATGTCTTGTATTAAACAAGTACTAGGACTTGTTTCTTATTTAGTTTAATTAAGAATCTATATATAGAAGTACCCTGAATTATATAGAAGTTGGCTCCTACTATAATTAATGGTTCAGGCAACTGGCAAGCTTCATCATATACATGCAAATTGGTTTCCAACTGAAGCTAGAATTCCAATTGGTTAGCAGTTTCCCAATATATATATATATATATATATATATATATATATATATATATATATAAATATATATATATATATATATATATATATATATATATATATAATGGATTTGAAGGGGTAAGGGGAAGCGCCTCTGCCTGGCCAACTGAAATTTACGGGGTTCCGGTAGCGGATATCCTTCCGGATGACATTGTCACGTCATCGCTTCAATGGCGGAACTCCCTACTGCTACACATAGTCGGGCCAAAGCCTTTTTACTCTAATATCACGGAATTTGCTCGTCGCTCTTGGAGACCAGTAGGGGCGATGGAGGTGTTCTCCTGCGAAAACGATTTTTTTTCTATGGAGTTTGCCCTTCAGGAAGATCTGTAAAGAGTTCTGGTCGGGGGCCCTTGGCTATTTGATGGCTGGTTGGTAGTGACTAAATATTGGGATCCCATCTTATCTTTCGAGAGGGATCTTTTGGCGGTGATCCCGACGTGGATCCGGCTTCCTAGGTTGAATTTCCAAATCTGGAATGCAACGACCATTTGCAAAATCACAAGTGTGGTTGGCATATTGCTTAAATAAACCACGCGATGGCGAGAAGTCACCGCTTTTCTTTTGCCAGCATCTTCGTTGAGATCAGGGCTGTTAAGATATTAGTATTGTTACGTAATATCTAAATTAAGTGTGGATTTATATGAGTCCAAACCCTCATTAGAGGGTTGAGGGGTTCATTATATTCTATATTGTATCAGAGCCGAAATCCTAACCCTAACCAAAGCCGCATCCTCTCTCTCTCTCTCTCTCTCTCTCTCTCTCTCTCTCTTACCAAAACCTAATCCTAGCCAACACCAAAACTTCCCCGACCCCCCTCTACTGCCTGTAGCCCCCCCCCCCCCCCTTCTCTGTCGTCCCCCGCCCTACCCTCTAACGTCTGCATCTCCCTGTCGTCTCCATCCCCCTCTGCCACACCTGCAGCCCCCTGCTGCTCTCAATCCCGCTCCCCCTCCTCTGCCACATCTACAACCCCTGTTGCTCCCATCCCCGCCCACTCACCCCCAAACCCCCGACCCAGCCACTGTCACCCCGCCCACCAGCAGACCCCTCCCCCCCCCAAACCAGATCCCCCTCTCTCGCCCCCAAACTAGATCTCCCCCCAAACCCCAGTTTTCCCCAAAAAAACCTCTTGTTGGAGTTGAGTTCTTCAGAGAGCAAACTGTGTTCGTTTGTGTGAATCTTTGAATCTCGACAACAACATCAGGAGTTAACATAGAGCACATTGTGATATTTTGTATAAATCTGTGTTCCTGACTCGGTATCCATATCAGGATCTAATAGAGAGCAAATTAGTTTTGAGTGAATCTCTGTTCCTGGCTTGTGTAATCCATCTTCAATCTTTGTCAAGAATGCGTGTGCCAGTGTTGACGAAGTTGATGTGAACATCGTGCATTGGCAGAGTTGATGTGAATATCGAGCTGCGCCAAGCAACGATATGCACCGAGCAACAATAGTCGAATCGAGAACCTGAAGGATGACGAACACTGAGGTGAATAGCAGTGCTAACAACACCAGGGTCGGGAATACAGAGGTGGGGACACCGAGCACTGGTACGACGATTTCATCGATTCGACTTGTCGATCGGAGGCTGGAGGGTCCAGATGGCTACTCTACGTAGCCCAAGAAGGTCAAGAAGACTCTTCGGGAATGTGGTTGTCAAAGCATCTCACTGACAACCCTCCGAAGGCGGATGATTCAACATACGAGCAGTGGAAGACGGATGATGGCCGACCGTTTACATAGTTGATGAATTCGATTGAACCATCAGTCGAGGACATGGTTCAGAATACAGATTGGTGAAAGAATTATAGGTCCTAACGGTTGTGTTTTATGGAAAATACGATGTCTCGTATCTATGACTCGGTGGTCGGCGTCTACCGAGCTGATTAAGGAGACAAGTTACATAAGGATCACTTCCATACCGTTAAGGCCCTAACTGATGAGGTGGATCGCGTGTTACTCTTAATAACATATCTCAATGAGACAAGGATCCAACGTCAGCAGCTCTATGTTACGACATATCTAGTCTCGCTTCGACCTGATACAGACTCTGTATGACCTCAGAGTAATGTTGGGACTGAGATTCATCTCTGATGGAAGCCTACTTTCATGTCATACTAGCAGCAAAAGTAGTTGGGACTGTGCGATGCACCTGCTGATCGATTTATCTTGGGTATTATTTGTGGTGGATTTTGTGGGGGTCATGGTGGTAAATGTGGTTGCTGGAAAGCTGGTCATGATGGTGGACGAGGTAATGACAGCCGTGATGGAGGACGATCGCGCATATGCTTCAATTGTGGTCAAGTAGGACACTTTCAGTAGCAGTGTCCCAAAGCTCCTATTGCCAATGTTCCATCGGATACTCATGATGAAGAGTGATATGTGAAGATGACTGCAAAGACCTATGCAGAATTTGTTGAATTCTAAGCAAAGCGTCTTGACGGAGCTTCTACATCTGGATTGATAGTCGGATCCTCAGCGACATTTGTGGTAAATCGACGCAATGGGTGATATATTCAGGCGCGTCTGATCACATGACAGGCGATGCAGGTATGTTGCGTGATTATGTATCTGTGGGTCGTGTGACAGATATTACTGTTGCAAATAGCAGTTCTCTAAAAGTTTGTGAAAAAGAAAATACTAGTCTTTCTTCCAACCTGATACTCACTTCAGTTTTACATACACTTGGAAACTCATTCAATTTATTATCCATTAGTCGGATAACTCGTGACTTGTACTGTTCGGTAACATTCTCTTTTGAGGGTTGTGTTTTGTAGGACCTGAAGATGGAGAAGACTATTGGTTGGAGGTATGTGGTTGGAGGCTTATATCTAAGTTGAATTGAATTCATCTGTTGCATGTGCCGGCGTATCCCGCAACCTATTTGAGTTGCATATCGACTAGGTTAATCGTCTATCCAAGCTCTTGAGAAATTGTATTCACCACTAGATCTTCATGTTTCTTTTGATTGTGACTCTTGTAGTCTAGTTAAACATCATCGTGCACCTTATCTAGTGAGTTTGAATAAAGATGTTTCACTCCCTTTGACTTAGTACACTCTGATATATGGGGTCTATATCATGTTGAATTAGTGATGTTCAAATATTTTATTTCCTTTGTTGTTGACTACTCACGAGTCACTTATGTCTACCAATGAAGAATCGTTCCGAATTATTTGATATATGATGCAACTTTTTTACTAAAATAAAAATCTAATTTGGGATTTCCATTGCCTTTGGAGCGACAATGGTCGTGAGTATGTGTCTCGGGAGTTCAGTTTCCATCTTGCTAGAGATGGAATTATCGACCAAACTTCATGTCCTTAAACACCACAACAAAATAGTGTGGGAAACAACTCGAGCACTTATGTTTCACGCCAGTATACCTAGAAAATTTTGGTAGGATGTGTAATGCCTGTGTTCGTATTACGTATTTGGAATACGTATACGTATTTTATCTTGTATTTGCATATCTCCTTGGTTTGGTTTGGCTTGGTCTCCTTGGGGTTGGTTTGGTTCGGCTAGGCTTGATTGCCTTGGTTCATCAAGAACCAAGGGGTGAACCCCCTACCTACCACCACCACTACCATTTATTAACCCCACTTCCTTCTCTCTCTTCATTACTCTCTTCTTTCCTCCATTAATTCTTCACCTACCAGAGAGAGGGAGAGAGAGGTCTAGGCAAGTGCAACTTGCTTCATGGAGGAACTCAAATTTTATTGCTTCATTCTCTTCCTTACAGCATTCTAACTTACTTTAGAACTTGGCATTTTCACTTTCCATGGCTAGATTCTTATAGATCTATATTTACATTATTTTCGGATTTTTTGGATTTTGATCTGCTTAATCTTGTTATTTCCGAGTTTTGATGGTTCCATGTTGTAGAGAATTTCGTTCTACCCCATTTTGACCTATGGAAGTTCGGATTTGGGCTCCGGATGATAGAGTTATGCAACTTGGAAGCCATGGCTTATGGTGTACTTATTCTCGGAAATTTGGAGAAGAAGCACAGTCCCGAGCCGCTAGTAGCACTTGACCGCATGAACATTCATGCGGCAAGTCAGTTCCAACCGCATGCACTATTGTCTTGACTTGACCGCATGACAAGTTCATGCGGCAAGTATTTCTTCTAGCCGCATGAAGTCCTTCTTACTTAACCGCATGACTGAGCTTCCCAGTCTAGCCACATGGGACTTCGCCCAGTCCCGAGCCGCATGAACTCAACACTCGCAAGCCGCATAAACCGCAGTCTCCCAGCCGCATGGGTTTGCTTCCTTTGACCGCATAGTCATTGATCCCCGCAGCCGTATGGGTTGCTCCTCCCCGACCGCATGTACTTGATTGGTCAGCCAGCCGCATGGACCCATCCCCCGCCAGCCGCATGAGTTCCCTATCCTCCTGACCGCATATGTCTTGCCTCTCTCAGCCGCATGACTGAGTGGATCTCCGAGCCGCATATGACTGATACCCCTTTGACCGCATAAGCCCTTCCCTTTTTAGCCGCATGCGCCTGACCCTATTCAGCCGCATGGGCTGTTCTCTTCCAGCCGCATGAGATCATTCCTGGCCGCATATGCCTTAGCCGCATGGCTCTCCTATAGCCCTGTGTATTGATATTTTATTAGATATTTTACGTCCATTTTATACCCTTACGCCTTTTGTCATGAACTTGATAATCACGAATTTACTTGATATGTTTGGACATGATAATTGAGCCTGACATGACGGTGACCCGTAGTGGTGCACTCCTGGCATGACTAGCCTGACATGACCTGATAGTGGCCCGTCGCGGCGCACTCCTGACCAGTGAACTGGACATGTTAAACCTGACATGATTTTCTTGATAAGCTGTTGCGACGGCTACCTGACATGACGACATGTATAATTAATCTGGACACCGTGGGCGATTGTGCTTGTACAAATAATCCAATCCTGTCTTGCATCATGTCTAGGAGGGGACTCCTGAGTACCACGGTCAGGAGTACCTACTGAAATGGACTAAGGCTAAATAACTAGATTAATACATTAGTCATAAAGAGATCTCCCAGCTACAGGCAATCCCGTTACCTGGGCATGCTTTGGGATCTGTAGCCTGCCGTCGAGTAGGGCACATTTCCAGCACACTGTCATGTGTTGCACCCTTCAAGCTACCTAAGGGTACATGCGTTTCCTGGACGATGTACCCACCTGAATTCAACCCTAATCTTTCAACCCGGGTAACCTGGATGGTCTGCAGGGCTTGTAGCTTTGGAATAATCTTATTGCATCTTGTTAGTAATTAGGCTTGTGACAACCCTAGTTAGTTAAAGTATCAAGCCGTAATTCTTGCTTGGCCGTGAAATGATTGGATGGAGTCTAACCAGCCTAGTCTTGCCCTGATCCTGATTACTGCATGACCAGAATGCTTGTATTTATTTTACCGATAAATGGTGAGAATTTCAAGTTCTGTTCAGATGAAGGGTTACAACCCCGGTCATTGTTTGGTTTACGGGTTGTAACCTGGTTATCTGAATAGCTCCATGGTTATCTCGTCGTATATCATCCTGATGTATTCTCTTTATTTCCAGTTCTTACCTTATTTATACTCTTGTGCTGATTGCTGGTTTTAGTTCCTAAGTGAAGCCTCCTTTGTGGCACTTGCTCTTTCTGGGGTCTGATCCAGCTGGTTTTGTGTGGCCAGATTTCGGAGCAGCTTCAGAGGATCTATCGACGTTCCAGCCATATGGTGGCTACTAGACGGAACCCTGGCAACGAGTGGGTTATTTTTGGCTCTCCCACTCTATTGTAAAAATATTCTTTTGAGGCGTTTAGCCGGCGAGCACCTGTTTAGCTCGATTGCACTTTACTTACTGTCTGCCTACGGGCTGTAACATGATTAACAGATCCTAGGGTTGATAATGTATGACTAAACTCTTGCTAGTCCTGACATTTTGTAACGATTAGCTTCATGATCAACTGAATATGTAATGTTTGGGACGCCTTACTATTGTATATTTAATGATCATACATCTTGTGGCTTTTACTTACTTGCTTGTGATTGAGACAATAGGCTTGTTCATGACCTTAAGAGACTGCTGGCTTGTAGATAAACCCTTCATGTATCTAGACAGCCGTGACCGTATAGCGAGATGGATCCCATTTCATATACGTAGCTGGCTATGTCTGCCCCCGCTCTCCAGTATTCTGGTTCTGGGGTGTGACAGGATGTTGTGCTTACGACTTGTTATCTGATTAATCATATGTCGTCTCGTGTCTTTAATGGCGCTACTCATTTTTCTAAGTTATATTCCGACGTATGCCATTTCCTCTCAAGATTTTTTGGTACTTGTGTTACGTTCGTGATACTCATACTACTCTTTCTAAATTGGATCCGAAGGCACTCAAGTGTATTTTTCTTAGGTATCCTAAGAAACAGAAAACGTATCGTTGTTTTTCCCTGACTTTAAGGAGGTATATTGTGTCTTTGGATGTTACCTTTGTTGAGGCTTGAGTTCTCATCCTCTCCAGTTAAAGAATTTGTCGTCGAAACTTACATAGATGAGAATTTTCTTTTGTATCCGGTTCAACCACAACAGTCGCTCGTAAGGGTATCCTTCCCAATCGAGCTAGTTTCACCGTCACACGGTCCACGAATACCAGCTTGGTCAGAATAGGGATGACCGATGGTGCCTACAACCATAGAGCCAGTATCGTCATCAGAGTCCTCCAACTCCATATATTCACCACCGCCACCTCATATACCGACTCGTCCCTATCAAGGTGAAATCGGAAGGCACTCTTGATCGTCTGAAGGTTTGTCTTGTAGAAGAAGGCTATTCTCAGACTTATGGTGTGGATTATTTTGAGATATTTTTTTCGATTGCCAGGATAACCTCTGTACTATTGCTCATGTCGTAGTCATCCGATATGCTTGGCCCTTCAGTTGGATGTGAAGAATATCTTTTTCCATGAGCATCTTGACGAGGAAGTGTATTTGATGCAATCTCCTGGATTCGTTGCAAGGGAGGGTAAAGTGTCTTCTGCGAAAGGCATTCTATGGTCTCAAACAATTACCTCGTGCATGGTTTGATTGATTTTTACATGTAGTTAATCAGTTTGGTATGTGCCAATCGAAGAAGGATCATTCAGTATTTTACCGACGGACATCAACCAGACGGATACTACTTGGTGTCTATATTGATGACATCGTGATTACGGGGGATGATAGTTAAGATATTGTCAAGCTAAAAAAGTTTTTTGGCGAACAGTTTCAAACCAAAGATACAGGAGCATTGAAGTAATTTTTGGAAATCGAAGTCACATGGGACGAGCACGACATTGTACTGTCTCAGAGGAAGTATGTTTTTGATATATTAACTGAAGTAGGAATGATGCAAACTAAAGGAGCAACCTCATCCATGGATTCAAGGATAAAGTTACTTCATAATTAGGAGATATTAATGACCAGTCCTGATCAGTATCGTCGGCTGGTCTAAAAACTCAATTACTTGGCGATTATGACTCGTCTAGATATTTTCTTTGTTGTGTCGTAAGTAGGCTTGTGGCTTCTCTTCGAGTTCCGTATTGGCAGACAGTTCTCAGGATCTTGCGTTATCTAGCCCAGAATTCGGAGAAATGAATATGTATGGAGAATTAGTGGCATACTCATATCGAGTATTTTACAAATGCTGACTGGGGCGCAAGTTTTCAAAATCGACGATCTACATCCGGTTATTCAGTATTTATTGGTAGGAACTTAGTGTCGTAGAAGAGCAAGAAAAAAAATATGTTCTCACGATCGAGTTCAGAAGCGTTATCCAAGCCATTGCTCATGGTACAATAGAGATAGTATATTTGCAACATCTTCCGAAGGAACTGGAAGAAGAAGCAGAATCGGAAGCAACAAATATGTGGTGTGATAACTAGTCAGTCATCTACATCGCTACCAATCATGTATTTCATAAAAGGACGAAACACATTGAGATCGACATCGACTTCGTCCGTAATGAATACCAAAAGGAGGTGATAACATTTCACCATATGAGAATCGGAGATCAAATAGCATATATCTTTACGAAGTCTCTTTTAGCCGCCTATGTTCATTTTCTTTGTAACAAGCTACGCATGTCTGATATATATGCTCCAGTTTGAGGGAGGGTGTTAAGATATTAGTGTTGTTACATAATATCTAAATAAGTGTGGACCTATATATAAATGTAACATTCTTACTTCTATCTTCTATATATATACGAGTCCAAGCCCTCATTAGAGGGTTGAGGGGTTCATTATATTCTACAAGGGCATTGAAGAAACTCCCGAAGTCGGTTCCGATCAGACTCCCAGATGGACGACAATTTTAGCAGTCTATTATATTCGAATGAGTACTCCCGTCGTGTAAATGTTGTTGGTGCTTTGGCCATTCGAAATTGAATTGCCTTGGCCTTACGGGGGAAGAAATCTGTGCTGAACTCACTAAAGTTCTTGGAGCCGCTCAGGAGGATAACACGAATGGACAAGTGTCGCAAAGCAGGGTTATAGGGAGTGTACTGTGTATGTGATAAATTAGAGATGAACCTGGTGTTGTCTAAGCATGGCTTCTCCGCTAGGGGTGGTCCTGCAACTGATTTGGCACCTAGGAGCCTTATCCTAGTTGGTCTACCTAATCTAGATGACTCAATGGAGTTGAACTCAAGGTTGCCGCGATTGCTACAAGGCCTATGCCTACGAATGACCACGGGGGCAGGGCGGAGGGGGACTGTCGAAGGGCGAGTGAAGGTTACTCTGGCAGGACTAATTCTAACCACCTTATAGAGGTGCCTACTCGGGGTGGGCTATTGGAGGGGTTTCAAAAGGATTTGGGCCCCTCGATCGATAAGCCTTCCCTTGTAGAAATTCCCTGAAGGTCGACAGAGTTCCTCCTCCTATCGAGAACATGTATGATGTTGCGGAAGGTGCTCAAGATGATGAGGAGGATGAGGATCCTATGGACAACCAACTAATGACCACCGAGAAGCAAAGACTCCTCCAAGTAATGAGTCAAGATGTTACTATGTGAGTTAGCGGTTAGGGGAGTACAAGTTGAAGGAGTCTTATTTGTACAAAATACTTTTGGATCAATACAATTATCATTTTCATATATATATATATATATTTATATATATATATATATATATATATATATATGTGTGTGTGTGTGTGTGTGTGTGTGTGTGTGTGTGTGTGTGTTGAAAGAGGTAATTATGTTACAGACTCCAGACCCGAAGGGCTGGGACTGCACCGCACTTGTATCGCACCTGCACCCGCAACCGGCTTGTATTCTGGTTGTCCTCACATTAATTCCTCCACAGAAAATTAAATGTGCTTCCCCCGTTGCTCGAATCTAGAACGTCTTGGGTATATATATATATATATATATATATATATATATATATATAGTTTTTTGAAAAATGTAATTTTGTATGATTGTGCTCCTACTGGGATTCGAACACTGCCCTCTCGGGTCTGTTGTCTCCACTCTAGCCACTTGAGTTACCAATGAGTTACCAAGTCTTGAATATATATATATATATATATATATATAAAATATGTCCCGGGCTAAGTTCGGGACTTATTACGTCATCCTCTTCCCAGCCTAGTCGGGTCTTAATCTTTGCACGTTGAACTTTGAATTTTTCTGCATTTGATGCGTCCTTTCTCAATCTGTCTCCGTTCGGGCCGGTCTCTATAGCATGCTCTACTCAGGATGACCGTCAGTACCACGATCCTCTTTCCTTTGCAGAGCATGTCATGATGATTACAATTGAGAGAAATATATAGTAATAATCACAAAGATTACAAACAAAATAGTAAATCTCATCATCCCTGCCATGGACCGATAGCCGTACTTCAAAAATCCTCGGTTCCTGTAATGTAAAGAATTATTAGATTATGACAACCATGAAATCCTAAAAATTTAGGGTTTCTAGGATCTAAAATCACTAGAAAATGGAAGGAGTCGTTTGTGCTCGGATATCATATCTAGATCTTGGAATGATTTAGATATCGAAGGTTCGAGCGAAAACGGTTTATAGATATGCCTTCGATGCGCAACTGAACCGGGTTCCTCCTACGATCTTCTGAGACACTCCTTGAAGACGCTTACGAGATAAGACTCCATTAGTTCTACCCCACGACGCAACTCTCGCGTGGATAGAGAAGAGAGGAAGGAGGCAATTTCTTGGGAGGCAAGCACTAGGTTTAGGGTTCTCCACTTGAGGATAGTCCCCTTTATATAGGCATCGAGGAGTCGCTTAATGGGTACAGTCATATATGGACGTACTATCCATAGTTGGACCTGGCCCTACACAAGACCAGTTCGGTTCGAGTCAATGTCAACACTTATGAAATTTGACTTTATATTTTATACCATGTTCTCTCTTCATTGTATAATTTTATTTGGAGTGTTTCGTTCCAAATTGATTTATGAGTAAGAAAACTCAAGTTTTAAGTATCGATTAAAGTACTAAGTTTGGATTTTCGTATGTTCTATAGTTATTTTCGAAATCCATATACAACACAACTATTTGTTAAATTTGAGCAAGTAATTGGTATCATCCAAATTAGAATTTTAAAGCATATCGTCTACCGAATTGGCGAACCAACTTGCCCTATGCTCTTTGTACCGAAAATAAAAACGAGTGGCGTACTCTAAATAAAGAGCAAGTCTTGTGGGAGGATGGCTTTATGTCTTAATAAGTTCTTGAGCATTTGAAATGTTCGACGTGCTTTACAGGAAGCACGGGTAGCTCAGCACTACAAAGGAGCAAGTACCCTATGCTACAGTAGCATGACACTACATGAGGTAGGACCTCGGCTTCGGGCCATGTCACAACGGCGTAGAATCGCATAGAGGCAGATAGCCTCATGTTGAAAGACAGAGAGTGGTAGTACAAAACTACAAAGAGCTAGGACCTCATGCTACTGTGTAATGACATCACCAAGAGGCTGTGGACCTCAGCTTTGGGCCATGGTATAGTGACGTAGCGCCGCAAGGAGACGAAAGGCCTCATGCTGGTAAATTTAAACTCTCTAAGAACTCACATATGTGTATGAAAAGAGATGCAAGCCGTCTTTTAAGGATAAGTTTGTAGACACCCAAGATACATACACAGATACCAAGTCAACATGTGAGACCAGAGGCATAATTGATGTCATTGTGTTAGTGGAAAGAATAATAGTTATAATACTGAATTCAAGGCTTAGTACATTATGTATCGTATTGTATTTGATCCATGCAAGAAAATTCAAGTCATAGCGACATCTATCCTAATGCATGATGTACAGTAACTGTGGAGAACGCTCGGCTCATATATTTAAATATATTGGAGATTATTGGGCTTTATTTAGAATTACTCTCTAGAGAATGGTCTCACGTCATCCATGTGGCAAACCCCAAGCGTATATTTTAATATAAGATTATTTTATTGACATGTACACATGGGGAGTGGTAGTCCATGTAGTTGGTATGGTAGGATGTTTTACTAGAAAGTAGGGTTCAAATCTTTCAAGAAACATTTGTTTTTGTCACACATTTTTTAGGAATTTCCCTTTGGAGCTAGGCCCACTCCAAGTTTCCCTCTCCAACTCAGGCTTGGGTGTGGTTGAAGGGTACTAAGTGGCGCTTTGATAGCACACTTTGTACTTTGCACGTATGCATTAGACGTGAATGACATTTTTGTACGTCATTGCTAGGAGACTGCGCTTGAGCCGCATAGATCAACACGAATTAGCGTACTTCTGCTGGTTCTGACTGCACTAGTGTCGTGCAGATCGTAGGCCATTGCACGGAACGTGTGATGGAGTCGTGCGGATCATTGCGAATTAGAGTGGTTCAGCTGGTTCCATGCAGTTTAATATGGTTCCGTGTGGCGTTCGCTCGGGAGTTATGGTTCTACGTAACCGAACTCTTGCGCAAAAGCTGTGGTTCCGCGTGACCAGTACTCACACGGAAGTCGTTGTTTCGCGTGGCCTGTGTACATAAGGAAACAGTGGTTCCACATGAGTGGTTCCACGTAGTCTGTGTGCACGCAGAAGCTGTTGTTCTACTAGATCAGTGCTCAAGCAGAAGCTGGATTTCTGTGCGGCTGCTTCTTCTTGGACGTTTCAACTTCGTAACGATCTACATAGTGAGGAGTTACTGCTATAACCGTCCACTTAGTGGAGAGTTATTCCCTTAATATCCGCCCACTACCTTAATGGGGGGTTATGGTTGCTAGGGGGCTTGCCTCCCCTATATAATCTATCGATTTTTGCTCTTAGGAGAAAAACTAGAGAATATATACGCAATGAGAGGAGAGTTAGCAGCAGCAAGAGAAGCCACAAAATTGTCTGAGCATCCGAATTTTGTCCATCTTTCGAGGGTGACAAGTGAGCGTTTCAGAAGTTCATCACGGTGAACTTGTTGGTTCCTAGCAGTAGATAGACGTAAAAGAGTTGAATTTTGCTTTAGGCAACGTTGATCGTCATCATCCCAGCAAGCTAGTTTCTTTAGTTCCTTGTTGTAGCAACTTAGTTGCAAATTTTTTAAAGCTTTCTATTTCCACCAACTTGTAATATTTCAATTTTGAGTTGTAATCTTCATGTTGTATTACATTTTGTACGAAGTTTGTATGATCTTTTGTAACTGGCACTAACATACGGCACGGCATATACACAGACACATCGACAAGGACTATTTATTTTGGCATGTGCTAATGCGAGTGTCTGTCATCTTGTGTCTGATGCAATGTGACACGGACATAGCACCAATTTTCAGAGTTTATGTGCTTCCTAGAAAATTTGTCAAGTCCTTGTCCAGCTCTATCAATCTTCTTCTGTTCCCTTTGTAAAATACCAATGATCATCTTCATACATTAAGTGGTACCATGGGACAATTCTTAACCATCAAAGGCTTGCTTCTTACCTGGGAATCTCCAGTTCCTTGACAAACTGGGAAGTACTCCACTAACAAGATGAATAAGGGTTGTCATTTTTTGCCTCAACCCTCTTCCAAATCTAAATAATCCAGTAGGAGAACCACTCGACACAAAGTTAAGTTATAGAAATGCAGTACTTAGTCCACTTAATTCATCTTCATAAGAACCTCTTGGATAAATGAACCTCTTCCATTCAATTAAGAAAGAAGTTATATTGTATGTTTTATACTATAGATCAATGAATATTGGATGCCTCTATTTGTTCACTTGAGAAAGCTTTTTGGTCTCGTATGCATTACTTATTTAACAAAAAATATGGTTTTTGTTGATGTTATAGGGCATCCAGCTTTAAAAGAGTTTAATGGAAGAGAATTATTTAAACAGCTGACGCTAAAAATTTGGATTAGTGGCTTCATCATTGTTGTATGCCTTACTTATTTAACCAGGATGATGTGCCTCTAGAGTTAATTTATACTACTTTTCTCCTTTCCCACTAGATTCATGATGTTAAGATAATATTTTTATTAGCAATCTCTTATAATCCCTTGAATACATGTCACTACTGTTATCTATCCAGAATATATTGATTCTTTCCTATGTTATTTGGATAAGTACCTCACTATGTTGCAAGAAAACAAATATGACATGACATGATGTGGAGAAAAATGACAGTCCACGTCATTGATTTTGGTATGTCCAAGTGTATTTTGGACTTTCTGTGTCATGTCTGATACGTCCGTACGGACACAAGGGACTGATTTTTCGAGAGTGTGCTTCCTAGGTGCCTCAGCGGACACTCTTTGTACATTTATTCTACATTCTTACACAACAAGGATACAAATCTTTTATTTTCTCATTACATACGACGTGAAGTTCATAACATAACGGCTGCTAGTTGCATGCTTTGTTTTGTTGCTCATATTGACCAAGATGCCTAATCCTGGCAATTTTGCATCAATTCCAGGTGTTTGAAGATGAGCATGATGCCACAAGATATTGTGACCTGCTAGAAGGAGGAGGTCAAGGCTGTGAGGGCATTGCAGAGCTCGAAGCTTCATCAGTAAGGGGTCTAAGTACTCGAGATATGCATTTTTGTCATCATTAATAACTGTACATCTAAAATATTTTTCGACTGTAGGTCTTTGATATCTGTAATAGGATGAGGGCTCTCGCTGTTATCTTCCGCCGAGGAAGGACACCTCCATTGCCCAAAAGCCTCGAACAGAACTTAAGGGCCCGAAAACGATCACTGGAAGATCAAGATCTTATGTGAAACTACAGTGATGCAGGAAGAATTCTGTTTATTCTGGCTCTAAGCCGTAGCTTATGATTCATGGAGACATGTACAGAACTTTATGTAGTGACTTCAAAGAAAATACAATCCCCTTGTATATGATATCTAATAATCATGCAGTCTAATATAGTTGTTATTGATATAATCTTGAATGAACTTTTCATTAAACTAAGAAAGGAATAAAACACAGGAAACTTGTAACTACAATTTGTTGGAACAACCTTCAGGTGGAAAGTTATATTCGCAGTATTATAGTTTGGTCTATCTGAGCGCACCTTAAGCAATACCTCCTCTTTAACTTTGCTCCGCAGATTTTGTTGAAGCTCTGTAGTCCTGAATTAAGGACATTAGGAACTAATTATTCTATACACGAACAGCCATAGCAAGTAATGCCTTATGGTTGAAACTTGGAAAGATGATAAAAGAGTACACAAAAAGGTGCAAAGTCGAGGACATGAAAAGAGGACCGAAATTTAAGATGATATATGTACATTCCACAATAAAGAACTACGGAGAGGTATTCATATCTTACTGAAAGATTGTTATTGCCGAGGCACAATTTTCGATGGAAAATTCTGAAACTGAAACAATTGTACACACAACGTTTCAAATGCAGCACCTTAAAGAAGATGTGCAACAGAGATCCTGGAGGATTCTGAATTACGAGGATCTAAAAAGATTCTACGTAATACACAAAAAATCTAAAGAGACTTTGTGCAAGCAACTATCGGCAGTAGAGCTTCTAAAAAGAAGTTACTCAGCAACTATCGGCAGTAGAGCTTCTAAAAAGAAGTTACTGTAAAAGGCAACAGCAGCGATGACAGGCGAGAATGAGATGCTGGGGTGAATGAACCACCGTTGCTCAAAGCTTTATTCGTCCCACACGAGCACGAACAGCTTCCAGGAACCAGTAAGTTCACGAAGAACTTCTGGAACGCTCGTAAGTCAATATTTGAGACTTGAACGGGCTTCCTGGACTTAACAGACTCCCTCAACTCTCTTCTTGGTGCATCTTTCAAAGGAGGCCAAGGGGCTCTATTTATAGAGTGGAGTTGAGACTTCACCTCTTCTCCTATCCGATGTGGGACTAAAATACCAATACTCAAAAATAGAGTTTGATATTTTAGATCATCCCACAATCAGCATAGAAGTGTGCCAGTCCATGCCTACCCCCCGAACACTCCCGTGCATGCACGAGACATCCTGGAGTCCGTGTCCTAGTCCGAGTCCGCACAACAAAAATTAACTTGCATCCTTGTTGGATTTAATCCTTTTTTCTTCTAGGAAAATACTTCCACATGGCACAAACTTGTGCCCCACTACACCTCATGTGCACACCTCAACACAAACAATGCATTATATTGAGATACTCACCATTTGGTGTAGCCGATGTGGGACTATCTTTTCTAGTCCAAAGGCAAAAACACCAACAATCCCCCACATATCTCAATATATGGGTTGAGCGTTCCCCACAGTGACTGTCCATTATGCATTAGGAGAGATGTCGCTACGACTTGAATCTTCCCGCATAGGTTAAATAACAGCATGATACAAGAATGGACTACGCCTTGAATTCTGCATCATAACTGCAATTCTTCCTACTCACATAATGACATCAACTGTGCTTCTGGCTGCACATTGAAGGCCTTGTGCCAGCCTGGTTTCAGTGTATAATTTTTGGGCGTCTACAAGTTTACCCTCAAAAGACGGCCTGATATCTCTGTCCATACACTATAGGTGAGTTCTTTATAAAGAGTCATGGCATGAAGCATTGCGCTTCTTTGCGGTGCTACGCCGCTATGACATGGCTTAAAGCCGAGGCTTTACCCCACCTGGGTACCTCATCGTAGTGTCATACTACTGTAGCATGAGGTCACAGGCCTCTTTGTAGTGCCAAACTACCCAGCATGAAGCCTTACGCTTTCGTGCGGTATTACGCCGCTATGACATGGCTCGCAAAGCCGAGGCTTTACCCTACCTGGTACCTCTTCGTGGTGTCATGCCACTGTAACATGAGGACATCGTCCTCTTTGTAGTGTTGTCTACCTCTCTTTATTACGATTATCATACAGCATTAGGCTACCTGCCTATTTGCGGTGCTACTCCGCTGTGACTTGGCTTGCAAAGCCGAGGCATTACCCCTACCTGGGAACCTCATGGTGGAGTCACCCCACTGTAGCATGGAGTTACACTCCTTGTAGTGCTGTGCTACCGTGCTTCCTGTAAAGCACTCCAGGCATTCACTCTACCTGAGAACTCATTAAGGCATTTAAGCCAACCTTCCCACAGGATCCGTTTTCCGCAGAAAATAACAGTAGACAACAGTGGTTGTAGGTCCGTAACCTCTCCATGTCACATAGGACAAGTACCCACCGTTCCTGATATTCTTCTGGTTAATAGTCCTCCCTTGAACCAAAAGCTAGATGCCTAGTAGATTTCTCTTTGAACTAATAGCATAAAACTTTATGGTAGGAATGTAATAACACAATATCAGAATGCCTTCAAGCCCATTTTACAAGCTGTGTCATCGACCAGCTGGCGCTTGAGGCCCTTGGTGAACGGATCCGCCAGGTTCTCCTGACTCCGAACATCAATCACTGCAATAACACCTCTCTTGATAAGATCGTGTACTGCTATGTGCTTCAACCGCACCGTTCTCTTCTTCCCGTTGAAGAGTTTATTTGATGCCACTGCTGCTGCCGCCTGGTTGTCACAGTATATCGGTATTGTCGGTATCTGAGCCCCAACCACCAAAAGATCATACATGAGCTCCCGAAGCCACTCTGCTTCATCTGCAGCAGCATCCAATGCAAAGAATTCATATTCCATGGAGGAGCGAGATAACATAGTCTGCTTCTTCGACTTCCACGATATAGCAGCTCCGCCCATGGCGAATACGAATCCAACTGTGGAATACTCGCTCTCCATATCTGAACACCAGCTAGCATCACTGAAGTCTTCCACTACTGACGGATCTTCGCTGTAGAAAAGTGCATATGTCTGAGTTTTCTTGAGATATCTCATAACACGCTTCACAGCTTTCCAGTGCTCAACGCCTGGATTGCTAGTGAACCGACTCAGCATTCCCACTGCAAAAGCTATGTCAGGCCTTGTGGCAGTAGTAGCGTACATCAAGCTTCCGATGACGCTAGCGTACTCCAACTGCCTGACGCTTTTCCTCGAATTTGGCTCCAGCTTCTGATCACTCCGGTACGGTGTATCAATAAAAGGAAGATCTTGATACTCGTAGCGAGTGAGCATCTTCTCAATATAATGAGATTGTGATAGCGCTATTCCAGTGCCTGTCCGGATGATCTTGAGCCCCAAGATTACGTCGGCATTCCCCAAGTCCTTCATACTGAACTTGGTCGAGAGGAATTTCTTTGTCTCTGTGACGCAGCTTAAATCTGTACCTAGGATTAGCATGTCGTCCACGTAAAGACATACGATTACTCCTCTTCCGTCAGCAAACTTCGTATAGACACACTTGTCTGTTTCACTGACCCTGTAGCCATTTGACCTTATCACCTTGTCAAACTTCTCATGCCATATTTTGGGAGCTTGTTTCAAACCATACAGAGACTTCATCAACTTGCAGACTTTGTCTTCCAGACCTCTGACGACAAAACCTTCTGGTTGTTGCATGTAGATCTCTTCGGTCAGCTCGCCATTAAGGAATGTCGTTTTTACATCCATCTGATGTATCACCAGCTTGTGTATTGCTGCTAGAGCAATTAACAATCTGATGATTGTCATCCGAGCTACTGGAGCATAAGTGTCAAAGTAGTCGATCCCCTGCTTCTGAGCAAACCCCTTGGCCACTAGCCTGGCCTTGAACTTGTCAATGGTTCCATCTGCTTTCATCTTCTTCTTGAAGATCCATTTGCATCCGATGGGTCTTGCTCCTTCTGGCAGGTCAACCAATACCCATGTGTTGTTGGAGGTGATTGAGTCAATCTCGTTGTCTATCGCCTCCTTCCAGAATATGGCATCTCTGGTCTTCATCGCCTCATCATAGGTAAGCGGATCTGCTTCCACATGATAAGTGACGAAGTCATCTCCGAAGTCTTTCGGCCTCCTCGTTCGCTTAGTTGACGGCTCAGCGAGTTCTGGTTCAGCTGGTGTCTCCTTGACGACAGCTTCATCTTGGACTACTGGTTCATTAAAGACTTCTGTCTGCTTTGTACCCTCATCATTCTCCGGAAGATCCGCGAGGACAATATTCTTGTGTTTTGCAAACTTGTCTTCAAAGTATTCAGCATCGCGAGATTCGATGATATGGTTTGACTCGAAATCAAGGAATCTCCGAGCATCACTCTTCTCGGCATACCCCAAGAAGATCGCCTTCGTAGTCCTTGTCCCCAGCTTCTGAATCTTCAGATCCGAGAGCTTCACATAAGCAAGACACCCCCACACTCGAATGACATTCAAGTTAGGTCTGACTTTGAACCAGAGTTCATGAGGAGTTATGTCGGAAGTTGCATATGGCACTCTGTTCAGAATGAACGTTGTCGTTAGTGCAGCTTCTCCCCAGTAACACTTTGGAAGACCCGCAGTCAACAGCATGGAGTTCATCATCTCTGTCAACGTTCTGTTCTTCCTTTCTGCTACTCCGTTGGATTGAGGAGAGTACGGAGCCGTTGTCTCATTGATGATTCCATGTTCTTTGCAGAATGATAAGAATTCATGAGACCGATACTCCCCGCCTCGATCACTCCTTAACCTCTTGAGTTGTTGTCCAGTTTGCCGCTCAGCCTCGGTCCTGAACTCCTTGAACTTCTCGAATGCTTCGTCTTTAGACTTGAGCAAGTAGACGAAAGCATACTTTGAGAAGTCATCGATGAAAGTAATGAAATACTTCATCCCGGCCTTTGTAGAGAATTGTTTGAAGTCACAGATATCTGAGTGAACCAACTCCAGAAGATCTGTGCTTCGATGGACCCTGTGAAAGGGTTTCCTTGTGATCTTCGTCTGAGCACATACTTCGCATTTCTCTACCTTACCCCCACACTTGGAGATAAGTCCTAGACTAGACATTCTGTTAATCCTTTTACAATGAACATGTCCTAGCCTATTATGCCACAACTCAAGAGAATAATCAGAAAAAGTGATTGCATTTATATTATCATGCTGGGTTACAACAAGCTGAATCTTGTACATTCCTTCAGTTTGGAAAGCTTTTCCGAAGAGTGTACCCTTCTTGGACATCACCAACTGGCCAGCATTGATGTCCATCCTCAAGCCTGCGTTGCAGAACAGACTTCCAGAGATCAGATTCTTAGCAATTACTGGAACATGCTTCACACCTTGAAGCGTCAGAGTGTTCCCCGATGTGAGTTTCAGCTCCACCGTCCCGATCCCCAGTACTTCAGCTTGTGCCTGGTTTGCCATTATGACCTTCTCTGAAGTTGGCTCATAAGAGACGAACCAGTCTTTGTCTGAACAGACATGGCAGGTCGCACCAGTGTCTATCCACCAGTCCAAGTCAGCCCCCACAGTTGCAACCTGTGCTATCATGGCAACTAGATTAGTAATCATAGAAACCTTACTAGGCTCACCTTGTTCTTTGGGCTGGGACTTGCATTCGGATTTGTAGTGGCCCTTCTTGCCACAATTGAAGCAAGTCACATGGGACTTGGACTTCTGCTGCTTGAAAGCAGGACCCTTCACTTTCAGATTCGTGAAGTCCTTTTTGCGATGAGAAGCAGCCTGCTTCCCCTGGTACTCTCTGGTTTGGACCAGATTTGCCTTCGCCAATTGTTTGGACAGAGTATCCATCTTCTGTTGAGAGCGCATCTCGTTCTCAACATGGATCTCTTGCAAGAAATCTTCCAAGCTAATTTCCATCTTCTTTCGATGCATCCTTGCATAGAAGTTGCTCCATTCTGTAGGAAGTTTCGCGACGATCCCTCCAACGACAAACTTGTCGACGAGGGACATGTTCTCGTCTTCTAGTTTCTAACGCAACTTCAGAAACTCCTTCACTTGGGGCAGCATCGCCTTCTCGTCTTCGAAGGTCCACTTGTGATATTTTTCTACCATGAAGATCTTGGACCGGTTCTCGTCATCTTCATAGAGCTTTTCCAAGGAGTCCCATATCTCTTTGGCAGATGTCTTCTTGGAGTAGGACTCTGCCAGAGAGTCTTCCATGGAATTGAGTATCAGTAGTTTGCATATACTGTTTTCTCTCTTCCACTTCGCTTGCTTGGTCGTAGCCGCGGCCACAGCCGCAGCAGATCCAGTGGTTGGAATGATCGGTTCTTCTTCTGACAGCACGTGATCAACATTCACGAGTTGAAGATTTAAAGTGACCTTTCGTCTCCATATCTGGAAGTGTTCGCCATCGAATTTTTCCAACTTGTTAAAGCCGGTATCGATGAGCGAAGCACGAGAATTATCCATCTTCTAAATAAAGCTTTGAGATTGTTATTGCCGAGGCACAATTTTCGATGAAAAATTCTGAAACTGAAACAATTGTACACACAACGTTTCAAATGCAGCACCTTAAAGAAGATGTGCAACAGAGATCCTGGAGGATTCTGAATTACGTGGATCTAAAAAGATTCTACGTAATACACAAAAAATCTAAAGAGACTTTGTGCAAGCAACTATCGGCAGTGGAGCTTTTAAAAAAAAGTTACTGTAAAAGGCAGCAACTATCGGCAGTAGAGCTTCTAAAAAGAAGTTACTGTAAAAGGCAACAGCAGCGATGACATGCGAGAATGAGATGCTGGGGTGAATGAACCACCGTTGCTCAAAGCTTTATTCGTCCCACACGAGCACGAACAGCTTCCAGGAACCAGCAAGTTCACGAAGAACTTCTGGAACGCTCATAAGTCAATATTTGAGACTTGAACGGGCTTCCTGGACTTAACAGACTCCCTCAACTCTCTTCTTGGTGCATCTTTCAAAGGAGGCCAAGGGGCTCTATTTATATAGTGGAGTTGAGACTTCACCTCTTATCCTATCCGATGTGGGACTAAAATACCAATACTCAAAAATAGAGTTTGATATTTTAGATCATCCCACAATCAGCATAGAAGTGTGCCAGTCCACGCCTACCCCCCGAACACTCCCGTGCATGCACGAGACATCCTGGAGTCCGTGTCCGAGTCCGAGTCCGCACAACAAAAATTAACTTGCATCCTTGTTGGATTTAATCCTTTTTCCTTCTAGGAAAATACTTCCACATGGCACAAACTTGTGCCCCACTACACCTCATGTGCACACCTCAACACAAGCAATGCATTATATTGAGATACTCACCATTTGGTGTAGCCGATGTGGGACTATCTTTTCTAGTCCAAAGGCAAAAACACCAACAAAGATCATAGGTATGGATGTAGCAAACACTCACGTCGTTCGGCCTTTTGTTTCTGCATCTGTTTGTAAACACTGCTTCGAAAATTTAAGTTTGACCCCCTTTCTCGTAGGCGTGCCAGCAACAGGAAGCCACGGCTCTTGAGTTGGCAAAGACATCCGGGCTGAATGAGATTGCTGCAGCAGTCTTGTGCATTTGCATCCTCTCCTGCTCCCCTATTTTATCTCATCACAATGAGAAAAGCAGTATACCTCAAGAAGTAAATTGGAAGATATAAACTACTCTAGTAATAAGCCCTCCTTCCTGGAGATCAGTGCAACCACCGGATTGCCTGAACACACGAGAGCAAGAAATATGCTAGTCTTCTAAAATAGTGCATTTTGAAGACCCTGTTCATGTCTTCAAAGACCTAAACGAGAACATGACCCTTTCGACAACTTATGGTAAAAAATGGCATGTATTCCAACAACTCACAAAGAAGATTCTTTTATAATTTATTAATCGCATTTGACAGCAGATCAGAGTATCAAACATATAATTTATCAATCACATTTGTCGGTCGTGATGTTGTCTAATCTACACAAATATTAGTACATGGTAAGATATTACAATAATTTTCTTCATATTAGTCTCATTTTTTTACAATTCAAATGTCCGAGAACTCTGCATGATCTGTGCTTAATGTTTATAGTCTCACTGCTAGTCCCATACCCGGATAAAGTTAAGTTCCCATCACGATGCTGACACCCAGAGTCGAAGTTTGTTGGATCAATGTGAAAATAATGACTTCCTATATCGTATGAGCAACCAATCTTTTGGCCACTAACCGAATACCAGCATTCTGCTGAAAATCATAAACATCAAGAGAGAAATAGGCATCAATTATGGCTCCTGGAAAGAATAGCTGCTCAAGTACAGTAGTTTTGCTACTAAGCTCTTGGATGTCCCCAGATGGTTCTTTCTTAAATATTTCTGTTGAGTATATTGCAACATCACTATTTGGAATAATCCCCATAATAGGTAAGCTGTAAAATAAGGTGATAGTAAAAGAATTAGCAACATAAAAAAAGCAGTGAGAATTGCATAACAAGAAGATTAGACATCAGCACATCACTGGATTAATGGACAAGTGCGAAAGCATAGTTCACATTATAACTTCCAATATATAGATACGATGATTGGTATGCTTAAATTATATACCAAGTACATGAAGCAGCTAATTTTGAAGGAAATTAAACAGATACAATGTAAAAGTTGAGAGAAGGCTCCAGTATGTGGTAAGAACATGCAGAGAAATATTCTGAAGGACTAATAGTTGGCCTCATGCAATTGGCCAGGGCAAAATATTCCCTCAGCATAAAAAATACCCTAATTACTGGCAAGAATCTTTTGAAAAATCGAGAGAACATCTAAAATCACCCTAAAAGGAAAGTCTTAAATAATGAAAATAAATAAATAAGGGAGCAAATAATGTACAGGGTGGCTCAAATGACTAATTTTGCTATAGGTGTAGATAATTTCTATACTATGAAGCAAATAAAATAACTCTTGCAAATGTAGGTAATCATAATCCTTAGCCTTAAACTATGCTACCTTACCAGATATAAAGAAACATACAAATGAACTCCATCATTGGATCAAATGCATTGACACGTGAGTTGGCTCTGCATATGGTACTGTTTCGTGAAGGCTGCTAAGGATTAGCTTATGTACCACAACTCCTGTCTCACAATGGCCCCCCAAAATAAGTGGAACCTCTAGTGATGCATGTCAGGTTACCTTGTGAGATGCTCATAATTATAAAGAGCAATGAATTCAACCTCCAGTCACATATATGAGCGCACTGTATGAATTGGATTGGAGAACCTCCAAAGAACATCGAAATTCAAACATAAATGTTTCATGTGATCACAAGTCATGTTTCTACCTGTTGAACGTCTTTAGTGGGATCTGTAATCATACAACTTGAGTTGCGACTATTATAAGGCTAAGCCCGATCCTCTGAAAGAACTTTGGATAAATGCCAAATAAGGCTTAACCCACCTTTGTCATATAGTCAGCAAAATTTTACCGACTGCAAGTGACTAACTGGCCTAGAGGCTAATGAGTAATAGCATATTTTCAATCTGAAGTGTGATGCCCACTCAACTGTAGTATCCTAGTTTTTACATATTCTCAATCTGAAGTGTGCCTACTCCACTGGATTAGCAGTCTTTCGCTCAAGGGAATCAACGTTAGCTGCAGAGATCTAAGCCTTCTCCCAGCAGAATAGGGTCGGCTATGGATCATAAAAAGCTCCATAAGGAATTGACAGTTTTTATGAGCAGTTGTAAATCTCACATCAGCCCTCTATCTTGGTGCCAAATTTCTAGCCAAGGTAGCTATGAGCATGAAAGGGTCATAACATGAAACCTGGACGGCCAGTTGGCGACTGGGTAGACCTACCTTTTGGCTGCAGTTTAAGCTCTTGCAACCAAGGAGCACCCTCCAAGTTCCCTAGACTATAAAGAGTCCAGACGAAGAGGATCAAGAGGTGCATCTCTATGATAAATTGAGCCAACGAGTGAAAAGGGGTAGCTACAGAGTTGCAATGAAAAGAAAATGTAATGCTAATAAGTATTTTCCAACACATTATACCTATATGTACCACCTCATTTAGTAGTGATAAGGTATTCTGACAAAAAAACAAAGATCTCTGTAATTATCTCACAAATTGACAATATAAGGAAGAATGAGATCATACGCTCAGAGAGAAAATATGCAGACCAAAACATTTTGTTCTAATGTATTTTCTAACATCATTGTATTGCTAGTATGTCTATAATATCATATCAAAGGATATAGTCAAATCAATGAAGAACTAAATGCTCCAGTATATATTATTTTATTAATATAAACATTTTAGATAAAGTGATATTACCCACCTCAGCGGTACAACACCCAACCAAAAAGGTGGACCTCATGCGGTTATTTGTTGTCAAGAAGAAACAGAAGAATGGAAACAGTTAAAGCAAGAAGATTTTTTTGTGTGTCTTTCTTACCCGTGTTTCTTCCCTTCCGTTTCTCATCAAGAAAACACTCTTACCCGTGTTTCTCTTCCGTTTCCGTTCCCACGGATAATATGTACGAAACATGGGGTATACATAATTTGATACAAAGTTTATTTCCCTACTAAGACATCGGATTAACCTGGTCTGATATAAATTAAAACCAGGCTGTGTTTTGAGTTTAAATCGCTTTCAACCTATTTTTTGTATTTCTTCCAGAAGTTGATACTAATTTAATCTTATATTGATGAAATGTACTACAACAAAATATAGAAACCCTATAGTTATTATGGAACACACCTAGGTCTAGTTTGATTGCAGTTACGCTTCATCCCATTTTCTCAAACGTCCATTTCATCGCTACTAGAATTTCGGAAACACCCATTTGAGTACACTACATCCCATTTTCTCAAACGCCCATTTCAACACTACTAGCATTTCGGAAACGCTCATTTGAGCCCTGAAATGAATGGCCCGTTTGAAAAATTGTCCATCCGGAATGAAAACCGTTGGGCATGCACCTTGCGTTTGGCACCAAATGGAGTTCCGGCATAACCGCAATGCAAACTGGCCCATTAGTTCGTCTTCATAATTCCTAACTCGAGGTAAAAAGGGAAAGGTAAATAAACACCAAGGGTGAAAAAAGTAAAGGACACTTACTGTAAACGAATGCTTGAAGAATTTGAGTATTTATTCTTCATTATTGTAGGCCTCCATTCAGATCTGCTTCCAGAATCCACACCTGACTTCTGCACAAGACGGTCACAAGCATCCAAGATTTCACATAGGCTTGCAGGAAAATTGACAACAATGTTCAACTTTGGCCGTCCAGCATAGTCGGCAAATTTAGCATTGATGCCAAATTGGACTCTCAGGCCTTGACAACAGATCTGTAGGGGTGCATCTCTGTGATGAAGTGTCATGGACCCACGATGATAATCAACGACTTGGCAAACACTAAGACTATCCACCGAAACTTCACCAGGCTCTAGGAATCCAGCATAGCCACTACTGCCCTCAGAGGCAGAAGTGGTCGTGAAGGTCTCAGGTGCATGTACCATAGGCCTTGCATCCTCTGTATCATTTCTTCGTGAAGGATCTATGTTCATTTGTTCCAGATTGGCCATCAAACAAGAAGGATCTATGTTTGATAATGGAGTACTAGATTCAGCCTGATCATGAACTTCTGTGATCTTAGTTTGCCGACGTTGATTGCTCAATGGATCAGGAATGGAATTCAACTTTGGTTTAGCATCTCCAGGGGAGAAATTACCATTAACCTGGTTGCTCTGGGAGGCCTTTTTGCAGGCTGGACTGGTCACCGGAAGTACATCCAGGAGGCTTGATTCCTGCAGGCAACAAGCCACTTCGTCATGCTATTCTGATGCGACTCCAGAATAGTGAAGCCACCAAGAAGGTAAGAGCAAGCACGGCCAATAAAGATTTAAATATAGAAAAGGGAAAATTGTGAATATAAACTTCAATCAAATTGGACCATATAATAATATACTATTAACAGCGTTTATTATATAGACTCAAAAGAGACTAGTCACTAAAGCTTAGATCACATAGAAAATGGCATGGAAACATTATCGAGCAAGTCCCAAAGTGATTCCATAGTTTTCATATCAAAGACTAAATTTGACTAGTCCAACCAAATTCACTAACCATAGCTGAACTGTGGAGAGTCATGTAAGACTGGAGTTTGGGATGTGTGAGAAACTCTTGTTGTTAGTTACATAAGGTATATTGCTGAAACTTAACAAACCAGCCAACCCATGTTTTAGCAAATTGTATTTCAGTGACTACAATCTTTCAGCAATCAGCATGATCTGCTTTTAAAACATTTGGCACTTATTGTATGGAAGACTGATACTGGGCAAAAGTGGTGCAGTAAGCTGCAGAAATGAACCAAAAGTAAGTGAAGAATGCAGGAAACAAACTGATTAGGCAATTAGTCCAAACTGAACTGAAATTTTGCCCAACCAAATCGGGCAGCCATTTGACCAGCAACTTGTCCCATCAAACCATGTTTCCAGTCAAAAAAATTTTGCAGCTAACAGGTTGAAGGGCTCGATTTGGCTTTCTTTTGAGCAATTTATGTGAGTTTGGATTTGCACAGCTCTGGATTTTTGGAATTCTAGCAGATGAATTATGTTCTAAGATTTGCAATAAGTTTCTTTCACTTTATTTTATTTTTGGTTTTTAAGTAGTACCTGTTTTCCAATAAGTAATACACCCCTCACATCACATCTTTCATAGCCAGCAACATTAAAATAGGTCTCAAAATCAGTAGATTCTTATGTTTATGATGTCATTTACAGAACAAGAGGGAAGGAGGAATGTGTATCCTTTATTATTCAGGGTATGGAAATCATTTTTTCCCTTCCAAATTAATAGGACCACAATCATCAGTATTGATCACAGTTTATCCCAAAGCACACAAAAATACAAGTAAAAGATCATCAAACTAGTTTTAGTTTGATGTCATATCATGACAAGTAGGCTTTAAGTATTAGACTATTAGTCTCTGTCCAAATGAATGTGCCATGAACAAATGAAGGAAAAAACTCAGCTTCTTTGTACATCTTCTAAGATTTCTTGCCAACCCTCGATGCTTGAATATCTTTTTTGGGTAGAATAATATAACAGTAATCTTATTTTTTAGAATACAGCTTACACAATGATGTTCAAGTGCTCGTCTTCTTCCCATATTTTGATATGTATATATGATGTATTCGAAGAATATTCTACAACTTAATCTAACTCTCTAGTGCATTTTTTATGTTTTAAAATAAAGACAGGCTGTACGACTATTGTTAAGTGTATTGCCTAACAAGATTTAGAATGTTTAAAATCTAAAATTCAATCCATCCACACATATCATAATCTTTTAACTGTGTCCTCACACAAAAAATAATGGTACTGGCTTAAACACTTTTGTCGCCTTCCTATTTTTTTGGACAATTCCCTTCCCACGTTCAGAATCACCTGAACCTGCGTACATGGTTTGAGAACAGCAATGGTAGGAAGATGGATCAACATTTGCAATCATTAAATAATGAGATAAGGGGTAATTTGGGGATCTCAAAATGCAAAGGATGAGTTGTAGAGGGTTGTCAAGTCTCAGAGATGTGCATATGAATTAGACTAAACAGGAAACTATGAAGTAATGGCATGAGCACTTCCTATTAGCGTGTCCACAATCACTCGTTTTGTCAACCTTGTTATGTATTTGATTTTTTTGAGAAACAACATTATCATTTAGGCCTAGTTTGGAATTGCTGCTGCTTTTCAAAAAGCGGCAGCAGAAACAGCTTTTGACAGTAGCCTCCCACCTACTGTTTAAAGTTACCCAACAATTGAACTGGCTTTCAAAAAAAATTATAAGCTCTTGTTACAAACAGTTTTTGGGACTGCTTTCCAAAAAAAAAAAAAGCAGAATCAGCCATGATAAGCCATCCCAAAACCAGCCTTATCATCATACCTTCTAAAGTTATCTTGAACTAATCAAGTTGAAATGTATCTTGAAATATAGCACAATGCATGCTACACACTACACAGGGCCCTAATCTTGTACTACTACAAAGTTGCATTATCAATTGCTATGCCTCTGTGTTAGTTACACCAGCAAGACCTAATTTAGCTTGCTTAATGATGCACCCCAAAACCCAAAAAGTTAAACAAGATGCAGTTTATTGTCAGTACATACTTCCGTGACTTGTGGTTATGCAACTTTTTTCCCTAAATAGGACAAATTCGTCATATGCTAGAAACAAGAAGTATCAATTTTAAAATTAACTTCCTAGATTCAGAACCAGATAGCTGCCAGTGCCAGAGCCCTTGTAAAGGACAAATCTCATCAGCGAAAATTCAAAAAACAGAGGACTTGAAATAAAAAATCTTTTAAAGTTTTTCTTACCAAGAACAACACAGTCGCGCAGTATTTGACAACTTCCAAATTCATTCGAACATCATCCAAGCTCCTGGTTGAATTAAGGTTAAAAAGACCTCAGTTTAAAGTTGCAAAAACCCTATTCAGAATTTGAAATAAAGGGATAGGAAGTCTCAGACCATTTATAAGAGTTGCCTCATTTCATGCAAATATCAAATGTACCACTAAAAGATGAGTCTTTGTATTAAAGGATATGGGGTATGTGACTCCTCCCTTACTTGCTAATGAAAATGGCACTAATTAAAATGTAAATAACAAATTTCCTCTATCAACTCCATATTAAGCAGGACAAGGCCCATCATTACAAATGGACTAATCAGTACAGAAAGGTGCAGTGGGGCCTGGCAGACTAAAGTGGGGCCTAGACAAGCTTGACGAATCTAGTTAAGCTAGGGCAGGTCCTATGTTGCAACCTATGTTGTCATAGGCGACGCCTAGGCGGCCTAGGCGTGCGGGTTGGAGAGGTCTCACCTCGACCCGTGGAAAAATTTCTTGGGTGAGGTTTTGCTCGCCTAGACGTCCGCCTAGGGTCGCCCAGGAGGAAAAAAAAAAGAGGCCCGCCCAGGGTCACCCAATTATGCTTACTATCCTTACTTGATATTGAATATTGATTATTTTATACTTGTTGCTTCTAGTATTACTTTTATGCTTATTGCTTAATAATTATTAATTGCTTAATAATTATTGCTTATTAGTTATACTACATATTTGTTGTATGCATAATTGCAGAATTTTTTAATTCAAAGCAGCAGATCCTGGGCGGACGCCTAAGCGAGACGGGTGGCCTGTCGCCTCACCTCGCCTCGCCTAGCGCCCAGTACAACATAGGTTGCAAACTACTACATAGGTTAGACAGCTCTGGCAAAATACAAAAAAAAGGAAAAAAAGAAAGAAGGGTTGGGTCTAGGCACCTTAGAAGTCAAAAATTTCTAGAAGGTCAACGAATCTCAGTAAGAACCTCGATTCGGCGGTTCTTACTTGGGAGCTCGCTTCCCTGACGAGGGGAGCTTGTTTTTCTGACGACAGGAGCGCGTTTCTCCGACGACATGAGCACTTCCCATAATATGACCATAATTTTAAAGAGGACATAAATTTTCGGAAGAAAGTTATAAGATTTACTTTTATTAAAGTATCAAGAAACTAAAGATTATTTACCTTAATATCATAAAAAATCAGCATACGAATGATTTTTCTGTAACTTTGAACTTAATTTTATAAATTCTAATAAATATTAAGATAATTATAAGTTTTGATAACAATAATTAACAAACATCATTTTTTTATTAGTGCACGCTTTCGTCACGCTCCCAACTTTAGACTTTTCTAAGTAGTTGCGTTCTCCCGTTCCTGCTCCCGCCCCCGCTTCCGTCCCCGCTTCCGCTTCTGGTTTCTAAACTAGGCACCATATGTGGCCATTCTTAATAACAGACCAAAAAATTATTGAAATTTCTGCTTCATATTTCTTTCATCTGGATGTAATCTGTCTGATATCGTTAGTACTTCTCACTAGAACAAGGATTCCAAGACTTGGAAAGGGAATAAAAGTTCTTCTAGTGATGTATACATCATCTTAGGCTAAGATATTTAGTAACAACCTCTTGGTTACGGATGGGAAGTAGGAACATTTAACTATGGAATCCATTCAAACATGTGAACATCGGCTTTAAGGTAAAATGAGTATAAGCCTGTTGCCATTATAAAGGTTGAAAAAGCCAATATGCTACTAACACTTTATCCCCATGTTTGCAGGCCCATGACTCTCTAAGTGAGAGGATCATATGATCACTTCATCACCTTCATCGAGGAATACTCTAGATCCAGATGGTTTATGTAATGTACCACAACTCTACAGCCTTTGAAAAATTCATTGAGTACATAGGATTTTAAAGTTCTTAGTTCCAAGTTCCAACAAGGGCAAAAAATCCAGTGAATTCACAAATTATCTCAAAGATAATCCGTTTCTTTCTGAGGGGACTGGATCTGAGTGTACAACAGAATGCTGCATCAGAAAGGAGAATTCAAACTCTCTTAGACGTTGTTGGATCAATAATCAGTCATCCAAGTCCATTTATGTGAAATGCATGTAATAGTTTGAGGTTGAAGGAAGGCATCTATTGCAAAAACAAAACTAAGGGCATCCAACAAGTCCATTTACGACCTAAAACAAGCCTCATATACGAAGTTTGACGGAGATCTAAAGACGGACACTTTAGAACACAATTCAGTAAAGGCTTGTGTTTATAAAAGGGAAAGTAGAAGATATAAATACGCAGAAATAGAACAGAACTCTAAGACTTGTGTTTATAAAAGGGAAAGTACTAGATCATTTAGTGGTGAACAATAGGGCGAGAAGTGTTAATTTATGATCTGTTGGATCCAAAATTTTAAAATGCATAATATAAACTGTTGCCACTAAGCAAGTTACTCCAAAGTCACTCAAGTTAATATGTAGTCACAATAATATCATTTGATCTTTAGAGTTATGAATTTCATTGCATATAAGGGATAGTATTTATTCATATTGAGCAACTACATGAGTCTATTATAAATTGTGAATTTTACCAACTGTAACACCCAAGTGCAATTTAGCAGATAAAACATCCCTAATTAATGGGGACAAAACATCAGTTATTTGGATGTCCACATCTATCAAGATGCATTGTGGAATTTTCGCCAACCATATTGAAATTTCATCATTAAACTCGGTAAAGTTTAATAAATATACATGTTTCATGATTCAAGAGCCATTTTTAGCTATAAATTAGATAATAAACTCGAAAAAAATATCTATAAATTATCTAATAAACCCAAATATTACATGTAACATGTTTCCATATAAGATAATCAACTCGAACGTATTAGATTATCTAATTTATAATATCTATAAATTATGTTTGACTTGATTATTGAATACAATTGGCTACATGTTAGATGTCAAGTTTCCATATTAAACAATCAACTCGAACATAATATGCATAAATTATTGTGAATGTCATTATTTTCGCTTTTGAACTTAATGTGATAAAGAGGTGAAAGCATTCCTATTAGCAAATCGTATCGTCTTATCCCAGGAAACATGTAACACTCCAGAAGTTAGCCCTTGTTATGTTCTGTTGGTGTAATGGGCATAACTAGAAACTCCATAAACTAGGACATACCAAAAATAGTGCAGTGTCATGGTTGCCTAGAACATGGAACGTAATGGGATGGGGATCAAAAATGGGAATATGATACACTAAGGGAAGGGGTTTCCACTATGCAGTACGTTGAGAGTATGCTTATGGGAATACACAGTATGCTTATCCAGAGTGTGGAACACTTTTAAGGAACAAATATGTAATATAATACATAATGTATATATGAGAATCAAAATTAATCATGTGTCATAATACAGCAACATCAAAAATTCAAAGCTAAAAAACTTCATATGTTCCAGAAAATGCTAGTAGTAATGTTATTTTCAAAATGAAAACAACTCTTAAGACTACAAAACTTTTAACAAAAAATAACTACAAGTACATCTACCCTTTAAAAGCTTGTTGATCGTGATGAACTCGCGAGAAGATTGAAGATCAAAATTGAGTTGTTTTGTGAATATGGATATTTGAAGAGCATGTGTCGACTTTCAAAGGTCCATATATATTCTATGCACTTATTTGTGTTAACAAGTACGATCAACCTACAAGCTAAACAAGTTTGAGGACTCATGTCTACTCAAAGTATTTACTAATTTGGAGAGGTCGAGTTCAATTTTCAGAGAAGTCGAAGACAAGTTCGGTCCAGCAAAGAATCTGATGTAAGGACGTAACCGGCCAACTTGACTAATTAGTTGACCGGTCCAATATGTTTCAAAGAAGGCCACATATTGCCAAATTTGGATACCGATATTGCAAATCTTTTTTTAGGATTAGTTTTGGCTTTGTTTTTGATAATTTACACATGTAATAAATCTAGCAAATCGTAATCTTTGACCATGATTTGACTAATATATTTTCCTTCTATATTTAGGATTATGATAAGATTTTTATTACTTTATTTTCAAGCAATGTAGGCCTATATAAAGGCATAAGATTGTAATAGTTTTTATCTCTAATAATAATACTACTTTTTAAATGAGAATTGCTCTTTAAATTAACAGTGGAATCCAGTCTCATGGATTTGAACACATATAATGTTCGTTTCGGAAGCATTGATTATAGAAGTAATAATCAGTATCCAAACTTAGAGAGCAATTCTCTATTAAAAGTAGTATTATTGAAGACGAAAAACTATTACAATCGTATGCCTTTATATAGGCCTACATTGCTTGAAAAAGAAGTAATAAAAAATATAATTGATCCTAAATATAGATTAGAAATATCTTAGTCAAATCATGGTTAAAGATCATGATATGCTAGATTTATTACATGTATAAATTACCAAAAAGAAGGTCTAAAGACACTAAAATAATTCCATTTTTTTTGTAAATTGGTATCCAAATTTGGCAACAATATCCAAATTCTCTTGAAATGGATCGGACTAGTCAACCAATTGATCAAGTTGACATGTTGCACTATTGTATCGCAAGGGATAATTTATGGAGTGTCTATGTTTTCTTGGATAAGATTTATAGATTTCCCAAGTTTTCACATCTTTATCACATTAAGTTCAAAGGTGAAAAAAATGACATTCCCAATAATTTATAGATATTATGTTCGAGAATCTTTAACAGGTAACCAATAGTATTCGATAATCAAGTCATAATTTAAAGATATTATAAATTAGATAATCTAATATATTTTAAAATATGGTATCCATTAATCTGATGGTGGTGATGTTGGTGGTACACATAACTCTGATTTTGGTTATTGTTTACCTAGGAATACGGTTTTAAATTGCAATAAAAACATGTCATTTTCTGTCAGACATAAAAGACCATACACATAATTATGAAGGATATTTTTCTACTAGGTGCCCTTAAGGCAAATGTTAAAGTGCAATAAATGCTTCTTCATCTATTTCCTATAAATCAATACCAAGTTAAGGTGCATCTATTGTCCCTTAACATGTGCCCTGAAGGCATATGATAGAAAAACCGAATAATGAATATTGTGGTGTCTTAATTAGAGTGATTCCTAAAATTATAAAAGATCACCCCATATAATTGTATAATATTATGTATTCCTTAGTTATGGAGATTCCTAATTTAGGTCATATAGTTAGGGAGATAATTAAGGTAATATTTGTATACATATGGTATACATAATTGTGAATTCCTTAGTCATAAATATTCCCAAGTTTGGCCATATGTAATTAGAATAAGCCCTTTCATCGATAGAAATTGGGATAAGAATTGTATAATGCTAACGCAGCTCACTTCTTTTTTTGGATTTGTTCCCATTTATATTTTCGGTATATTCACATGAAATTAGCACGTTAGCAATGTCTTCGGAAGATTTGCGGTAGAAACCATTTTTGTCCCTATGACTATTTCAAAAAAAGGTCCACTTTTTAAAAGTCATAGGGACAAAAAATGATCATTTACTGCAAATCTTCTGATAACACTGTTAACATGTTGATTTCATGTGAATATACCAAAATATAAATAGGAAAACCCAAAAAAATAAGTGAGCTATATATACAAGTGTTACCCAATTTCTATGGCAAAAAAAAAAAAAAATAGTATCCCAATTATCGTCCTAATTACATGACTAAACTAGGGAATATCTATGACTAAGGACGGCAATTTATAAAGATACATCCAAACTTACTCAGGGCTAGCCCAATTTTTTTTTCTTTTATTTACAAGTTTGCCATCCAAAAAAATTATTAGGGCTGCCCACTACATAGTATAAAAGCCAACTTTTAGGATTTTTTTTTCTTTTTCATCTTTTCCTCCTCTCTCCCAAACTCCAAATGTTTTTCTCAATCCATGTTCATGCCTAAATTTTTCTCTTCTAGTAACTAAAATTTGCTTTAGGATTCATTTTAGACAGACTTTCGAACTTTCAGACCCATTTTAGGGTTTAAAATTTCAAAAATTCGTCCACAGTCACTACAGAGACGATGATGGTCTGTCAAAAATTTTGACAGTCCTACCAATTGGAAGGACTATCAAAATATTTGACAATCCTAAATAAAACATTGAACAACATATTTTCTTTAGAACTGTCAAAAAATTTGATAGCCCTTCCAATCGGTAGGACTGTCAAAAAAAATTGGCAGTCCTTAAAAAATTTCATAGGAACACCTACAGTGCAGACAAGAGTGAAGTACACTTGCTTACTACATGCAAATACATTAAACATTATATTTTCGGACTGTCAATTTTTTTTACAGTCGTGCCAATTGGAAGGATTGTCAAAAAAATTTAGTCCTAAAAAGAATATGTTGTACAACATATTTTCTTTAGGATTGTCAAACTATCAATTGGAAGGACTGTCACCTAAAAAAATTTCGTGCAATTGATAGTTACTTGAGGAGCATGAAATATCGTTCTCTTCTCTCTCCTTTGCTTCTTTTACATTCTTCTTCTTCTTCTTTCTGAAGTTACAATGGCTAGAATATCGTTCTCTCTCCTTTTGCTTCATCTTCTTGTTGGCTTTCTCTTTGGTTATCACTTCCCATGGCGCAAGGAAGAGTGATATTATATATGAGATGGATAAGGGAGACTTCGCTGTGAAAGTCACAAACTGGGAGGAGTCATCCTCTATGTTGTTGTTGTTCTTCATGATACTTTTAAATTGATACAAGGTAGGACTGTCAAATTTTTTGACAGTCATTCCAATTGATAGGACAAGGACTGTCAAAAATCTTGGCAATCCTAATTATTGTATAACTTGAAGTATTCAGGACTGTAAAAAAATTCTACAATCCTGGCAACATACAGGACTATGAAAATTTTCTACAATCCTAAGTCTTCGCAGTCGCTACTGTGCCAAACTTTCTTACTTCGAAATTCTCAAATGGGTTCGAAATTTCAAAATTCATCAAAATTTCTCAAATCCCTCCCGACCCATTTCTCCAAACCCGATTCCAATCATGCCCATGACGTCAAAATTCGACAGGGAGCATTTTGTTTTTGGGGGGTTTTTGGTGTTATCAGTGCCGAGAAATGATGTATGGAAGTTTCGACAGCAGGCCGAGCTCAACGACGGCAGGAAGAGGAGGAGGAGGAGCAATGTAAGAAGTTTAAGTTTGAGAGAGTTTGAAGAGAGAGAGAAAGAGAGTGAAAATTAGAAATGATTAGGTTTGAAAGGGTTTGGGGGGATTGGGGGTGTGGGCAGCCCCCAGTAACAAAATGGTTGCACTGAATAACATTTCCTCTAAACTGGGCTAGCCCAGGATGTGACTTTATAATTTACCTTAAGGAATACCAATATTACACAATTATGTATACAATAAATATCTTATCCTAATTCTCTCCCTAATTCCATAATCTATATATATATATATATATATATATATATATAACCAAGGAATACACAATATTATATAATTTGATTTTTTTTTTAGGATTTAGGAATCCCTCTAATTAAAGACAAAAAATGATCATTTACAACAAATCTTCTAAAAACATTGTTAACATGTTGATTCATGTGAATATACCAAAATATAAATAGAAAAATCCAAAAAAATAAGTGAGCTATATATACAAGTGTTACTCCAATTTCCATGGCAAAAAGATATTATCCCAATTATCGTCCTAATTACATGACTAAACTAGGGAATATCTATGACGAAGGAATACACAAAATATTATACAATTATTTATACAATATATATATATATATATATATATATATATATATATATATATATCTTATCCCAATTCCCTTCCTAATTCCATGACCTAATTAGGAATATATATAACTAAGGAATACATAATATTATATAATTTGAGTTTTTAGGATTTAGGAATCCCTCTAATTAAGGAAACCATAATATTTATAATTGGGTTTTTCTATCGTGTGTCCTCAAGGCTTAGGGTACATGTTAAGGGACAATAGATGATCCTTAAATTGATAATAAGTTATAGGGAACAGATTAAGAGTGATGTAGGGACTATAAATTTCGAGAAGTTTGGTATAAATTCTTACCTCTTTAAGGAGCATCTATTGCACTTTAACATGTGTCCTAAATGTACATGATAGAAAACCCTTCATAATTATATGATAATTATATGTATGATCTTTCATGTCTGACAAAAAAATCAATTTAAAATCGTATTCTAGGTAAAGAGAATCGAAACCAGAGTAATATGTACCACCATTAGATAAAGGGATACAATATTTGAAACATATTGGATTATCTGATTTAAAGTATCTATAAATTATGTTTGACTTAATTATCGAATATGATTGGCTACATGTTAGATGTTAATGTTTCCATATTAGATAATCAACTCGAACATAATATCTATAAATTATTAGGAATCCACTCTTTTCGCTTTTGAACTTAATGTGATAAAGAGGTGAAAGCAATTCCTATCGTCTTACCAAAGGAAACATAGAACACTCAAGAAATTAGCCCTTGTGATACAAGAGCGCAACCGATCAACTTGACCAATTGGTTAACCGGTCCAATCCGTTTCAAGGGAGTCCGTATATTGCCAAAATTGGATACCGATTTTGCAAATCTTTTTTTTAGATTAGTTTAGACTTTGTTTGATCGGTGCGTTTCAAGGGAGTCCGTATATTGCCAAAATTGGATACCGATTTTGCAAATCTTTTTTTTAGATTAGTTTAGACTTTGTTTGATCGGTCCAATCCGTTTCAAGGGAGTCCATATATTGCCAAAATTGGATACCGATTTGCATATTTTTTTAAAGATTAGTTTAGACTTTGTTTTTGATAATTTATGCATATAATAAACCTAGTAAATCATAATCTTTGACTATGATTTGACTAAGATACTTCTCTTCTATATTTATGATTATGATTAAATTTTTATTAATTCTTTTTCAAGCAATGTAGGGCTATACAAAGGCATAGGATATTTTTATTCTTCTCTAATAATAATAATCGTTTTTAGTTGACATTTTTTCTTTAAATTACTAGTGAATTCCAGTCTCCTGTATTTGGCCACTGTTCGTGGATTGGAACACATATAACATCCATTTTGACGACATTGATTATCTTTGGTTCACTTCGTCTGTGTACCACCCTCCATCGGTGCGTTTCGACGAGCCAACATCTACAAATTTACTTCCGCCAAGCTACTTTGTACTATAGGAAAATACCTATAGTATTTTTTCTATATCACCTTGCCATGTTATTTGTTATCATGTTGTATCTGTGTGCTACACGTATTGGAAATGACCAGACACTCCGCACACTAGAACACACCAAAAACATTCCAATGTCATGATTGCCTAGAATCAGGGGCGAGCCAACCTTTGGCCAAGGGGCAGTTGCTCCATGGATTTTTAGTTTCCTACTATATAGACATGAATCTCATTATATATTTAATGTTTTATAATAAATTCACAAGTAACTTGTAGTTCAAGTGGAAACTATACATGGTTTAAAGTAAGAGGTCTCAAGTTCAATCCTCAATGTCCCCATAATTTTTAATATAAGGTATTCCCGCCACCCCCCTCAAAAAAAAAAATTTAGGTCTGTCCTGCCTAGAATGTGGAACGCTCTGGAATGGGGATCAAGAATGGGAATGTGGTACATATTGAGGTTCATGGTACACAGTACGTTCGGAGTAGGCTTCTTTGGAATGCTTATTCAAACGGCAATACGTTTATTCGGAATGTGGAACAATTTCAAGGAATAAATATGTAATATAATACATAATGTACATTTGAGATTCAAAATTAGTCAAGTGCCACAATATAGCAACATCAAAAGTTGGAAACAAAAAAATATTCATAAGTTCCAAACTGTCCTAGTATTGATGCTAGTTTCAAAAGAATAGTGAGTCATGTACTCTAAAAACTTTTAACAAAAAAGAACTACTAGAAGTACATCAACCTTGGCTAGAAACCGAAGTAAGTATATGTTGTATTCACTTGCAATTTGGCAATGCTACGCACTTTGCAACGTGCATTCTCGAATAGTGGAACCTAAGAAGCACGTACGATCCAAAATTTATGTCGTGTCCTTGTCGTTTCGTGCCGTGTCAGACACGCATGGACACTCCAAAATACACTAAGACATACCAAAATAGATATCGAATATGTATCGTTATGCGTGAAACATGTGTATTGAATCCGTGTCCGTGGAACACTACCTATATGGTGAATTCTTCTGTGTCATAAAAACTTATCATGTTGTGTGTATTTGTGCATGTGCAACATAGATCTTACTTCTTCGTCGAGCCTCCTAGACTTGGAGGATGCTCCTTGGTCAAAAGTGTTGTTCCCGAGATAGATCTTTGATGGCAGAACGAACAGAAACAGAGATCTCAAGCAAATAAGTTTGCTCCTTTGTTCTGAGTTTACGGACTTCGAAGATTCGTGCAAACAAGTTTGCTCTCCAAAGAACTTTAAGCCACTGCAGGGGCCACAATAATCTTCTGATTACAACTTCTATTACAAACTGACAGAATAACTTCTCGTTCTTCCTTGCAATCGCAGTTGCAGACAGACATAACGTATTACAATAATTCAGAAGAAAGAAAGGAGGATAAGATGAAACATTCTTTGCTGGGGTGATGAACATCACCGTTGCTCAAAGCAAGATTCGCCACCAAGTAATCTGCTTCCAGGAACCAGCAAGTTCTTGAAGAACTTCTGGAACGCTCGTTGTTACCTCCTTTCTAGACTCGCACGAACTACTCTGCACCCCAATGGCGGCAGTAAAGATACTCTCTTTGTTTCGCCCTTTTTCGAAGTAAGTCCTCAAAGGGGTACGAAGAAAGTATTTAGAGAAGGATGGAAACCATAACCCTAGTCTTGGCCATCAACTGTTTATGGATTACGGATAGATATGAATGATTTAAATTCAGATCCCACAAAAAACGGATATGAATTAAGCACTTAATCTTTCCATAACCATTTACAGGAAGATAGGAACAAATTACAGAGAGTTGAGTTAAATTCAAATCCTTTAAAAGATGGATCTGAATAATTGACTCAAATCTCCCACAACCGTTCGAACCCCTAAATCATCGTCCAACTGCACAACAGCTCATGCGCATGCACGCAGCCGTGCAGCGGCGCATACTTCTGAGTCCTCTTGAGATATCTTATCACTCTCTTCACAGCTTTCTAGTGCTCCACACCTGGATTGCTTGTGAATCGACTCAGCATCTCCATGGCAAAAGCTATATCAGTCCTAGTGGCAGTAGTCGCATACATCAAACTCCCGACGACGCTTGAATACTCCAGCTGCCTCATGTTTTTCCCTGGATTTGGCTTCAGCTTCTTGTCACACCTATACGGAGTATCGATCCCTGAAAGATCGTGATACCCATAGCGTGTGATTGTCTTCTCAATGTAATGAGATTGTGACAACACTACTCCACTGTCTGTCCGGATGATCTTTATCCCTAGGATAACATCAACTTCCCTAAGTCCTTCATGATGAGAGAAACTTCTTTGTCTTAGTGACGCATGTTAAATCTGAACCCAAGATCATCACGTCGTCCACGTACAGGCAAACGACAACTCCTCTCCCGTCAGCGAACTTGGTGTATACACAATTGTCCGTTTTGCTGACCCTGTAGCCGTTTGATCTTATGACTTTATCAAACTTCATGTGCCATATCTTGGGAGCTTGTTTCAGACCATATAATGATTTTACCAACTTGCAAACTTTGTCTTCAAGGCCCTTGACGACAAATCCTTCTGATTGTTGTATGTAAATCTCTTCAGTCAACTCTCCATTCAGGAATGTTGTTTTAACATCCATCTGATGAACAAACAACCTTTGAATTGCACTCAGAGCAATCAGCATCCTGATGGTCGTCATCTGCGCTACTGGAGCATATGTGTCAAAATAATCGATCTCCTGCTTCTGAGAAAACTCCTTGGCTACCAGCCTTGTCTTGAACTTATCTACAGTTCCATCGGTCTTCATCTTCTTCTTGAAGATCCATTTGTATCCGATTGGTTTTGCTCCTTCAGGTAGATCAACCAACACCTAAGTGTTATTAGAGGTTATCGAGTCATACTCATCATTACTAGCCTCCTTCCAGAAGACAGCATCTCTGGTCTTCATCGCCTCATCATAGATAAGCGGGTATGCTTCCACATGATAGGTGACTAAATTATCTCCGAAGTCCTTTTGTCTCCTCACTCGCTTATACACAGGTTCTGCAAATTCTAGTTCAACCGTTGTCTTGCAACAACTTCTTGGACTACATCTTTGTTTGGAGCTTCAGCCTCCCACGCACCCACACTATTCTCCGAAATGTCTGCAAGAATAATGTTCTTGTACCTTGCAAATTTATCTTCAAAAAATTCTGCGTCGCGAGATTCAATGATATAATTTAATTCGATATCAAGAAAGCTCCAAGCATCACTCTTCTTAGCATAATCCAGGAAGTTGGGTCTGACTTTGAACCAGAATTCATGAGGAGTGACATCGAAAGTTACATGCGGCACTCTATTCAGAATGAATATAGCCGTAAGCACAGCTTCTTTCCAGAAGCAATTTGGAAGACCCGCAGTCAACATCATTGAGTTCATCATCTCTGTCAACGTTTTGTTCTTTTTTCTGCAATACCATTTGATTGAGGAGAATACAGAACAGTTGTCTTGTTGATAATTTCATGTTCTTTGCAGAACGATGCGAATTCAAGAGACGTATACTTTCCACCTCAATCACTTCTGAGTCTCTTGAGTTATTGTTCGGTTTGACGCTCAGCTTCAGCCTTGAAGTCCTTAAATTTCTCGAACGCTTCATCCTATGACTTGAGAAGATAGACGAATACATACTTCGAGCAATCGTCGATGAAGGTAATGAAGTACTTTATCTCGGACTTTGTGGAGAACTGTTTGAAGTCACAGATATCTGAGTGCACCAACTCCAGATGCTTCTATTTACCCGTTTGAACGATTTTCTTGTGATCTTCGTATGCGTACAGACTTCACAGTTCTCTACCTTCTTACTCCAACATTTGGAGATAAGCCCTAGACTAGACATCTTGTTTATCCTTTTACAATAGACATGTCCTAATCTATTGTGCCACAACTCAAGAGAGTAACCAGAAAAAGAGACTGCATTGACATTGTCAGTCGGAGTTACAAGTTGAAGTTTGAATATCCCTTCGGTACAAAAAACTTTTTCGAAGTATGTTCCTTTGTAAGACAACAATTTGGCCAGCGTTAATGTCCATCCTCAAGCCTATGTTGTAGAGAAGACTTCCAGAGATCAGGTTCTTGGATATCATCGGTACGTGCTTCACATTCTGAAGCGTCAGTGACTTCTCCGAAGTCAGATCCAGTACCACTGTCCCGATCCCAAGAACTTCAGTTAATGTTTGGTTCGCCACCATAATCCTCTAAGATGTAGACTTGTATGTAGTGAACAACTCCCTCTTAGAGCAAACATGGCAGGATGCACATGTGTCTACCCATCAGTTAGTATCATGGCAACCAAGTTTGCCTCCCTTTGCTCTTTCGGTTTTAGCTTGGATCTGCAGTCCTTCTTGAAGTGACCCTTCTTGTCACAATTGAAACAAGCCCCATCACCCTTGGCTTAGGCTTGAACGGAGCCGACTTTACTTTCAGATGGTTGAAGTCCTTCTTCTTGTTGTGAAAAGCCTTTTGCTTCCCCTTGGAGTCTCCATCTTGCACCATGTTGGCCTTGTCCATCTGTTTGGAAAGGGTGTCCACTTTGATCTGAACCCTCAACTCGTCTTCAACATGAATCCAGTACAAGAGCCGTTCAAGATCCATCTCCATCTTCTTATGGTGCATGTCCGAAATGAAGTTGCTCCTCCCAGACAGGAGCTTGACAACAATACCCACGACAATGAAAGCATCAACCAGGGGCATGTCATCATCCTCAAGTTTTTGGTACAACTTGAAAAAATCCTTGACTTGAGGCAACATCGTCTTATCATCCTCATATTGCATTTTCTAGACCTTTTCATTCACATGGATCTTGTTCCTGTTCTCAGCTGACTTGTAGTGCTTCTCAGAGACTCCCAGATGTGCTTTGCCTGGACTATCTTGTTGTATGAATCCGCCAGAGAATCCTCCATGGAGTTCAATATCAGCAACTTGCAGAGGTTGTCTCTCCTCCACTTCGTCTACAGAGCAATGGCCTCTGCGATCCTCTGAACATTTTCACCCTCTTGAATTATAGGCTACGGAACTGTCCACACGTAATCCACGTGTACGAGTTAAAGATTAAGACTAATCTTCCACTTCCAGATGTTGTAATGCTCCCCGTCAAACTTCTCAAGTTTGTTAAAACTTGTATCGAGAAGATTTGTACGGTTGTTCTCCATCGGATCTAAATCTTGCTTTGAGATTTTTGTTCCCGAGACGGATCTTAGATGGCAGAACGATCAGAAACAGATATCTCACGCAAACAAGTTTGCTCCTCTGTTCTGAGTTTACGGACTTCGAAGATCCGTGCAAACAAGTTCGCTCTCCAAAAAACTTCAAGACGCTGCAGGGGCTATAATTACAACTTCTATTACAAATTGACAGAATAACTTCTTGTTCTTCCTTGCAATAGCAGTTGCAGGCAGGCAGACAGAATGGATTATAATAATTCAGAAGAAAGAGAGAAGGAGAAGATGAAACAATCCTTACTGGGGTGATCAAGAACACCGTTGCTCAAAAAAAGATTCGCCCCCACGTGATCTGCTTCCAGGAACCAGCAAGTTCTTGAAGAACTTCTAGAACGCTCGCTATTATCTCATTTCTGGACTCGCACGAACTCCTCTGCACCCAAATAGCGACAGTAAAGATACTCTTTGTTTCTCCCTTTTTCGAAGTAAGTCCTCAAAGGGGCACGAAAAAAGTATTTATAGAGAAGGGTGGAAACCCTAACCCTAGTCCTGGTCGTCCACTGATTACGGATAGATAGAAATGATTTAAATTCAGATCCCACAAAAAACGAATCTGAATTAATCACTTACTTTCCATAACCGTTTACGGGAAGATAGAAACAAATTACGGAGAGTTTTGATTTGAGTTAAATTGAAATCCTATAAAAGATGGATCTGAATAATTGACTCAATCTCCCACAACCGTTCGAATCCCCTATCATCGTCCAACTGCACAACAGCTCATGCACGCAACCGTGCAGCGGCGCATGTGCGCATAGTCGCGCCAAGCCCGCGCATACCCACGCCTACACCCGTACATGCGACCGCTCATGCGCCCGCGCATAAGACGAGTACAAGAGCACAACAACTGTGCACAAGCGACATGCGATAATACTGACGTGCTAACTACAAAGTGCATCAACAAAGCGCCACTTTGCGCCCTTGAGCCCGAGTCCGAGTCACTAAGCCTCTTTGGAGCTTAGCTCCTTAGGATTTTTTCATGAGCATGACAAAAAGCATGAATGCTTTCCTCCAGGAGTTAATCATTTTTCCTCCTAGGAAAACACTCCCACATGGCACCCACATGTGCCCCACCACATCCCATGTACACACCTCAACACAAGCAAAGCATTATATTGAGTTACTCACTTGGTGGTGTAGCCAATGTGGGACTATTCTCACTAGTCCAAAGGCAAAAACACCAAGAGAAAGAACTTAGATTGTGGTATGTGTACCTACACATACTTGGGTAGGACTTCGGCACTTGCATGAAGTGTTAAGGATGGCGGTCGGTCAAAAGACTTATCAATGGTTTTGTTCAGCTTTCTCGTGCTCCATTACCAACTCCAGTGCTCCATAACCAACCCCAGTATGATGGGGAAGGCTCGGATGAAAACAATGATGATGACTAATAACAACATCTACAAAATTAACATAAAAGCAAGTAAATCACACCTGTGCTTCTGTTGCCCAAGACCGAAATAAGTCGCCAAAGTAGCCATCTGCAAATAAAAAGAACCCAAATTTAGCCACCTTCCAAGTCAAGTCCAACATCAAAAAAAATTACCCCATTTAAAGTCGTTAACTTGACATATACCTTCATGTCCCCGGCCCTCCTCCCGAACCTCTGCGTCAGCAGCGGCAGGGTGTCGATCATCCCCTTGGCCTCCGGCGCAGGCATCCCGACCTCCGCAAACGCCTCCCTGATCCTCGCGCAGTCGAACCTCACAATATTGTGGCCCGCCCAAACCCTCCCTAACCAAAAAAAAAAAAAAAAAAAAAAAAAAAAAAAAAAAATCAACAAAACCCAACACGCGTCGGAAACGGACACGGGAAGAGACGATAACTGACCGTTGAGGGTGTCGAAGACCTTGGCGGCGACGTCGCGGAAGGAGGGGGCGGCGGCGACGGTGTCCCTGGTGATGCCGTTGCATCGGACGGAGGTGAGGGAGATGGAAGAGGGGTCGGAGGGGCGGATGAGGGTGGAGTAGCTGGCGAGCTCCACGAGGGTCCGGCGGCAGACGACGATGGCGCCGAACTCGAGGAGGGAGTAGCCGGCGCCCGGGCGGAGGGGGACGGTGGTCTCTACGTCGAAGAACGCGATCTCTGCTGCTGCTGATGAAGATGCTGATGGTGATGATGATCCTTCCATTGCAATTGGAGTGTGATGCTACGATGTGGAGCTTGAAGGGATTGGGCTGTATTAAGTATTGGGGATTGGGAAGTTTGCTTGGTGGGGAAGGAAAAGGAAAGGTAAAGGAAGGATTGCTCCATTTGGGTTTGGAATGGTTTCTTTACGACGATGGAACTTTGAAGGGAACTTTGGAGGGGTGAGTGGGTTTGGGATTTTGGTCGGATCGGGATAATTTATAGTAGGGTGCACCTTGGACGGATTAAACTCGAGTCTGATTGAGTAAACATGTTAATAGGTTAGATTATGGTTGAAGATATTCGAATTTGGGTCCAGATTAAAATATTTGAACCCAGTCAAAAATTAGGTTGGATTCGGATTCATATGTCTGGTTACCCAAAGAGTCTGAAATCCGACATATATATATCTATTCTACTATATAATAGGAAAACTTGGTGGTGAAACTTTTGAATTCCTAAAATACCCTTGAGTATATTTTAAACATGATGTTATTATGTCAACTTGCATGTCATTTATGTTTAAGAGTCAAAACAATAAAGTTTGCATGCAAGTTTTTTTTTACCATACAATTTTTCATGTTCCAATGGTAAAATTTATCGTTATCATTTTCCAAATATTATAATTCTCAATAGAAAATTAAAAAAGAACAAAATTTGTACTTTGAATCTATTGGCATTGTAAAAAAAACACACACATGAAAAGATGAAAAGATGACAACTGATCTTATGATATTCTAATTAAAATACGTACAAAGTATGCAGAGCCGGCCCGGAACATTTTGATGCCCAGGACTAAATACAAAATGATGCCCCTTCTTCAAAAAATATATTGAAAATAAAGTATCAATTTTTTTTTTGCATGATACAATAAGCCAAAGTGAACTCTTTTTGACTGGGGCCTGATACTGTGATACATGCCAATTAACCTTAAATTTTGTATGAATATATCTTGGCAAATGGCAATACTACTTCGAAAAAAAATTTCGATGCAATATGTTATTTAACTTTTTTTGTTTAAGCTTTTTCAATACTAGGATTGAGATATATGGGCTTGTTTGCCGAATTTATCAACAACAGAGAAACTCAAGAAACATTAAAAAAAGAAGCTAAAATCAGGAGGAACAAAAGTTACGAGAGGAACAAAAGCTACAAAATATTTCAGTTTGAAAACGAAATCATTGTGAAATCTTAAGTGCAAAGATTTACGAAAAGATATTCAACACTAAGAACCTATAATTTTAAGTGTGAAATCTTAAGTGCATAGATAAACGAAAAGACTCATGGCCATCGGCTCATCAGTATTCAACACCAACGACGTGAAGAACTTTTTGTGTTTCGATTATAAGCAAAAGAGAGAATTAAAATGAAAAATTCAGAAAAAAACTTATTGCTGGTCATCTGGAATCGAAAGCGACGTGAAGAACTTTTTTTCTCAGAAATGCAAAAGAAAATCTGAAGTGATGGGAAGACTAGTTTTTTTCTTTGAAATTGAAAAGTCGAACGGCTATCCAATTCTAATAAGCCATGCCCTATTTGTTGAATTGCTATAATGATTTTTTTTCTGACCTTGGACTTTGAAGAAGAAATCAGAATAACAATATTTCATTATTTGTTATTATTACTAACATTTAAAAAAAAATTGGGGCCCCTTGGGATTTGGGGCCCAGGGCGCAAGCCCTGTTTGCCCCTCCTCCGGGTCGTCCCTGAAAGTATGTACATGTAGACTAGTATATATACATATATATTTTTTTACGTATATATATACTAGTCTACATGTACATACTTTGTACGTATTTTAATTAGAATATCATAAGATCAGTTGTCATCTTTATATATATATATATATATATATATATATATATATATATATATATATATATATATATATATATATATATATATATATATATATATATAGGGTGCACCTTGGGCGGATTAAACTCGAGTCTGATTGAGTAAACATGTTAATAGGTTAGATTATGGTTGAAGATATTCGGATTTGGGTCCGGATTAAAATATTTGAACCCAGTCAAAAATTAGGTTGGGCTCGGATTCATGTGTCTAGTTACCCAAAGAGCCTGAAATCCGATATATATATATATATATATATATATATATATATATATATATATATATATATATATATATATATATATATATATATATATTTCTTAAATAAAAAATTTAAATCCTAAATTTATTCACCCAAACACTTCAACGCCTTGTCCTAAATCTCCAGGGGCGGATCCAGAAATTGAAACTAGGGTGGGCTACAATGGATTAGGGTATGGGTTAGGGTGGGCTAGATGTGGGCTAACCCATATAAAATAAAATCAAAAATAAAAAATACAAGGAAAAAAGAATGTAGTTTTTTTTTGGATGGACTGGAACCCACCCCAGCCAAAAGCTGGATCCGCCCATGTAAATCTCATTTTAGTTTGTATTTTGTAATGATCGAGGCTTGATTGCTATTTGATTATGTGTTTAATATTACTTTTGTTTAAAATTATTTCAAATATTATTTTAGAGCCCGATAAACCCCATGTACCCGACCCAGCTCGATCCTCCGGGCTTGGTCTTGGGCTTCATATGTTGAACCCGAGGCCGGGTTGGGCTTGGACTTGGGCTCGGACTCAGACTAGACTTATGATTCATTGGGTTAGGCTCGGGTTTACCTCAAGCTTGACCCAACCCGTCCGAGTTGCACCCCTAATTTATGGGCTATCACATTTAAAAGATGTTAGTAAGTATCACAATTTTGTCCAAGGACTTTCATGATTATCTGATTCTGATAGTCCTAATATAACAGTCAAAAAAATATTAGGAGCTATCATAATTTTATTCTAGGACTACTATAATTCTGTCAGTCCTACTAGGAAAATCACACACTGTCACGACCCGCACCCTGTTTAGGGGCACGAGCACGTGGGTACGTCCAGCCTACGCCGCAGTATCGGCGGTAGAACGCTGTAAAGATCATCTAGATTATATAGAATCTAAGACACAATAATATAACCTGTCATCTCCGTACGGAGGAATATAACCACAACTCAATCACATAATTCTAAGGAAGATAAACACGATGATAAAGATAAAGATAAAGATGAGATAAATAGTCTGAAATAGTGCCGAGCCACAATCACAAGTTCAGAGACCAAGACATAAAACAATATCCCAAAATAAATACTACAAGTCTCAAAGTATCAAACTGGAATGTAATCAAGACAAAATCTAGGTGAACTAGGTCACTACTGGCGGTGTGTCCTCTACGAGCACCGGGTCCACAGGCTGGTCTTGGTCGTAGGCTCCATCTATGCCAAACCCGTAGTAGGTCGGGCAATCTGCATCTAAATCCTCTGAAAAATAACGGAAGTTATCCTGTCAGGATATGAGTAAGTACAAACGTCAATAGCAGTTCCATGTGAATTGACAAATACTATAAGAGACAATCATAATGAAATACAAGATGAAATATCAATACTTAAAGTAAAACGGTACAAGAGAACTGGATATCATGTCATGTGAGAGATATAAGATAAAACTGGAATATAAATAATGGAAAGTAATCTGAGGTATGGTGTAAACATAAAAATAAAGTGCCATGAGATATTAGAGCGTTATGTGATCGGCTTGGGTCAAGATCAGGCTGTTCCATTTGACCGGCTATGCACAGGTAGTATAATAATGTAGGGATCAGGCCGGCCAAAATGGAAAGCTATGCACAAGTAGTATAAGGTCAGGCTGCACCCTACATGTAGTAAGAGTGGAGCTATGCACAAGTAATAAACAAGTAAGGGTAATGATCACATAACCTCTAATAACTCCCTCATCCCCGAGTAGTATAATGAATCCAGACATGACAGGCCATGACACGGGATTCGAAGAGCAGGGGGCCAGCCCACTCCCAAATCGGTGTCTATACAAGTACAAGAAACAATACTGAACAATGTACTCATATACCAGGTAAACCAGGAATGACATCTCATGACGAGATTCACGTATACTAGTCCGTGTATCCTCGTGTCGAGAATCAAGTATAACACTACAACTGAATCAGATATAGTAGATATCAAGACAATGAAAACTATCGGAGAATGTACTCGTATGTCGTCCTGAGCTCAGAAAATCGAAACTACAACCCACTCAATGAGCCACGAACGGTCAACTCGCACAACTGTCTCTTAATGCTGAAACAGATATTACCAATGTTCTCAGAATGATCAAATTAGCTAGAAACGCCTACCCAAGTCCAATTTTGGACACAGGGGCAAAATGATAATTTTGGATCAAAATGGTATCCGCCGTTGGACCCACTTTGCATCGAAAAACGTGCCAGAATCTACGGTCTCTAAAGTCATCAAACTATATGTCTACAGGTTCGGTTTGACGAGACAAACCCAACAGTATGTCCAATTTTGGATTCCGGCGGGCTGTGCACAAAATCACCCGTTGGATCGGATCGCGGGCCCGCCAAAATAGCGTTCCACTCGACCGTCTCAGAATCGGACCAAACTTGGCTCACAGGACCAGAAAAATATTTCGAGTCCAATGGCGTAAGTTTCGTCGCGATTTGATGAGTGTGCACAAAGTAATTGAGAAATTTGCAAAAGATCGATACGGTAAATTTTTGACGGATATGCATCAAATTCGTCGCGCAGATGCGACCAATTTGAATTCCGTCAAAGCCCACACGACCACGAAGTCGATACGCACCTTTCGATGCTTTCGGTTTGTGACCACGTCGCCCGGATTGACGGGACGGACGGCGTATCGGGATAATTTTTTCTAAAAATCCACTTTTGAAAATCAATTTTTTCTCCAACTTCGCAAATCAATAACTTTCTGTAAGTGCATGAAATTTAATTCTACAAAAAGGATTTTAAAGACCTATAGGTTGTCTACAAGTCTCTTCAAACCGATTTTGAAAACTCGCAACACGCTGGTCGCAAATCGGCCACAAAGTTGGGATTTCGGGACAGTTTTTAAACCCAGAAAATTGAGTTTTTTTTCTCGATTTTGGAACTCGTTTTTCGTCGCACATGGTGCGAATTGGCACGAACTATTTGAAGAGAAATAAAAGGGTATATATTGGAATCATACCTGACCAAGTGGTTCGCAAAACGACGGAGCGAGGAAAGAGAAATCTATTTTCGAAGTTGGCTCTTCGCTGACAGTTTTCGCACACAAGTGGGATGCTCGTTGCACGTTTCCCGGCGATGGACGGCCACGGATTGGTCGTCGACGATGTCGGGGTGCACGTTGGGTTGGGGGTGATGGCTAGGATTTGGTTTTTGTGAAAATTAATCTCTCTATAAAACGTATATATATACATATATACACACGTTCGGGTTTTCGAACGCAGCACTGCTGCTGGGCTTTGTTTGGGGGGGGAGGGAGGGGCGCATGAGTGCTATTGTTTGTTTCTTTGATTCTTTTTTTTTTCTTTTTTTCTTTTTCTTTTCTTTTCTATTCTCTCTTTCTTTAACCTTTTTATATATTTATATATATATATATATATTTTTTTTTTTTTTTTTTTTTTATATATTTATATATATATATATATATTTATATATTTATATATATATATATATATATATATATATATATATATATATATATATATATATATATATATATATATATATATATATATATATATATATATATATATACCATATATATATATACACACACAAAAAAAAAATATATATATATATATACCATATATATATATATATACACACACACACACACACACACACACACACACACATATATATATATATATATATATATATATATATATATATATATATATATATATTTTATATATATATATATATATATATATATATATATATATATATATATATATATATATATATATATATACACACACACATACACACATACATACATACATACATACATACATACATACATACATACATACATACATACATACATGCATACATCCATACACACCTACAAATATATATATATACATATACGTATTTATTTATTTTTATAAAATAAACACATAACATTTACCCATTAATATAAATATATATATTTATATATATATCCCATAAATGGAATATTACCTAAATATATATAATTAAAATCAGAATTTATTTATAAACAAAACTAATATTTTATTTTTATATATTAAATATATTAAACTTTTATAAATAAAAACTCTATCAGTAAAATACTTATTTCAATAATAATATAAAAACACTAAAAATAATATTTAAATATAATGAAATAATGCAAATGACCATATTAGCCCTATTCAGAAAAGTGGGGGTGACAAATCTACCCTCCTAAAAAAATTTTGTCCTCGAAATTAGAGCAAACTAGCACAATAACAGTCGCAAGAACAAAGAAAAATACCTCAAGACTCGAAGAGATAAGGGTAATGCTCCCGCATCTTGTCCTCTCTCTCCCAGGTAGACTCACCTGGAGAGTGATGCCTCCATGCGACACGAACCAAAAGAATAACTTGGTTCCGGAGCACCTTCTCACGACGATCCAGAATCTCCACAGGCTGCTCTGGATAGCGGAGAGTAGGCCCCACCTCTAACTTGGAGTGATCCAATACATGGAACACGTCATGGACTCCCTCGAGCGTAGGCGGCAAGTCTAGTCGATAGGCCACTGCACCGACCCTTCCAAGAATAGTGAAAGGTCCGATGAAGCGTGGACTAAGCTTCCCGCCTCGGCCAAAACGAATCGTGTCCCGTGTCGGAGAAATCCTCAGGAACACCATATCGCCAACTTAGACACAAGACAAGACTCAATACAAGACCCTAAAGTAAACAATCACGAACAAGCACAAACAGAAAAAAAATGATACTAACCTCGAACTCTAACGGTCTCCGGTGGCTATCGGCCCAATGCCGCTGTCTATCCTGAGCCACCCGAAGTCTATCCCTGATCAACTTAACCTTCTCTGCTGCATCCACCACCATCTCCGGGCCAAGCAAAACTCTCTCACCGACATCGTCCCATGACAAGGGAGTGCGACATCTCCGTCTGTATAGAGCCTCAAATGGTGACATCTCTATACTGGCCTGATAGCTATTGTTGTAAGCAAACTCTACCAGGTGAAGATGGTCCTCCCGAGATCCCCCAAAATCTAACACACAAGTGCGAAACATATCCTCGAGTGTCTGGATGGTCCTCTCTGACTGCCCGTCCGTCTGAGGGTGATACGCGGTACTGAACTTGAGCTGGGTGCCCAAGCTAGTATGCAAACTCCTCTAGAAGTAAAAAGTGAAACGACTATCCCGATCCGAGACTATGCTCACCGGAACTCCGTGCAATCTGACTATCTGCCGCACATACATCTCTGCCAGCTTCTCCGTAGATAGTCCCACCTTGAAAGGCAGAAAGTGGGCTGATTTGGTCAATCTATAAACGATGACCCAAATCGCGTCTTTTCCTCCTGAAGATCGTGGAAGTCTAGATACAAAGTCCATAGTGATGTGCTCCCACTTCCACTCTTGAATGGGTAGTGGCTGAAGCAGACCACCTGGCCTCTGTCTCTCGGCTTTCACTTGCTGGCACACCAAGCATCGAGATAAAAACTGAGCTACCTCTCGCTTCATGCCATACCACCATACGTGCTCCCTCAGGTCTTTGTACATCTTGTTGGCTCCAGGATGCATAGAGTACTGAGAACGATGCACTTCCTGCAGAATGTCCTTCCGAAGCTCTCCATTCGGAATGCACAATCTAGTACCGTGCCTCAGCGACCCATCTTCGGCTATAGAGAAATCGTCTAGCAATCCGGCCTGCACTTGCTCCCTGATGCTCCTCAAGGTCATGTCATCAAACTGTACTGATCTGACTCTGTCCATCAATGCAGACTGAATCTGTAAACCCCACATCTGAACCTCCATGTCCAGAATGATCACCTCGATACCCAAACTATCCAGATCGGCCAATATATAACGATCTGTCATCAAATACATAGCGACTGGATACCTGCTCAAGGCATTTGCAACTACGTTGGCCTTCCTTGGATGGTATTGCAAAGAGATATTGAAGTCCTTCATCAGCTCAAGCCAGCGCCTCTGCCTCATGTTTAATACCTTCTGGGTGAACACTTACTTGAAGCTCTTGTGATCCGTAAAGATCTCAACCTACTGGCACACTCTATCGAGGATACTATACTACACTTATGGGATAATACCTTCTATTATCTTCCTCAAATGAATGCGGGTAAATAAGTAGCATGCGGGGCTCAGTTGAATAGGACACAAGTGTTATGTGGGTAGTAGGCTTAATGTGGGTTGTGTCCATATTTTGGGTCAACAAGTTTGGGTCGAAATGGTGTCCCCAATTCGAGTCGGAAATAAAAGTGACTTCGTAGGGTGAATCAAGATTGGGTCTTGTGTCAGGAAAGTCGTGTGATAAAATGAAGCACAAGATAGTATGCTTGAGTAGGACACGAAGGTCATAGGGGTAGGGTATCTTGTCTAGATCATGAATATGAAGTTGGTTTTGAGAAAACAACTAGTCTTGTGCTCCTAAATTAAAAGTCATGACAATGTGCACATGATAATCACAAATAAAAGTGGGAATGGTCAATGACCTAATTTGATCTCAAAGTTGTGCGATACAAAGATAGTACAAGAGAACAAGTTTGAGTGGGACATGATATATCAAAATGAAGATAATCTTGTCTACTACAAACTCATAAAGGAAGTTTTCGGAGATTGACATCTCTGACGCTCCAGAAATCAAGGTCACGGAAGAACATTCGTCTATCTAGGATACTCTCTCTAGGTTGTCTACCCGAGTCTTGACGCTGCCTACACAAGGTACTAACTCATCTATATGATACTTGGATGATACCCCTATACTAGGTTGTTCATGTCTCTCCTCCAACTAGACACTAAACTGTTGGTGCCTAAACTTCTATAACACTTGAAATACTTCGTCTCTAGCTACTAGGGTACTCCTCCTATTTCGGTACCTGGGGCAACTCCTACCTTAACACTTATTAATCACTCTAGGGTTCTCATCTATATTTAATTATCAACAATCATATACAATACTTCCTAACCATACTCTAAACTAGTATAAAGATAAAGATGAGATAAATAGTCTGAAATAGTGCCGAGCCACAATCACAAGTTCATAGACCAAGACATAAAACAATATCCTAAAATAAATACTACAAGTCTCAAAGTATCAAACTGGAATGTAATCAAGACAAAATCTAGGTGAACTAGGTCACTACTGGCGGTGCGTCCTCTACGAGCACCGGGTCCACAGGCTGGTCTTGGTCGTAGGCTCCATCTATGCCAAACCCGTAGTAGGTCGGGCAATCTGCATCTAAATCCTCTGAAAAACAACAGGAGTTATCCTGTCAGGATATGAGCAAGTACAAACGCCAACAGCAGTTCTATGTGAATTGACAAATACTATAAGAGACAATCATAATGAAATACAAGATGAAATATCAATACTGAAAGTAAAACGGTACAAGAGAACTGGATATCATGTCATGTGAGAGATATAAGATAAAACTGGAATATAAAAAATGGAAAGTAATCTGAGGTATGATGTAAACATAAAAATAAAGTGCCATGAGATCTTAGAGCGTTATGTGATCGGCTTGGGTCAAGATCAGGCTGTTCCATTTGACCGACTATGTACAGGTAGTATAATAATATAGGGATCAGGCCGGCCAAAATAGAAAGCTATGCACAAGTAGTATAAGGTCAGGCTACAACCTACGTGTGGTGAGGGTGGAGCTATGCACAAGTAATAAACAAGTAAGGGTAATGATTACATAACCTCTAATAACTCCCCCATCCCCGAGTAGTATAATGAATCCAGACATGACAGGTCATGACACGGGATTCGAAGAGCAGGGGGCCAGTCCACACCCAAATCGATGTCTATACAAGTACAAGAAACAATACTGAACAATGTACTCATATACCAGGTAAACCAGGAATGACATCTTATGACGAGATTCACGTATACTAGTCCGTGTATCCTCGTGTCGAGAATCAAGTATAATACTACAACTGAATCAGATATAGTATATATCAAGACAATGAAAACTATCAGAGAATGTACTCGCCTGTCGTCCTGAGCTGAGAAAATCGAAACTACAACCCACTCAATGAGCCACGAACGGTCAACTCGCACAACTGTCTCCTAATACTGAAACAGACATTACCAACGTTCTCAGAATGGTCAAATTAGCTAGAAATGCCTACCCAAGTCCAATTCTAGACACAGGGGCAAAATGATATTTTTGGATCAAAATGGTGTACGCCGTTGGACCCACTTTGTACCAAAAAACGTGCCAGAATCTACGATCTCTAAAGTCATCAAACTATATGTCTACAGGTCCGGTTTGACGATACGAACCCAACGGTATGTCCAATTTTGGATTTCGGTGGGTTGTGCACAAAATCACCCGTTGGATCGGATCGCGGGACCGCCAAAATAGCGTTCCACTCGACTGTCTCAGAATCGGACCAAACTTGGCTCACAGGACCAGAAAAATATTTCGAGTCCAATGGCGTAAGTTTTGTTGCGATTTGATGAGTGTGCACAAAGTAATTGAGAAATTTACAAAAGGCCGATACCGTGAATTTTTAACGGATACGCATTAAATTCGTCGCGCACACGCGACCAATTTGAATTCCGTTAAAGCCCACATGACCACGAAGTCGATACGCACCTTTCAATGCTTTCGGTTCGTGACCACGTCGCCCGGATTGACGGGACGGACGGCGTATCGGGACAATTTTTTTTCTAAAAATTTACTTTTGAAAATCAGTTTTTTCTCCAACTTCGTAAATCAATAACTCTCTGTACAGTGCATGAAATTTAATTCTACAAAAAGGGTTTTAAAGACCTATAGGTTGTCTACAAGTCTCTTCAAACCGATTTGAAAACTCGTAACACGCTGGTCGCAAATCGGCCACAAAGTTGGAGTTTCGGGACAGTTTCTAAACCCAGAAAATTGAGTTTTTCTCGATTTTGGAACTCGTTTTTCGTCGCACATGGTGCGAACGGCACAAACTATTTGAAGAGAAATAAAGGGGCATATATTGGAATCATACCTGACCAAGTGGTTCGCAAAACGACGGAGCGAGGAAAGAGAAATCTATTTTCGATGTTGGCTCTTCGCTGACAGTTTTTGCACACGAGTGGGATGCTCGTTGCACGTTTCCCGGCGATGGACGGCCACGGGTTGGTCGCCGGCGATGTCGGGGTGCACATTGGGTTGGGGGTAATGGCTAGGATTTGGTTTTTGTGAAAATTAATCTCTCTCTCTATAAAACGTATATATATACATATATACACACGTTCGGGTTTCCGAAGTTCGGTTTTAAAGAATGTGGGGCTCGGATTTAAACGCAGCACTGCTGCTGGCTTTGTTTTGGGGGGGGGGGGGGGGGTGGAGGGGCGCGTGAGTGCTGTTGTTTGTTTCTTTGATTCTTTTTTTTTTTCTTTTTTTTTCTTTTCTATTCTTTCTTTCTTTAACCTTTTTATATATTTATATATATATACACCTTATATATATATATATATATATATATATATATATATATATATATATATATATATATATATATATATATATATATATATACACACACACACACATACATACATACATACATACATACATACATACATACATACATACATACATACATACATGCATACATCCATACACACCTACAAATATATATACACATATACGTATTTATTTATTTATATAAAGTAAACACATAACATTTACCCATTAATATAAATATATATATTTATATATATATCCCATAAATAGAATATTACCTAAATATATATAATTAAAATCAGAATTTATTTATAAACAAAACTAATATTTTATTTTTTTATATATTAAATATATTAAACTTTTATAAATAAAAACTCAATCAGTAAAATACTTATTTCAATAATAAAATAAAAAAACTAAAAATAATATTTAAATAATATTAAATATAATGAAATAATGTAAATGACCATATTAGCCCTATTCAGGAAAGTGGGAGTGACACACACACACACACACACACACACACACACACACACACACACACACACACACACACACACACACACACACACACACACACACACTGTAACTCCCTAAACCGATTTATTCGTGAAATACAGGAATTTTCCTAAATTGTATTTGAAAGAACAATATTGTTTCATGTATAAAAACTTAAATTCTTAAAACAAAGGTATATTTTTCTAATTAATTCATGATTAGATTTTCTCTTCCTGTTAAATGAATAAGCTTGACAATTAATAAATTCGTTTATAAACCTTTAATTATTATCTATGAAATATTTTTAGTTAATAGTTAATTATGTTTATTGATTATTATTTCCAAAAGTCTGCTATTATTAGCTAAAGCCTTTTTCAAAGTCATTTACTAATAGACTAAAGAGAAAAGGTTAAAGCAGTTATTTATTTTAAAAATATTTCTAATTAGCTGTAAATTAACTAATTATCTGTTAAATTAGTTATTGATTTCTTTAGCTGGTAGTTAACTAATTTTAGTTAGTTGTTACTAATCATTTAATTGGTTGGAAATAACTGAACTAGCTAGTTTATTAGAAAATCTGTTACTAAATACTGTTCCTTGCCCCCAGATCTACCCCTAATTACCAGACTGCCACTGTCCCTTGCTTGGGGAACACCCATAATATATTTTATTATAAATTGTTCACAGCACAGTTTCTAATACATAATTCTGACACACCACTGTCCCATCACACTGACACCTCTCTCACTTCACTGCTCTCTCTCCTCGACCACGGTGCCGCCGTGTACCGTCGCGGTGAGTTCACCGGAGACCGCGTCGTCGATTTGAGGATCGAGCCGCTGCCGGAGCCTAGCCACCGGAGGCTCACCCCAACCAGATCTTGCCAACCGCCATCACTAACCGACGAGGCCACCGACGCCGATCGAGACCGCCGCCCTCGATGGCCGTTGTTTGCCATTAAAATCTTTTGATGTAATTTCAATACAAACATAACAGTGTTACATTGTAGGACTTAGACGTAGTCCTAGGAGTACACTTTTGTTTAATCTGGGTCCCTTGTGCCGATGGAGCGAGTGGTAATGCGTTGACTCCGTTGACGATCTGACGACGGTTCTCGGTTCTCTGAAGATCTGGGTTGCTCTAGGTGCAGGAGCTTGCGGAGAGGAAGAAGACGTTAAGTGTCTGTATCTGCCTCTCTCTATATATTGCTGATGATTGCACGACGTCTCTGTTTGTGTGTGTCTGAAGGAGATGATCCCTCTATTTATAGTTTTGCAGGCTGGCTGCTCATGCACGCATGTAGAATGTGCCTGTACGTGGGGACGCCACGTGGTGGTTGCTGATGGAGGCGCATAGGCGATGCACCCTGATTGAGGAGTTGAACTCTTTTTGTTGTTGTCGTGGGCTGCGACAGAGCTGACACGTAGCAATGGAGAAGATCTTTCAGTTGCTGAGATCTTAGGTGATTAGCACCCCTTCATAGGCTGAATCAAGTCAAAGGATGCGTGTCGTAGGTCCATGGCTCGAAGATCTCGGATTTGGTGGGGAGTGATCTGATAGGATGCGCCTGGGATTGGGCGCATGAAGAGGATTTGGCTCGTAACCTTTAGGAGTCACGAACCAGTCGGGGCGTATGGCTTTTGAGGCGCATGCGGGGCTTCAGTAGTGACTTTACTTCTGTCTTTAGGGATCAGAGAAAAGTCTGAGGCGTATGGCTTTTGAGGCGCATGCAGAGATTTGGGCGCATGGCCGCGGAGGCGCATGCGAAATGGTTGGGCAGCTACGTGGCTTGTAACCGCCGGAGGAGAGTAATGATGGTGCTAACGTTGGCGACGTATCGTTTTTTGAAAAAGCTGTCAACTGCAGTCCTCGGGGGACGTGCTGCCAACTCTGTCAGACTTCAGCATTTAATGTTCTTTGCCAGGTGATGGGTTGTTGAGTGGGCGCATCGATCGACGTTCTACTAGGTGCATGGGGACGTATGGGGGCACATCCTTTGATGGGAGCTGGGCACGTCAGCACGATGCGCGGTCTGGCGGCGCATCCACTTTGCATGACATGTCTTTATGGGCCCGACTGTTACATTCTTCGAGTGCTTTAAATAGCCGTTCTTGACTTGGCTGAATTCGAAGCGTCAGGTTCATCACCATTTAATGTAAATTCATTGCACGGGATTCGGAGAACCAGCCACTTGGCACATGGGTTTGATTTGTCCGGCCTATAAATAGTGGCATGGAGAGGGTTTGCTTCTCGTTCTCTCACGTCCTCCCGAAATAAACTTGTTTGCCCGAGCACATTCTGTTGATGAGATGCTCCCGAGGGTGAAGATGCGACGCATGATCTTCATTGATGCACTTGAAGGTGACTGTTACATCCAAAAGTCGGAGTCGAGGGCTTCTGAGGCAGGCGGAAGGTGCCTGTTGCATCCAAAGATCGGGATGTTCCAGCCTCATCTCCGTTATGCTGGAAGAGCCGCAGATCTAAATTACGGTACTGTGATCATCTTCCTTGGGCTTTGGGAGAGCTCCTCTTCCTGCTAGAGTGGGTGTTGCCCATTCTGGTTGGGTCGAAAGCTGCTCCTTTAGCCGCAGGTTGATTTTGTGGTGCTCTCCTTTTCCTTGGTTTGGAGAGCTCTTTCTCCAGCTAGAGGGTTGATTGCCACCCTCGTTCTGTTCAATAAATGCTTCATTAGTCGAAGCATTTGATGACGCATATGCTGACACTTCCTGATGCGCCTGACTGGGATGCTGAAGGGCAGCACATAACTGAGCTACTGAAGGATGCACATAACTGAGGATGCACATAACTGAGCTGCTGAAGGGATGCGTCTGGCTGAGAGCGCATGGCTAGATGTGCCTGTTTGAGAGCGCATGGTGGTTGCTGCGCCTAGCAGTAGACTTAGGGTCTTTTCTTTGTAGAAATTTTCCTTTGTACAGCTCTTTTTAAGACATGTAACAGACTTTTATATGAAAATAAAAGTCTTCTTTTAATGTCTATGCTTTACTGTGCTAAGTACTTCATCTGAGCTCCCTGGCGCATGTGATGTTAGGCACATAGGATTTCTGGTCCTGAAATTCCATGCTTCTACAAGTCCCCTTCAAATTTTTCAAAACTTTTTTGTCAAGTTTTGGAATACTTTGAATAAGAAGCATGGTGGTGTCTTCTACAGGGCGCATGATTATTCGGGCGCATGATCACTCTGCGCATCAGTGATGGGACGCATGCTCCTCTCAGTAAATGCAAATGATGACGCTTCGATAACCAAGAAGATTAATGATGATCTTTTTGGATTTATCTGCAGTTATCTCTTCACAGAACCCGAAGCGGCGGCTGAGGTCACACTTCATCGGTTCACGCGTACGACTGAGCCTATAAATAGGCGTGAGATGGAGAGAGAGAGAGTTCTTCCTCTCTTTGCTTTCCTCTTTTAGAGTTCTTGAAAAACCCTAACTTCCTTCTTGCGAGAAATGGCTCCCAAAACTCCTCGCGGCGGTGCTGGCAAAGGCAAGGAGCCTGCGGAGTTCGTCGAGGAGGACGTTTCTGTCACCATTGTGACTCCGGCCGATGTTCGTCCTGCGATGACGGGTGGGTGTCATCTTTCAACCTTTTTAGACGAGTTTAGAACACATGACTGAGTTGCATCATATTGTCGTGCCCTAACTCTTTGTCGTCGACGCACATGGACTTCCGTCCTGATGATGCACCGAGGCTATTCCGCCGACGCACATGTGTTTAGGCCCTGATTATGTGCCGTAGTTTTGCTGCTAATGCGTATGGGTTTACACCCTGATGATGCGCCGAAGCTTCACTGCTGACGCGCATGGGTTTACACCCTGATGATGCGCCGAAGCTTCACTGCTGATACGCATGGGTTTAGACCATGGTGATGCGCCGAAGCTTCACACATTTTGTCTTCTTAAAGTTTCTTGCCTGACTTTTGTTTTTGCTGTGTCAGTGTCGATGACTATCCCTTTGCTGAATGAAGTCCTCCTGGATGCTTTTCTTTGTCAGATGGGAGTTGATTTTGACGAAGAAGTTATTAATCCCGCGAAAGCTGGTATCCTATTGAATCAGCCACCCGAAAGAATGCTGCAAATCCAGAATCAGTCGCCTGTTTTCCTCCAAAGTATGATGGAGAGCGGCAAGCTAGAATCTGCTGAGTCTGAGGATGTGACCTTCTTGAAACCTGTGTTTCTGTTTGGTGACCGACTGATCTCCATCGAGGCGAAGATACTGAAGATCAAAGAAGACTGGTTCTTCTCCGCGAAGGGCATGGTTCTGTACATGCGACAACTTGAACGCTAATTGCCGCTGACGGCCTTCTACCGTCTAGCTTCCAAGAGGAGGATGTCATGGGAACTTACTCCTTCTCAAGGAGGGGCAGTGGGCGGTACTATTTCGATTGACGTTACTTCGAATCAAAGGGATACCCTGGCTGCCTCGCGAGCCGGTCCCTCATTCAGTTGCCGAACTTTGTGTCCTGGGAGCCTTTATAGTGAGGTCCCCAGTGACACTTTTGCCTTTAGTGCTTCGACCTTTGCCAATCGGATGCTAACATCGAAGGTTATGTATCCGAAAGGTAGCTTTAGGGTTGAAGGTTGGTGTCACCACGTGCTGAAGTGGGACGAGTTGACCCTTTGGGTGTTATCGAAGTTCAAGGCTGAGCTTAAAGAGATTGGGCTGACGGCTGCTATCCGTGCCATACAGGCCGGCATGGATCTCAACAAACATATGTTTCTTGTGCTCTTGGAGATGTTCAATACCCAGACTGGCACTTTCTTTACTCCAGTGGAGGAGTTGGGACTGGCTCTCCATGAGATGTACGAGGTGTCCAAGCTTCCCTGGGGCTCGGAACTGTATAAGGAATACGTCCCCTCAAACGAAGAGATCGTCGTTCTGGAAAGGAAGGACCCGAAGATGATGGTTGTTTTCAAGAAGGTGGCGAGCCATCATTATTTGATGCAACGGAAGGACAAGGGTAAGTCTCAGCCTCATGTAACTGCTTGGAGGGATTACGTCTTCAAGCAGGATTTGGCGGACCCCTCAAAGATCCGATTTACGACTCCGCAGGGGCTGAAACCCGCAGAAGTAACTTCCGAAATGAGCCGACTGGACGAGAGGGCCCTCCGAATATGATAGGGAGACCAGTCTCATTGCCGGCACTCAGTTAGCGGTGACCAGGAACATATTGGCGAAGGCTCGATCGTATCGTCCGTCAGAGGTGGGTTATCAAGGTACCCCCGTCGTATCCACAGGGGGTCCGGGAGAGCCTTCGGTCGATCAACCGAAAAGACGTGCTGATACAGAGGCTGGCTCTTCCACGCCAAAGAGGCAAAAAAGGCATTATCACCGACAGTGTCATCGGATTCAGCACCTGCAGAGGTAAGGATGTCCCATATAGTCTGTTTAGGTTCAATATTTCTTGTGACCTATGCTTTTTTTTTGTAGGAGCCACTAAAAAGGAGATCCCGTACTCCAAAATCTAGTGGCAGCAGACCAAAGGAGGTGGCGGGCTCATCGGAAGAGCACGTTCTGCCGATCGTGATGTCTTCCGAGGAGGAGAACCCAGACGATGTCGTTGTTGTGGAGACTCCAGTATCTCCAGATTATGTAGGAAGGGAAGCTGAGGTTGAAGCAGTTCCCGGAGTGGTGCAAGCCGTCGTGGGAGCCTTGGACGTTGAGGGCCCAGCAGACACGGGGCTTCCAGATAAAGAAGTGGAGTGGAGTTCGTCGTCTTCGGATGACGTTCCTCCAGAGATGCATGAGTCTGTTGCGGGGGCAACGGACGTGATTGAAATAGAGGAGAGGGTTGATTCCCCTCCTTGTCATGATGTGGGAAGGTCGGCTGTAGCATTGCCGAGCCATACCCCAGGCTCAACAATGGAGGCTAAGGTGGCTGCCGACCGGGAGGTGGCGACAGATTTGGTCCCCGTGGTGGGATTCGATGATGAGGGGGAGACTCGTCTGCCGAGCCCGACCCCAGAAGACGTGCCCCGCCAGGAAATGGGAGCTGATCCAGTTAGCTTGCCAGAGGAAGGCTCCGCGTTGGTTACAGATCGCACCTCGGTGGTGGAGGAGGCAACTCCGGATGTTGATAGTCCCTTTGAGACGGGAAAGGGCAAGGGCTTGCTGATGAAGGAGCCCTCTGTTGCTTCTTTGACTTGGGGGACGATATCGACACCCCACCCAACTCCTTCTGCTCTCTTGGCATCTGGAGCTGGTAGCGGAATTCAAGTTCCTGGTACGGGAGGGTCTACTGAGGTCGACGTTCAAGCCTCACAGATTGAGATCGGCGGGTCTTCTTCTGGTCCGCCATCCAGGGCAGCTCCTCCAACTCCTGCCATGACACCACAAGTATTGGCGGATGTGGATGAGTACGTGAAATTCATTGTTGAGGCAGTATAAAAGATGCTGCAGAAGGGTGTATCGACAGTGATGAACGCCAATGGGAGTTTTGCGATGGCAAAATCCATGGCGCTTCAACACATCGGTCTGATACGTCTCCACCAGGGCCATGATCATATGGCCAAGATTTTGGAGGCCTCGGTGACTGAGCTGGACCAGCTGCTTTCTGAGTTTTAGCGTATCCAGCGAAATGATCTCTCTGCCCTGATAGATATGAAAAAGGAGAAGCTGATTGCTGAGATTGAGTCCTCTTATCAGGCCACCGTGGGTGTCTGGGAACGCGAGGTAGCTAAAACTGAGGCTGCGGTGGAGAGGCTATCTCAGTCCACGCAGAAGAAGGTGGAGCTGTGGGCCGCATTGGATGCTAGTATAGCGGAGGTTGATGCCAAGATTTGCCTCCTAGAAGACCAGCGGGCCCAACTCTTATTAGATTCTGAACGAGTCCAGGCTGAACATGTAGCATCTAAGGAGGAAGAAGCAGCTTTCACGCGCCGGGCTCTTACTCTGGCTCAGCAGCGGCAGCAGTTGGACGAGAAGCGTGAGGATGACACTTCTCCTGAGGCCATAGGAACGATGCATCAAGAAGCCGAACGCCGGGTCCTGGCGACTGTAGAGACTCGGGCAGCAGGCTTGAAGCATCGGATTGAAGAGCTTTCGGCCAACCCCGGGGATGTTTAGGAATTATAATCTCTTCTTCTTGTAATTTACAACTCTTGCTGGGGGTGTAATCCTTTATTTTTGAATAAAGAATACAGAATTTTTGTGGTGTATTCATTTTTGCTATCATGAACTTGATGATTTGTGTGGACCTATTATCTTTTGCGCACCTTGATTTTTAGGTACAGATAATAAGTTCGAGAGAACCGACATGTTTGCTCAGAGGTGATATGGACGTGGCAAATATGGGATTCAAATGATAGAATCTTCCTACTCAGAGATTTTATGGACGTGGTAGGAATGACTCTGGGGGAATACACGGAACTAATCAGAGGTAATATGGACATGGAAGTTCTGCGATCAATGTACGATAACGCAGGGGTTGTCTGCACGGGATGTTTACTCAGAGGTAATGTGGACGTGGTAAACATGATGGGTAGCATCGTCTTACGGAGCGTAAGATTCCGCTTTGTAGGGTATAGGGGAACAACTCAGAGGTAATGTGGACGTGGTTGTCTCTCTACTGGAAAATAGAACGCTATGGAACAGCTGGGTTCCAGAAGCGTAAGATCTTGCGGGAGGTGTACGTGGGCCCTGATGATTGGGTCCAGAGACTCCCTTGTTGGGTGGAGATAGAAGTACAAGTCTAAGGATGTCAAGAGTAGTACTTCTTTTGGAACTTGCCGTTGATGGGCAACATGAACAAGTTCCCATTGGATTTGGCGAGACGGTAGGCACCGTTTGAGTATACCGTCTCTATGATGAACGGTCCTTCCCACTTGGGTTTGAACTTTCTTGGTGTCTTGTGAGTCAACACCATCGGCCTTCTGACTGCCAGAACCAGGTCGCCTACTTGGAAAGTCCTCTGCTTGACCTTTTTGTTGAAAGCCTGTGATATACGGGCTTGATAGAGTTCGATGCGTTGTTGAGCTAGGAGACGCTTTTCGTCAAGTGCCTCCAATTCTCGCAGACGGCAACGTTGATTGTCTTCTTCCGTGAGTTGATTCGTGATTGCTACACGGAGTGAGGGTATCTGGATTTCGAGAGGCAGTACCGCTTCGCTCCCGTAGACCAAGGAGAATGGTGTGTTGCCTGTCGGGGTCTGTACCGTTGTGCGGTAGGCCCAAAGGCATTCGTCGAGCTTTTCGTCCCAGTCGCGTTTGTTGGATGACACGACCTTTTTGAGTAGCCTGACGATAGTCTTGTTAAACGTCTCAGCCAATCCGTTTGCTGCCGGATTGTAGGCGGTTGATGCCACGTTTTGAATGCGATTCTTGTCACAAAATCTGCTGAAAACATGGCTGATGAACTGAGGACCGTTATCATGGATAATCCTCCGAGGTACCCCGAAACGGTAGATGACATGGTGTTTGATGAAGTTGACCACCCTGGAGCTCTTCACCTCCGCTAGTGGAACTGCTTCTGCCCATTTGGAGAAGTAGTCGGTGATGGCTAGGATGAAGCGGTGTCCCCTCGATGACGGAGGGGTGATCGGTCCTACAATGTCCATGCTCCAGGCTTCGAAGGGCCAGGAGGCGACCGTAGGATGTAGTGGTTCTGACGGTGTATGGATGAAGTCAGCGTAAAGCTGGCACGCATGGCACTTTTTAGCATAGTCGACAGCGTCGGCTGCCATGGTTGGTCAGTAGTAGCCCATGCGTCGCAGACGATCCTGCAACTTAGGACCAGGTTGATGAGCCCCGCAGGTTCCATCGTGAGCTTCTCGAAAGGCTTCGGCTGCTTCTTCGTTGGATAAGCATCGAAGGAGAAGTCCATCGTAGGAGCGTCGGTACAGCATTTTAGTAGCTGTATCATAATAGAATCGAAGGGAGCGCCTCCTGACTGAGACGGCTTCTTTCGGGTCCTCCAGAAAAATTCCGTAGACAGCAAAGTCGATAAACGGGAACCTCCAGTCTCGGACATTAACACCAGCACTCGTTGACACAGCATGGGCAATTTGTGAGCATAGGTTGTTCTTAGGACAGACCAAGTCTCGACCAACTACCATTACGTAGTGTTAAGTCCCGAGGGGTACTGCTAATGAGGCTGCGAGGCCAGCCAGAGCGTCAGCCTCCAGATTTTGTAAATGAGGTACATGTTCGATGAAGAACTTGGTGAAGGTTGAAATGATGTTCAATACAACCTCATGGTAAGGAATCAGATCTTCATGGCGAACTTCGTATTGCCCTCTGACCTGATTAACGACGAGTTTTGAGTCGCCGTAGGCTTCCAGATGATCCACCCTCAGCTGTTGCGCTAGCTGGATCCCATGATGAGCGCGTTGTACTCGGCAACATTGTTGGAGCACGGCTTCGAAAGGGAGTAGGCGCACTGGATTACCAGGTGATCGGGGGAGACTAAGACTACCCCCACTCCTGCGATGATCTGGCCTTTGGGGCCTGTTCTTGAAGCACCATCAAAAAATATTCGCCAGACGGAACTTTCTTCGGTGACGTTTGATTCTTGGACCTCATCCGGGATGTCTTCATAGAGTCTTGAGGACTCTGGGATGGGGTGTGCAGCTAAAAAGTCGACCAGAGCCTGACCCTTGACGGCTTTTTGTGGAACGAACACCATGTTGTATGGTGTTAGCAGGATCGCCCACGTAGCTAGCCGGGAGTTTAATGACCCTGTCTTCGTCATGAGAACTCTGAGTGGATTGACTCGGGAGATGACATGAATCGTCTGGACCGAGACATAATGGCGAGTCTTCTGGATGGCAAATACCAAGGCCAAACACTCTTTTTCAACGGGGTTGTACCGGTGTTCGGCCCCGATCAGTATTCTACTGAGGTAGTAGATAGCTTGCTCATAGCCTGTGTCGCTGTTCTGAGCAAGCAGAGCGCCGAGAGAATGATCTATGGTGTCACGACCCGTACCCGTTTTTTTTAAACGGATACGAGACGTATCCAAGCCAGCCTACGCCGCAGTGTCGGCGGTAGAACGTTGTCACGGCCATGAAGATCAAAATCACAAATAATGCTCATTCACAAAAATTAGTTTAACTTACAATGATCACAAGATTTACATTTGCAGAAAAATATAAACTTGTACAAATATTGGAATGACTACAATTCCGCTATCTGGCTAGTTTCTAGGCTTTTGTCTGCAAGTACCCCCGTATCTCCCATGCAAGTGAATTTACGGCTAACCTGAAAAATGTTGGTCTTCGGTCAGGAATGGAACGAGCACAATTCACTGAATGTAATTTCAAATAAAGAAAATGACTATAAAATAAAGGTAAGACATCAATCATGAGTTTTGAAAATAAACAGTAAATACGGAAAACCAATAGCAATAAATAGACACAAAATACTTTTTCCAACTGTTAGAAGTACCTTTAATATGTGATCAGTCTGGGCCACTACACCGCACGGCCTACGATGTCTACTTGCAGAAATTAAGCACTGTCTACAATGTCTACTTGCAAAAAAATAAGCACTGTCTACGATGTCTACTTGCAGAAAATAAACACGGTCTACAATGTCTACTTGCAGAAAATAAACACGGTCTATAATTGTAACGCTCCAGTCCAAATACTTGAGACTAGATACGTATCATGCCAGCTGTATACATACGAGTAAATATACGACTCATATATATACATAAGCTGTAAATGTAGAAAGCCAAGACACTAAATCTTATCCACAAAGATAAATAATAATATAAAAGCAACTTTGAGTTTGTTATGGACACAATAGTTGGGTGGAGACAAAGTCCACTACCAACCAAATTAAATATGGAAAAATATACAAGGAAAGAATTTAGCAAGCGAGAGCAAGTGACGAATCCATGAGCAATCATCACGGAGGAAGGAATGGCCTTAGCTAGAGCACCTGCATAAAACATGAACACACACCTGGGGAAAAACCAGGTCCTCAGAGGGACGTAACAAGACACATAATATCATACCGATAAACTGAATAAATAAGCTCAACAGAAAAGTATGCATGAGTAAAGGTTCCTACCTATTCTAGGTGATATGCACTTTGAGGACAACGTTCTACGCAGGGGCTGTAACGGATTCACGCAAGCAAGTAATAGAGAGTGGCCAGCAAGTAGCGCTCATCCGAGACGCTATCGGCCTGGGCAGAAGGTAGTGCTCATGAGAGTCACCCTCGGCCCAAAATGTGTGTAAAAATAAAATGTAGCTCCTACGCTAATAACTGTCCCCTCCCCCCAATGATACTATACATGTGTCGACTCCACGACACCGTTTAATCCTTAATAACTGCCAAGTCTTCTACACAAATCTATTAGCAGTTATATCCTAATGTACGGCCTGTACGTGCCAATGATCAGTCAGCATGCAAGTCCGCATCTATATGCGACTCACAACTCACACACAATCCGTGGCATATCGTGACAGTTTATGAGATGCACTAAACATACGGTGGTCCCTTAACTCTAAGCTAATTGCATAAAGTATAATAATTTGTATCTATATATAGTTTTGAAAGAACAACATAAAGAAAAAGCATGTATGATATTGAGCAAAAAATTAAACAGTAAAGGCAAGGTGTCTTGCCTGATGTCCGAGTGAGGTAAGATGATGTCCTGGCGACGAATCAACAGCAGCGCACAAGATGAAGGTATAGGTACAACTTCGGATGCTGAAAATAGTCTATTATCTAATTATAAATAATACTGCACCTATTATATTTATTTTATAAATTCTAAAGTTAGTATATGGCATAGGTTTTTGTATTAGCTCTCCGAAAAATTAAACGGATCGCATTTTCGTTTTCGGAATCTCCCGAAATCGCAAAAATACTGAAACCCGTTTATTTTTGGGACACTAGATACTCAAACAATTTTGTAGAAATCTACAAAATGAATTTTGTCCATTAAAATATGTTTTTGGAAAGCTTACCTTGATATGCTTCTTTTAAAAAAAACTGGAGGCAAAACGGAGTTCGGAGGTAGGAGATATCGTCGTTGCAAGTTGCTCTTGCTACTAAAAAGCGGGCTAAATTCTAATGACGAATTTTAGAGTTTCTATTGGACTAAAAATAATTTTGAATTATGGCTAATAGAAGGGGGATGTATTGGATTTATATTGTTATTTATTTCATATTTATCTCCTAAATTAGATAGGATTTGATTTAAATAAATTGGAGTTTGCTTTGTTAGGATAGGATATAGATAGTGATATTTTCCTAGTAGAAGTAGGATTAGTATTTATTTAAAATCCCCTTTAATTAATCTTCCTTTTAATTTAAATTATTTTAAAACCGATTCAATCCAAATCCAACTCAATTAAATCTAGATAATTTCAAATCCAAATTAAATATAGATGATTCCCATATTTAAATCAAACTTATTTAAATTAAATCAATAAAATCTAATCAAAGTTTAAATTACCACAATAAGTTCAAAATATCTTTTCTAAAAATAATAATAATAAATAATTTCGAAAATCCAAAAAATATATGAATAAAAATTTGTACATCCATGCAAATAAGGTATTTACATAAAATATAGTTTTCTAAATTAATTTGAAATAAAATAATCTTTTATAAAAGTAAAATATAAAGGTTTTGGCAAATATCGTGAAATGTTCTTCTGATATGAAAATATTTGTTTATACTATGTATTGAAACAACATATTTATTCTATATTCATAAGAAAAAAAAATAAAATATTTGTATATGAATGAACAAATATCTCGTATTTACGTCTTTACGCATTCGCACTCGAGGTACGATACCAAAATAAAAATCAATACCAAAATAAATTAATAAAAATATAGTAAAAATTTAGGGGATTTATATCCTACCCAACTTGCAAGAATTTCGTCCTCGAAATTAAAAATAAGTAGGGGTTCGAGAAGGTACAAAGTTATATCGATCAAATCACAACGTTCAACACAAACATGCATTAGAAAATCGTGATCTCGATAACTATGGAAATAAATTACGAATTTAATTTAGGGAGTGAATGATGGTCACGATAATGAATCTAGGGTCAAGGGAAAGGACGAGTAACTCGAGATGGGGATATAGTTCCATTGGTTGGTCGGTGGCTAACTATCTTGGCAATAGATGGTGGGACAACTAAGGGGATATCAAGTACGAGCATTTTGTCATTCCAAAATAAGTGAAAGACAAGGACTATTAAGAGTGTGAAGAAGCTATTATCGAATACGAATACGTAGTCCAAAGGCGACATAAATAGTTCAAAAGAGAATTGCCAAGGCAATCGTGGATGAGACTCTAGAGGCCAAGTTTAACTATGTCTCCATCCATGTTAGAACGATATGTAAAAAGCGAACCAAAGTGCACTCGGTTGATCAGACCATCATGCACCGGTTCTAATTAGATAATATGTTAGTGAGCGCGCGCTCAATAGCATAAGTCATGAACAAGCTCGATAGATGGATAAGCTTGCAAAACTAGTTTATAGTTAGCTGTATTAGTCAAGATGGTAAAATTATAGGCACGAGAGTTTATCGGTAAGAAGCTTAATCAATGATTCGGAAACTGAATCCAGCAAGTAATTTGAACAACAATAACCTAGATAAAAAGAATTTGGTATAGTTCAGGAGATATCTCATGGCATCCCAATAAATGTCTAAAAATGACTATCATTTATCCAAGACGTGCAAACTCACAAAATGCAACAATCTTCAAATCTCAAAATTTACTAGCTCGATATTCTTGATTCAAAATTTCTTCGGCATATCTCGAATCGTCTTATCAATAATACTTTATAGAGCCTCTTCAAATTTCATAATCCACAAGGATTTAAAATTTTTCCATAATTTTTTTTCCATAATTTATTTAATTTCTTGAAATCTATATTTCTTTTCTTCCCTTCAATTTGATGGTTAACCTCCAAAATTTTCTCACGTAATTTGGAATCCTATCTATATTCTTATATCCAATCTAATATCTCAAAGATAGAAATTCATTAAGTCCCAAAAGTTTTAATTTACTGATCCTCGAAATTTACTTCTCCAACACACATATATAGATATAAGTATCTTCCTTAATTCAAAATTTGTCTTTTATAACCTTCTTGAACTTTTAATTTACCTTTAATCAATTTCATCGAGACAAAACCATTCCTTCTATTAAGAATTTCATACTCATTTATAATAATAAAAAAATTTCCACCTTCAATCATCTGTTAAATTCCACAATAATTTGTCAATCGCCAGTATACTTACTTTTGATCATATCACTTTGTAAACATACACCTTTCTCAATCCCACCTAATAGCACTTATTACTTATTTCAACTTATGCCCCAAAATCCTATTATTTTTTAATTTATTTATACCACTAATCTCCTTTATGGAGTTTCTAATCAAATCTCTTTCTATCCAAAGGAAGTCATGATCCATTTTCATCTTAAAATGAGGAAATCATAAAATGAACAAAGTTGCATGAACCCCGGTGGAATTAAGGTGAAATATGAGTGAAGCAATTTAGTCGGAAGGAGGAAAATAAAAGTTGCTAATGTTACATGGGGAGTAAAGATGGTATGGATCTAAGTAAATCAAGATAAGGCACAAAAATAAAAGGCACGGATAGCAATCACATAAAGCACAAGCTGAGCATTTAAGGAATTAGGTGGACCATAATCATTTATTGGGTTGAAGGAATTGAGTCGAGATCCATGGTCGATAAATATATCGGTATCATGGTAAGGGTTACAGTTTAGTCTTTTTGGCACAAAAGTCATATCATGAAAGTAGAGTACAAGAATACGTGTTTTAGTGGCACGTGATATACCTACATGAAGGTGGGCTCGTCTAGGTTTTACATATGGAATTTGTTGGTTGAAAAAGTCTAGTGTTGTGCTCCAATATCCAAGTCACGGTAAAGGACACAAAAGAATTTAAATAGAAAGTGGGAGTTCATGAGATAATGTTTAACGCACAAAATAAATAACCAAGTTAAAGTATGAAATAAAGATAATTCAGATTCTAGTAGATCAAGGTAAAATAAATTAGGAATATCGTTTCTAGAGACATGATAGCCACTTGATGGGGTATGATCAAGAAACAATCCAATTATTTTCCAAGTTTCAAATGGTTGGAAGGTCACGATAATATCTAGATTTGAGGGAATGTTGAGTGATTCAAGATTGAAATATAATCACATTATTTGGTAGATGACCAACTACACTTGAGTATATATAGCTATCATGGTCATGAGTGATATGGCAATTTGTGTGGACTACTTATCTATCTCGGTTGCCTATCCATAATTTGAATCTATAAATTTGACTTCTTCAAAGATTGCAATATAATTCTCCAAATAATCTAATAAAATATCTTTCTAACCTGCCAATCATACTCATAACTTAAAATTTAAATTTTCTTTTAATCAACTTCAAGATAACCTTCATCATAACAAAAAAATTTCTCCAAAAATGTATCATAAACTAACCTTTCCTCCTTATCTGGTCACCTCAAAATCATAACTTAAGATTTTTCCAAATTTCTAATCAATCTCGAATAACCTTTATTGTGTTACAAATCCAATCTATATATTTTTCTCCTTCTATCATTAATCCAAATCTTAGCTCAAAATTTAAATAGGAGTTAGCAATCGTAAGTCACACAAGAGTTTAAAATAGATCCCCAATTAAAAAAATATTTTTAACCAAAAATCTTAATAACCTTACTTCAAAAGTTTACGAACTTATTACTTGGGAACCATACAACCCAATTTAAACCAAGGTTTATCAACCGCCCTCATAAATCTTGTAGCAGCATTTAAATTTAAAAATTCTCTTCAACAAACTTTATATCTATTCAAGGATATATAGCTATAAACAAATGAATCATAAATATTTCTCAAAGACCTTCAAAATCAAAACTCAAAAATCAAATCAACTTCCTTTCTTAATTGTATATAGATCCTACTATCCTTTTGTACATCCAAAAATCCTTCGAAGTTATTAATGTTGCTACTACCCAACTTGGAATTAACTAATCCTTAAGATCATATCTCTAGGAAAAATAAATACCTTTATACTTAAATATAACCTCAATGGATATTATTTGTCAATATAGTCACTACAACAAAAAAAACCCTTTTAATGACGCTTGATAAGTGGATTTCATGACGGCTGATAAAGAAGCGTCATCAAGGTTCGAAATACCTTTTTTCTATGACGGTTTAGGCTAATTCTGGGCTTTTTATAATGTTTATAACACAAAGCGTTATTAAAAATTTAGAGCGGTGGCAAACTTGTAATATTTTTTAAGTTTAATTGTTGGAAAAATCCTTGCTATAGTCCGCCACTCTTCCAAAACATTCTGGTCTTCTCCTTCTCCTCCTTTCTTCTCCCTCCTCTCCTCCAACTCCAAAACCCTAACCCTAGATCCAAAATCTTCGAGGAGGGCCTCACGCTCCTCGTCGCCCTCCAGGATAAGCTCGAGGCCGCCGCACACGCGATCGACAAGAACGCGAAGGAGGAGCGTTAGGGTTCCGCTCGTCCTCTTCTCCGCACTCTCCCTCTCCTCCTCGTAAGATTTCCCAAACTCTCCCACCTCTCCTCTTCCTCCTCCTCCTCCTCCTGTTTCTCTCTCTCTCTCTCTCTTATATGATCCAACAATGTAACAGAGCCAACTGACTGTCGTGGCGGAGCAATCTCGTCGGGGGCTTCTAGAATAGTCTATTCCACCGCCTTACTCCCAGCCACCTCCGCTATCCGATTTACATCCGGCCATCCCTGCCGTCCGCTGTAAACGGCCGACCCCTTCTCATCGTGTCTATTTAAGGGACCCCTCCCCTCTCCTTCGTTATCTCCACATCATGGGCGAAGCCTTGGCAAAATCCCAACTGATTTCCTAATTCCTTCTTCTTCCTCCTCTGTCCTTCTGGAGGTCCTGGCCATGGCAATGGCGAGCGAATCTCCTATGGCGACGACGATGGGATAGCAGTGAGGATTGTGATCGTCTCGTGGCTGCAAATTTTCCCGACTCTGTCACGTATCAGTCAGTCGAGCTGTCGATTGTTGCTTTTTCTCTTCTTTTGCTGATCATCAAGATCGATGGGACACGGAAGGCTCGAACTCTGGTGAGTACTTCCGCCTCGTGAAGACTGCGACTTGAGATCAGTCAATCTCCAAATTCCTTGATTTTTTCGATCGAACAGTAAAGATTTCTCACATTAGCTTGTTTTTGTTTTGCGCATCTTAACTGTTTGACGAAACGCCTGAACCGATCTCGCGATAGCCTGGACACGCAAGAACTACCGAGTCGGGCACAGTTGACGAAGATCCTTATCCTTCATTATTCTGTTATGGTGTCATGGGAACTTTGGGGTGATGACATCAGTATGGGGTCTGTATGAGAGATCAGGTAAGCACAAATGATTCGAAGATCAGTTGGACACTTGACCGACACCAACGCTGACATAGGTATTGGTGTATATTGGTGTTTGTCTTGTGTCTGACTTAGACAGATACAGGAACAACACCGATTCTGGAGTGTCCATGCTTCTTAATTTATGATAGTTCACATCACACTGTCAGAACATGATCGTTGCTATCAGTCCAGTACAACATTTTGTACTAATATACAAGAGTTGCATGTCAAGTGAAGGACATGTCAATTTTGTAAAAAAAACACCCAGAGTTGTTTAATACTAGTTACTGAGTTAGTTTTAAGTTCCCCAACACTGGTGGTTGTAGATTACTGATGCAATGGTCTTTCTCAGGTTAAACTGGGAGAGGATGGATGGAAAAAGAGATATTATGAAGAGAAGTTTTCTGCAAAAACTCCTGAAGAAATTAAGGAAATTCGAAGAGATGTTGTAAGTCATTCCCATTGTCTATTTGAACTATATTGTACATATTTAATTTGCAGCATTTTGTGCTTGTTCTTGGCATGTATTACCATAATTGAAGAAGCATATTATATGATACAATATACTCTTTAAGTGTATAATGATACAATATACTCTTTTCTGATTGATTGTGCATAATAATATACTTTGCTGGTCATAGTTCTGTTAGAAAGTTTTTTGTTTAGACAATCATATTACCATGCTTTAGTTTTTTTTTATAGTTGATTTTTATGGGAAAGAACTTCACATTTCTTACAAACAAAAAGCCATTTTTAATATTTCAGTTTCTATATATACACAAGAAGTTTATGGTCGGTTTGTTGGCCTTTCATGGGAAACCGTTTTCCAATTTTAACGTCATAAAAGTATCACTTGTTCGTATGTATAGTTAATTTCTAAACATCCTAAGTTTATAATACACTGTCCGTAAAAAAATAGTATCTGATGGTTAGCAATGCACTTGGTCAATTGGCTATGTTATAATCCATTAAGATAATTATAAATTATAAACTAGCGCAATTGATAATGCAGTTATAATCTAATGCTGGTCATTGTAATATCCTGACGGTTACTAGTGAATGTGTACATCAGCAGCAGCAACAACAAACAACATATTGTAGGGCAATTAAGAAACTTGTTTGGAAAATGAGCCTAGATTCTGGAGATGAGGTTTTGTTCTGTTACTGAGCTGCTGCTCTGATACTATTATAATGTTCTTATATTTGAACATATATATTGGTAGTCCCTTGCAATATGAATATGCTGCTACATTAAGAACACCGATCCTGATGCTCTGGGACGTTAGGCATTGTATTTGCTCTAGTTGGTATTGGTAGTCCCTTGCAATATGGATATCAATATGTAGGCATTGTATACAGGGATGCCTACACATTGATATGGTTTGCATCAAGTTATGTTGTGCTTCTCCAATAGTTTAGTGAATATATTTTTCAAGTTTAATATATGTTCTTCTTTACCGATCATGGCAATAATGAAAAGAAGAGGCTGACATGGCAATGAAGACGAGAAGAGGCTGACATGGCAATAATGCCATGGAGAGGCTCTAGGCTCTGCTACTGAATATTATTGTTGATACAGAGACTGGAGATGAGGTTTTGTTCTGTTACTGAGCTGCTGCTCTGATACTATTATAATGTTCTTATATTTGAACATATATATTGGTAGTCCCTTGCAATATGAATATGCTGCTATATTAAGAACACCGATCCTGATGCTCTGGGACGTTGGGCATTGTATTTGCTCTAGTTGGTATTGGTAGTCCCTTGCAATATGGATATCAATGTGTAGGCATTATATACAGGGATGCCTACACATTGATATGGTTTGCATCAAGTTATGTTGTGCTTCTCCAATAGTTTAGTGAATATATTTTTCAAGTTTAATATATGTTCTTCTTTACCGATCATGGCAATAATGAAAAGAAGAGGCTGACATGGCAATGAAGACGAGAAGAGGCTGACATGGCAATAATGCCATGGAGAGGCTCTAGGCTCTGCTACTGAATATTATTGTTGATACAGAGACTGGAGATGAGGTTTTGTTCTGTTACCGAGCTGCTGCTCTGATACTATTATAATGTTCTTATATTTGAACATATATATTGGTAGTCCCTTGCAATATGAATATGCTGCTACATTAAGAACACTGATCCTGATGCTTTGGGACGTTGGGCATTGTATTTGCTCTAGTTGGTATGGATACAATTAAGTTGTTTCTGATACTGAACCACAGTCAGCTTTCTAGAACATCTTGCTTTTCTTGATTTTGATGCGTAATGAGGAAGTTCTGTCCAAAACACCACTTCTCTATTACACATATCTGAACCAAACATATTTATATCAAATTGTCCTACACCAGAATCTCCTTCAAATGAACTTGTCCTCAAGTTCAACACTCTAAACTGAAACCTTCCTTTCCATGTAAAGAGGTACTTGTTGATCTTTACCTTTAATTTTTTTTTGTTTTGCGTACGTGCTGGTAGATGTCTTTATTTCATTTCTTTCTCCATACGTTGTATTCTATTTTCTTATCTTGATTCTTCTTCAGCCTCACAGAGATGCAAAATGCTTGTGGAATTATGGTTGTTCTCAATGATACCTGAGTGCTTTAGATCCTGAGGACAAAGAGGTATACTTCAATTTTATATTTCTGATTATTCAATAGTTTATATTTAAATTTTCAGTGGCCTTTATCAAAACTACATTGATGACAAAAGCTTTTTAGCAAAGTAGACTTACTCCAGGTGAAATCACTAAGAAAAGATGAAATATTTTACTTTCTTTGTTTGCAATTTTCTTTTCTTTTCATTATAATGGTATTTTATGTGTATATTATGAAAAAAACGAGCAATAGATGTTGAGAAATTGGCAAGGAAAGCTCATGCTTGAGCTGGTGAACTCGAGAAATAGGTTTAGAAGTTTAAGTTTGAATTTGAAACTCAGGCTAAGAAGTAGGATGCTTTGGAAGAACGGGCCAGCATAGCTGACAAGAAAGTATGGGAGCTTAGTAAAAAACTGGAAAGCCTTAACAAATGTAAGATATGTGGTGGATTCTCTAATTTCTAGAGGGTTGAAAATCGCTATTAGTATAGCTGACCGATTTGGATTATATTTGCAGCATCTACAAAACTGTATCAGGACATATTCACTTTTTCTTAATCTACGGGCTACTCAATGATCTAGACTAGATTCTTACGATCTAGTATCTTGAAGTTTCTATTGTAGATTTTATTATCTTGCTAATGCCAAGAGAGTGCTATTACAAATGCTTTTATTTTGCTTGATGTCACTCTACTTAGGCATCATGGTATCTGGTATTTAGATTTATAAATGGTTGGTTTTGCATACAAACTAGTAACATATGATACTGATACTTAGTTCAAGATTCTATGCAAGACATGCCAGATTTGGGATAAACAACTTTCTTCTTGTTGTTGTATTTTGTAGATGTTAAGAGACAATTATATTCTTCTTTTGCATCCTGTCAAAAGCCCTATATATTAACTATTCAGCTTTTTCGGGGATATGAAGGTGAAGGGGCACCCGCCGAACAGGGCGGATTGGCAATTGTCCAGGTTCTATTTGGACAGCACAATCCAGGTGAGGTTTTCTCTTTTGTTTCTACAAATTTGTCGTTATCAATCAACATCCATAAGGCCACGATACGGACTTAGGATACGAACACGGATACGGATAAGTTAAAAACTTACAATAGATTTTATCCCAAATAAATAAAGTATATTGAACATTATTTTTATCTTTTTCAGGATTTTGCTACATGTTCTGTGGACAGTTTTGATGTGGCCAAGTTTTGATGTGGACAATTTTGGTAGTTGTAAATATATATATATGTATTTGGATATTCAATGTAATAAAGATGTTGATATGTACTCTATTTTGAGAAATGTAATAAAGATGGTGATATATAATGTTAAGTTTTTGGAATGTAATATATACTGTGCAGTATAGAGCATTATAAATATGCTAATTTGAATAGTATAAAGTGTTATAAATGTGCTGCATTGAGCCTATACATATTATCTATTCATGACGTTTTAAAATTGTTCTGAATTGTGCACTATATATTAACTATTCATAACGCTTTTATAGAAACTATTCATGACGGTTATTTTATGACGCTTTTAAAAAACATTTATAACACCCATTTTTATAACGGTTTCTGTGGAAAAAAAAGCGTCATGGTTCGTCATTAATGACGCTTTTTAGCCGTCATTAAATGGGTTTTTTGTTGTAGTGAGTCCTTCTAGCCATAGGGTTGACCAATAAGTATATAATAGTGTAGTCATCTTTCTAACCATGTTTAGCACGAGATGATAGGGTGTTGGTAGAAGGAGTTCAAGCAAGATACAAAAATCAAGGGAAGCCACGGGAGTCGGAATATGGAATTCAAGGAAGGTCAAAGAAGGTGATCAAATATGTGGATGAGATTCCTAGATTCTAATCCTATATTGCAGGCCCGTTCGGTACAGTAATGTAACCGAAACGGTAAACTCGACCTGCATGGGCCACCACAAAAATATATAACGCCCCAGTCCCAAATACTTGAGACTAGATACGTATCATGCCAGCTGTATACATACGAGTAAATATACGACTCATATATATACATAAGCTGTAAATATAGAAAGCCAAGACACTAAATCTTATCCACAAAGATAAATAATAATATAAAAGCAACTTTGAGTTTGTCATGTACACAATAGTTGGGCGGAGACAAAGTCCACTACCAACCAAATTAAATATGGAAAAATATACAAGGAAAGAATTTAGCAAGCGAGAGCAAGTGACGAATCCATGAGCAATCATTACGGAGGAAGGAATGGCCTTAGCTAGAGTACCTGCAGAAAACATGAACACACACCTGAAGAAAAACCAGGTCCTCAGAGGGACGTAACAAGACACATAATATCATGCCGATAAACTGCATAAATAAGCTCAACAGAAAAGTATGCATGAGTAAAGGTTTCTACCCATTCAAGGTGATATGCACTTTGAGGACAACGTTCTACGCAGGGGCTGTAACGGATTCACGCAAGCAAATAATAGAGAGTGGCCAGCAAGTAGCGCTCATCCGAGACGCTATCGGCCTGGGCAGAAGGTAGTGCTCATGAGAGTCACCCTCGGCCCAAAATATGTGTAAAAATAAAATATAGCCCCTACGCTAATAACTGTCCCCTTCCTCCAATGATACTATACATGTGTCGACTCCACAATACCATTTAATCCTTAATAACTGCCAAGTCTTCTACACAAATCTATTAGCAGTTATATCCTAACGCACGGCCTGTACACGCCAATAATCAGTCAGCACGCAAGTCCGCATCTATATGCGACTCATAACTCACACACAATCCGTGGCACATCGTGACAGTTTATGAGATGCACTAAACATACGGTGGTCCCTTAACTCTAAGCCAATTGCATAAAGTATAATAATTTGTATCTATATATAGTTTTGAAAGAACAACATAAAGAAAAAGCATGCATGATATTGAGCAAAAAATTAAACAGTAAAGATAAGGTGTCTTGCCTGATGTCCGAGTGAGGTAAGATGATGTCCTGGCGACGAATCAACAGCAGCGCACAAGATGAAGGTATAGGTACAACTTCGGATGCTGAAAATAGTCTATTATCTAATTATAAATAATACTGCACCTATTACATTTATTTAATAAATTCTAAAGTTAGTATATGGCATAGGTTTTTGTATTAGCTCTCCGAAAAACTAAACAGATCGCATTTTCGTTTCCGGAATCTCCCGTAATCGCAAAAATACTGAAATCCGTTTATTTTTGGGACACATGATACTCAAACAATTTTGTAGAAATCTACAAAATGAATTTTGTCTATTAAAATATGTTTTTGGAAAGCTTACCTCGATACGCTTCTTTTAAAAAAAACTGGAGGCAAAACGGAGTTCGGAGGTAGGAGATATCGTCGTTGCAAGTTGCTCTTGCTACTAAAAAGCGGGCTGAATTCTAATGACGAATTTTAGAGTTTCTATTGGACTAAAAATAATTTCGAATTATGGCTGATAGAAGGGGGATGTATTGGATTTATATTGTTATTTATGTCAGATTTATCTCCTAAATTAGATAGGATTTGATTTAAATAAATTGGAGTTTGCTTTGTTAGGATAGGATATAGTTAGAGATATTTTTCTAGTAGAAGTAGGATTAGTATTTATTTAAAATCCCCTTTAATTAATCTTCCTTTTAATTTAAATTATTTTAAAACCGATTCAATCCAAATCCAACTCAATTAAATCTAGATAATTTCAAATCAAAATTAAATATAGATGATTCCCATATTTAAATCAAACTTATTTAAATTAAATCAATAAAATCTAATCAAAGTTTAAATTACCACAATAAGTTCAAAATATCTTTTCTAAAAATAATAATAATAAATAATTTCGAAAATCCAAAAAATATATGAATAAAAATTTGTACATCCATGCAAATAAGGTATTTACATAAAATATAGTTTTCTAAATTAATTTGAAATAAAATAATCTTTTATAAAAGTAAAATATAAAGGTTTTGGCAAATATCGTGAAATGTTCTTCTGATATGAAAATATTTGTTTATACTATGTATTGAAACAACATATTTATTCTATATTCATAAGAAAAACAATAATAAAATATTTGTATATGAATGAACAAATATCTCGTATTTACGTCTTTACGCATTCGCACTCGAGGTACGATACCAAAATAAAAATCAATACCAAAATAAATTAATAAAAATATAGTAAAAATTTAGGGGGTTTACAACAATGTCTACTTGCAGAAAATAAATACGGTCTACAATGTCTACTTGCAGAAAATAAACACGATCTACAATGTCTACTTGCAAAAAATAAGCACGGTCTACAATGTCTACTGCATGAAAATAAACACGGTCTACGGTCGGATCACACATCCTTGGTACTGCTCATTCCCGACTCAACAATTTATAATAGAGTATAAAAATCACATAACCAATGACTAATCAATGAAATATAGTAAAATCTGTAACACCCAGTTTTCCAAATGAGGGTAATTTTAAAATTTTATAATTTTAATCTTTTAAAAATGATATTTTAAAACATGATATAATTTTTGGTAATTTTAAATCATTTTAAAACTATTTTAAATCATGACTTATGATTTTGGTGTTTTGATAGTGTAACACTAGAGACAGCATAACCTAGAGCCTAGCCATGTGATTAGGGTGTTTCATTTTTCATTTCCAGTTAAAGGATATTTTTGTCATTTTGAATTTAATTGAATTTAATATATATTATTTGGAATTTAATGTATTATTAAGAATGGTGTATTTTTAATATTATTTAATTGATTGCCATGTTTTGTGATTAGCCTAACTTGGTTTGGACCTAACCTAGATTAGTCACAGCTAGTCTTAGCTAACCATGGTTAGTGATAGTTAGTATTAATTAGATTTATTAGAATTAATGTGATTTTTAGTATAATTGATTTTGGGCCTATAGTTGACTTTGACTAGTGTTGACTAGGAGACTAACCTAGAGACTAACCTAGGTTATGACCACTTGGTTAGGTTAAGTAACCTTAGATTGACCTAAGTTAGTGAGGTTTAACTCATTGGAACTTGTTTGGAGAGATTAGGAATTAATTAGGCTAGAATGGCTTATGACTTCATAAGTCATGACTAATGACTTGAGCCTTAAAGCCCATAGGCCCACCCCATGTAGCTAACCCTAATTCTAATCAGCCCATGGCTGGTCATGATGGTCTCCCCCATCCTATTTAATACCCCTCAAAGTTAGGGCTAGCCTCCATTAGGAATTTTGTGCAAGTTTAGAAAGAGGTGAGTCTCCATCTTCCCTAATCCCTAGAAAATCCATTTTAATTCGTTTTTTTCCAAACCAATTGCATTAGGACCTAATTTTACTGTTCTTACTGTTGGTAATAAGTATTTTCATCTTGGGAGCACATTGGAGGAGTTTGGCCATCAAGAGAGCACCTCTTTGTGGAGCTTTTTGAAGGATTTGACACACATAGGTAACTTTCAATTCCCTCCATAGAATCCTAATTTTATTGCATATTTAGGGAGCCCTAGACCTAACCTAACTGTAGGAATAGGAAGCCCTAAAATTCGTGTCCATTTCGTGTCCTTTTTGGACACGTATCAGTGACACATACCAAGTGTTTGATGAAATGCCCCAAAGGGCATTTCGTGTGAGTTTTAGGAAAGTGTTTGAATAGAAAATTAGGGTTTGATGTCGCTTACACGTTTCTAGTGATTTTGTGGAGTCTTAGTGTCGTGTTGAGTCCACACGGACACGCGAACACGTGGTCACGCGCGCGCGTGCACAGGCACTGTGCATGCCCTGCTGCTCGGGCGCGATTGTGACACGGACATGCCTCCCCGACACGTGAGACTTGGCGTATGGCACGGGGCCGACACTGACACGGGGCTCCCCAATTTTCAGAGCCCCACGTGTCGTATCGGACACGCACGAGCGTGTGCACTAATTTGTACACTGTTTCAGCGGCTGTCGTTTTGTGCGCTGACACGCGTGTCTTGTGTCGCATACACGCAATATGGACACATGGCAGGGTGTCCTAGCCCTAGTCTAGGTCGACCCTTGGACACAACCATGTGGGTTGTGTCGTGTTATGTCGTGTGTACGGACACCGTGAACACGTGCACGCTGCTTACTGTTGCCTGTGTCCAGTATTTTGCTGTTTTTGGTTTTATTATGATTGGACACGTTTGTGTCCACTTTTGTGGATACAAACACATCACATAACACGTGTGCAATGTGTTCTCATATTACCAACCTCTGTTTTGGGATTTTAGCTCAATTTCATTGTTCAATTCCATTTTTTCTATTTTTTTCTGATACCTACATTACCTGTCCATTTCAGTTCTGTCCAGTTTATAAATTCGATTTTTGGCAGCCTTTTTGGCCTAGATTAAACTGTTAATTTCATGAATTGTAAACCCTAATATGTGCACCTATATGAGTTCTATTTGTATGAGGAAAATTGGGTTGTTTGGATGTGTGTGTGATTCAAAATCTGGAATTTCAAATAGGGACTGTAAAGTGAGATAATGAGTTTATATACTATTTTTTTTTGTGTTCTCAAAAACTGAGATTTGGGTGATGTTTTTAACTGAGTTTAGAAACTGTTTTGGGTTCATGTTGGACTAAATTATAGGGGGGGCTGAAATGAGTTGGGTTCTCAGTTTCCTCATTGTTCTCACTATTTTCTCACACATTAGCATACCATGTGACACACATGCTTCACCTCTTTTCACCCTCACACTCACTGTTTACATGTATCACTAACACACACACACTCTAGCCTAACACACATGCTTATACACTCTCATGCCTCACTTCACTCACACACACCTAGGTATACCCTCTCACCCACACACTCATGTTCATGCCACATATACACTAGTATATATATATGACACCCTCTTGACACTCTAGCTTAATACACACACAAGCCCACACTCACATTCTCACTGTTACACACACACCCTCTCTTGATACACCCATGTATCCCCTCACACACATACACTTGGACACATGTTCATGTGTCCCTCCCTCTCTATACCTATGCATATATATATGTATTAACATATAATGTTGTATGGTATACACATTAGCCTATACGTTTATATATTCTAGTTATATTGTACAACCCATCAATGTGTACATATATATGTATATATGTCACCCTCATTTCCCGTATTTCCCGTATTCCGTATTTATACTCGTATCTGGATTTTAGCATGTATTTTTATTTTTCTCAACTTGTAAAATTTTGGTATTTCTCGTATTTTGGGTTTTGTCATGGTTCGGTTTTAATTGGATTGGGTTGGTTTGGTTTGGTTTATTATGTGCAAGTGGAACACCTTAACATATGCTACACCCTCAACACACCACATCCCACCCTCTTTAAAACTCTACCAACATTTTCTCTCTCCTCATAACCACCATTTATTTCCCTCTTCTTCTTCTTCTCCTTCCTCTACACAACTCTCCCAACCCTAGGCAAGTGCATCTTGCCACTACATGAGAACCTTCTTTTATTTGTCCATTTGCTAGATTAGGACATGGTGATCAACATTAGAACTTGGTATTTTGTGATTTGGAGTCCCCATGGTTCTAGATCTAAGTTTTCTTTATTTTCGGTTTTGCATGGTTTTGATCTACTTAAGTTGGATTTTTATGGGTTTTGATGTTTCCTTATGGAAGAGAGTTCTATTCCACCATGGTTGGAACTTTGGAAATCTGGATTTGGAGTTCGGATGGCCAAGTTATGAGGTTTTGAAGTTTTGGAGCCATGAGAGCTTCTTCTCAGCCATGGAGAAGAAGACCCAGACCCTGCGTGCGTGTTTTTACGCATACGTAGCTCTCTGCTTACGTGCTTTTGCACGTACACAGCTCTCTGGCGTGCGTGACTTTTCGCGTACGCTGCTCTCTGGCGTGCGTGACTTTTCGCGTACGCAGCTCTCTGGCGTGCGTGACTTTTCACGTACGCAGCTCTCTGGCATGCGTGACTTTTCACGTACACAGCTCTCTGGCGTGCGTGACTTTTCGCGTACGCTGCTCTCTGGCGTGCGTGACTTTTCGCGTACGCTGCTCTCTGGCGTGCGTGACTTTTCACGTACGCAGCTCTCTGGCGTGCGTAATTTTTCGCGTACGCTGCTCTCTGGCGTGCGTGACTTTTCACATACGCAGCTCTCGGGCGTGCGTGACTTTTTGTATACGCTGCTCTCTGGCGTGCGTAACTTTTTTACGTATGCAGCTCTCCTGTGTGCGTGACTTTTCACGTACGCAGCTCTCCTGTGTGCGTGACTTTTCACGTACGCAGCTCTCCTGTGTGCGTGACTTTTCACGTACGCAGCTCTCCTGTGTGCGTGACTTTTCACGTATGTAGCTCTCCTGCGTGCGTGTCTTGTGCGTACGCTGCACCCTGAACCCCTTGCTTAACCCATTGGCTCTTAGAGTTTTGGTATTATTTCTTTAAGCTTGGCTCTTCTATAGCCCTGTATATTGATATTTTATTAGATATTTTACCCCCATTTTATATCCTTACGCCTTTTGTCATGAACTTGATTTTGCTTAATATGTTTGGAATGACTATTGTACATGGCATAGTATGACAAGGAACTAGCATAACACGACAGTGACCCGTAGTGGTGCACTCCTGACATGACCAACCTGACATGATAGTGGCCCGTCGTGGCGCACTCCTGACAAGTACCCTGGCATGATTTATCTTGATGCTGTTGCGACGGCTAACTTGACTCGTATAATCAACTTGACACCGTGGGTAGTTCTTTCTTGCTTGCTTGTTAAATTCACTTGTCCTGTCTTGCATCATGTCTAGGATGGGACTCCTGAGTACCACGGTCAGGAATACCTACTAAAATGGATTAAGGTTAATAACTAGAATAACACAGTAGTCATGAAGAGATTGACGCAGCTACAGGCAATCCCGTTACCTGGGCGCTCTTGGGATCTGTAGCCTGCCGTCGAGTAGGGCACATTTCCAGCACACCGTCGCGTGTTGCACCCTCTAAGTCACCTAAGGGTACATTTGTCTTCTGGGCGATGTACCCACCAGAATTCAACCCCTAATTTTCGACCTGGGTAACCTGGATGGTCTGCAGGGCTTGTGGCTGTGGAACAATCTCACTGCATCTTGTTAGTAATTAGGCATGTGATAACCCTAGTTAGTTAAAGTAGTAAGCCGTAGTATCTGCTTGGCCGTGATTGATTGAATGAAGTATAGCCAGTTTAGCCATGTCTTGATCCAGTACAAGATTGCTCCCTGTCTTGATTTCTTACATTATTATCTTGCCGATAAATGGTAGAAAACCAAGTTCTGTTCAGATGAAGGGTTACAACCCCGGTCCTTGTTTGGTTTATGGGTTGTAACCTGGTTATCGGAATAGTTCCATGGTTATCTCGTCGTATATCATCCTGCCATGTTTTCATAAATTCTAGTTTTAATATTAGATTTTCTTGTGCTAATTGCTGGCTTTTGTTCTTATTTCGTGGCCCCCTTGTGGCACTTGCTCTTTCTGGGGTTGACCCAGCTGGTTTTTGTGGCCAGATTTCGGAGCAGCTCCCAAGGATCTACCAAGCTTCCAGCCCAATGGTGGCGACTAGAAGGAACCCGGGCTACGAGTGGGTTTTCTACTTTGTTTCGCTCACTCTATTGTAAAGTTATTCTTTTGAGGCGTTTAGCCGACGAGCACCTGTTAGCTCGATGCACTTTACTTACTGTCTGCCTACGGGCTGTAAACATGATTAACAAATCCTAGGGTTGATCATGTACGACTAAACTCTTGCTAGTCCTAACATTTTGTAACGACTAGCTTCCTGATCAGCTGAATATGTAATATTTGGGACGCCTTATTATTGTATATTTAATGATCATACATCTTGCGACCTTACTTACTTGCCTGTGATTGAGACATTAGGCTTGTTCATGACCATAAGAGACTGTTGGCTTGTAGTAAACCCTCATATATCTAGACAGCCGTGACCGTATATCGAGGTGGTTTCTATTTCAATATACGTAGCTGGCTATGTCTGCCCCCGCTCTCCAGTATTCTGGTTCTGGGGCGTGACAATATATATATATATATATATATATATATATATATATATATATTTATATATATATATATATATATATATATATATATTGTCATATATATACATTGTCATATTATGTATGTATCTAATATGTGATTAGGAGCCTATATATATATCAATATAGATATCCTATATTAGATTGTGTGGTATGTATATATATGTATTGTTTTAGATATAGATATTGAATATGGTATTGCCTATTGGCCCATGGCCTAGTCTCTTAGCCTATGGCCTATGATTATGTTTGCTTAGCTATTGAGCCTAGATTAGACTTGTTTAGTCTAGTTAGACTTATAATAGCCTTGTTAGCCTAGTATGGACTAGTTTGACTTAGGTTTGACTTGGTTGACCTAGTTTGACTTCTAGGGTTGACCAGAGTTGACCAAGAGTTGACTTTGGTCTAGATTGACCTAGATTCATGTAGTATGCATCGTAGTGCATCTTATTACTATTCTGGACTTGTTGTGACTTGTGCTGTTCTAATAGGAGCCAGACACCACTCCTCGGACAATACTTTCGTCTTGGACACTCAGATAGCAGGCGAGTACATTCTCTGATCTTTTCATACTTACCTGGATTATATTCTTGCTCTAGATTACTCTACTTGATGCTGACACGTATCTTCACGGATTAGTACTATATGGATCCTTTTCTGAGATGTTATCCCTCTACGGGTGCATCGGATATTTTATGTTCATATACTTTATCATGTGCATCAGGTACTCCTTGTACTCGTACTAGTTCATATTTTTACATGTTCTCATGTGCTTTATCACGTGCCTCATGTACTACTCATTACATGAGTTCACGTATCCTTAGCTGTATTCATGTGCTTATAACGTAACTTGAATGGATCCTTGTGTATTAATTGGGGCGGGGTGAGTAGAATTGGTTATGTGATCATTATCCCCAGTAGCTGTATAAATATGCCTCCTTATTTGTATTCATGTGCCCCTAAGCCGTTTACATAACCATATTGTACTCTAAATCACATAGCCACTTACAGTCTTTACTATCATGTATTTATTTTCAGTTACAAAATATCTCCTGTTTACTTGTACTTTCATTCAGCACTTCCTGTATTTTACTCTATTGCATGATTTATACTCCTAACCTGCTATGAATTGTTTAAGAGATATGCGCTCATTCCCGTCCTGACTGGACCTGTTGAAAATTTTACAGTGGATGATGAGGCTCTGGTGTCTACCCCTCTTGGTGTAGCATTAGATATCACTGGTGGCTTGGACCTACTAGCAGTTGATGATACTTTCCTAGATTAGGATGTCTTTATCTTTCTGGATTCTGTATTGAGTTTCTGGGAACTTATTTGGATATGTACTTATTTAGACACTTAGAATTCTGGATCGTATCTCTGTGTTTTATTTCTGGATATGTATCTATCTATCTTCATCCTGTTCTACCTTAGTTGTGATTGAGTTATATTATGTTATGTCACCCCCATTCGGGGAGTATAACTGTTTATTTACCCTTATCTGTTAGATGTTGTGACCTAGGACAGCGTTCTACTGCCGACACTGCGGCGTAGGCTGGACGTACCCACGTCTTGTGCCCTTACTTTAGGGTGCGGGTCGTGACACGTTTTTAGTGGTGGCCCATGCAGGTCGAGTTTATGTAGTGGTATTCGAACTAGAGTATCACTACAGCCTGCAGTAGGATTAGGATATATTTTTTTTTGAGGGTACTCAATCACAGTTAGGATTCCTTGAAAGATTCCTGGGACGACCCTTGAGTATCTTATTTAAACTTCAATTTGAAATCCTTTCCCTTGTTTTGTTTCGCTCTCACTCCTTGGTTATTGAATTTGATTTTGAAGGATCGTTGTTGATTTTGATTTTTCTATCGAGATGAATTTTATGGCCTGGGTTACGATATTTTCTGATAACATATGTTGACGGAATAACAGGGATGGTAAAACGTCTGCTTGATTATGGAACCTGTAGTTTATCGCAGTCATATTAGCTGGCATGGCGGAAACATAGAGACCTGACTTTGGATGTACGTATCTTGGTTATGAGATTTGGAATTTCTCGCAGCTATACTAGTCGGCATAGCGAGAATTCCAGACGACATGATTATAGAGGTGCATGCCCCAGATATGGAATCTATCGTTTATCGCAGCCTTGCTTACTGGCGTGGCGAGGACTCTGAGTAACGTGATTTTGGACAGACGCATATGATTATCAGATTGTATCTTGAGAAGGTTTTTAAACATATCATCTCTATCGTACCATTCTGTTGTATAAATTGTACCCCCATCATCAAATAACTTAGGAGTAGGAGTATAAGTAGGAGTAGCCTAGCTGTTATTATAACCTTGTGTAACTTCTTGCTATAAATTCTTCCTAATACAATGAATCGATGATTTTGCTAGACCTTAACTTGGATTTGATATTATAGCTCTGGTTTCAAAATGGTTCCCTCTTTTAAACAGATAAGCAGAACAGATTTTATCAATATTTTCTCTTGCCATTATTTCTTGTTTTACCCTAAAATATATATATATATATATATATATATATATATATATATATATATATATATATATATAGTGGACACAGATACTTGCCTGACACGTATGCATGCTACACTTGTTTACCAACCTATCTAAATGCATGTTAATATGATTAATGTTAAGTTCTCAAAATCCCAATAATTCTAATATAGGACAGTATCAATGACTAGTTCTCTGTTTCTCCATATTAAATTCATAAATTTAATTTAAATTTCATGTTATTAGTTTTGCTTACATTACTACACATGTATGTTATATACAGGGTTTCATTTCTTAAAGAAATTGGTTGAGTTTTGTGTTGAATTGTCAAATCTGAGACTGTGTACATAGTAAACCCTTAACCTTGGATTCTAAGTGTTTAGTTCAAATTGCAGTTTTAAATTGTAATGTTTTGAGCCGTATACATGGTTGTGTGCATGTATATAATGTTAGGTTCATACTCTTACATGTTAGGTTGTGGTTGTGGTAAACATTGAGTTGGTTTTGATGTTCGAATTTCTCCAAATTTTGAAAACTGAAAACATGTTAACATTTTTTTTACATTGCCTTCAAATGTGTAGTTCAATTTCAGATCTAATATGTAATGTTGAACTAAAACTGAATGATTGAACCCTTTATTTCAAGTTTTAACCCATGTACACTTGACACTCTATACTAATGTTCACAACTGCCATGTAAACCTAACCCTTCATCTCTATGTTATGTTCATATAGCCATATAAATATACTTATATATACGGTTAGCCATACATGTTATGAGTAAATAGCTTGTACCTTGTAGATTGCTTAACCAATATGCCATGAATAGTATAACTTGATAGCCATAGTTGAGACCCAAATCCTCCTATACACTTTCATGTATATTTCACAAAAACCACATGACCCTTACAAAATGCTAGCTTTTTCCTCTCTAACACTCTCTCCTTCTATATATATTATATTGTGATTGGATTCAATGCTATTGACTTTCGTTCCTTAAACTTGTGGTTCTGATTTTCTTAAAATAGTACCTCTTTATAGATGATTAGTAGTTAACTTATTTTATTTTTGATAATTACCGATTTTCAGATAGGATGGTAGACTGCTGTACAGCCTTAATGATTGTTGTGTTTTATCCCTTCCAATATGGCACCCATGACCCGAGCCTGTCGCCTGAGAGCAGCTGTAGCTACTGATAGTGTGCTTCCACCTCCTATTACTCAGGAGGTAGTGACCCCTCAGGCTGGCCCAAGGGTAGTGGCACCTCCCGCCATCGAGGAGGTGTTAGCATCCTTACCAGAGAGTTTCCCTCCACCACCTGTTACCCAGGGGAGAGCTGCAGTCTCATCTGAGACCAAGAGTCCTTCCCCGCCACCTCCTCTGCCTCTAGGAGCGGTACCCCATACCATACCGTCGGCATATTTGTTTTCTGATGGAGCTCAGATATCCAGACTTCTCCGGGATGTATTGGAGACACAGAAAGTTCAGGCTGAGATCCTGAAGGAGCAGGGTCGCAGGATCCAACTGCTGTGGGATTTGGTACATTCAGGAGGAGAGCCTAGTTCTAAGAGGCCGATGAGCAGTATATACCCAGAGCCCCGTGAGCACCCAGACTATCAGCCTAGACCAGCCTACCCAGTCCAGTCTCCTGTTCAGCAGAGGCCAGCTGAGAGAGTGCCTACCTGCACCTTCTGTAAGAAGCCTGGACATGTGTGGGACAACTGTAGGAAGAGAAAAGGGGTGTGCCTGTTATGTGGGTCAGCTGCACACAGGCTGCGAGACTGTCCTGCTGCACTTATACCAGCCAAGACTCCGCCTTCGGAAGGGAGTTCCAGCCACCAGACCTAGTTGGAGGTGAGTCTTTGACCTATATCTTAGCCAGTCTTGAAATTGATGCACCCTACCATATTGTTGTATGTTTCGATACCTTATGATTGCTCTTCATCTAATATGACTAGAATGGCTAGATGAGACCTCAGACTGATACCACTTACCAAATCCTATATGATATCCTTCCAATTGCATGATTTAGATAAGTTCTCTTTTGACCTTGATTGTTTGGGTTTAACCTAGAAGGGGTACGATCATCTTAATTTCGAGGACGAAATTTTTCTAAGGTGGGTAGGATTGTAACACCCAGTTTTCCAAATGAGGCTAATTTTAAAATTTTGTAATTTTAATCTTTTAATAATGATATTTTAAATCATGATATAATTTTTGGTAATTTTAAATCATTTTAAAACTATTTTAAATCATGACTTATGATTTTGGTATTTTGATAGTGTAACACTAGAGACAGCCTAACCTAGAGCCTAGCCATGTGATTAGGGTGTTTCATTTATCATTTCCAGTCCAAGGGTATTTTTTGTCATTTTGAATTTAATTGAATTTAATATATATTATTTGGAATTTAATGTATTATTAAGAATGGTGTGTTTTTAATATTATTTAATTGATTGCCATGTTTTGTGATTAGCCTAACTTGGTTTAGACCTAAACTAGATTAGTCACAGCTAGTCTTAGCTAACCATGGTTAGTGATAGTTAGTATTAATTAGATTTATTAGAATTAATATGATTTTTAGTATAATTGATTTTGGGCCTATAGTTGACTTTGACTAGTATTGACTAGGAGACTAACCTAGAGACTAACCTAGGTTATGCCACTTGGTTAGGTTAAGTAACCTTAGATTGACCTAAGTTAGTGAGGTTTAACTCATTGGAACTTGTTTGGAGAGATTAGGAATTAATTAGGCTAGAATGGCTTATGACTTCATAAGTCATGACTAATGACTTGAGCCTTAAAGCCCATAGGCCCACCCCATGTAGCTAACCCTAATTCTAATCAGCCCATGGCTGGTCATGATGGTCTCCCCCATCCTATTTAATACCCCTCAAAGTTAGGGCTAGCCTCCATTAGGAATTTTGTGCAAGTTTAGAAAGAGGTGAGTCTCCATCTTCCCTAATCCTTAGAAAATCTATTTTAATTCTTTTTTCCTCCAAACCAATTGCATTAGGACCTAATTTTACTGTTCTTGCTGTTGGTAATAAGTATTTTCAGCTTGGGAGCACATTGGAGGAGTTTGGCCATCAAGAGGAGCACCTCTTTGTGGAGCTTTTTGAAGGATTTGACACACATAGGTAACTTTCAATTCCCTCCATAGAATCCTGATTTATTGCATATTTAGAGAGCCCTAGACCTAACCTAACTGTAGGAATAGGAAGCCCTAAAATTCGTGTCCATTTCGTATCCTTTTTGGACACGTATCAGTGACACATACCAAGTGTTTGATGAAATGCCCCAAAGGGCATTTCGTGTGATTTTTAGGAAAGTGTTTGAATAGAAAATTAGGGTTTGATGTCACTTACACGTTTCTAGTGATTTTGTGGAGTCTTAGTGTCGTGTCGAGTCCACACGGACACGCGAACACGTGGTCGCGCGCGCGCGTGCACAGGCACTGTGCATGCCCTACTGCTCGGGCGTGATTACGACACGAACACGCCTCCCCGACACGTGAGACTTGGCGTGTGGCACGGGGCCGACACTGACATAGGGCTCCCCTAGTTTCAGAGCCCCACGTGTCGTATCGGACACGCACGAGCGTGTGCACTAATTTGTGCACTGTTTCAGCGGCTGTCGTTTTGTGCACTGACACGCGTGTCTTGTGTCACGTACACACGACGTGGACACGTGGCAGGGTGTCCTAGCCCTAGCCCTAGTCTAGGTCGACCCTTGGACACAACCATGTGGGTTGTGTCGTGTTGTGTCGTGTGCACGGACACCGTGAACACGTGCACGCTGCTTACTGTTGCATGTGTCCTGTATTTTACTGTTTTTGGTTTTATTATGATTGGACACGTTTGTGTCCACTTTTGTGGACACAAACACATCACATAACACATGTGCAATGTGTTCTCACATTACCAACCTATGTTTTGGGATTTTAGCTCGATTTTATTGTTCAATTCCATTTTTCCTATTTTTTTCTGATACCTACATTACATGTCCATTTCAGTTCTGTCCAGTTTATAAATTCGATTTTTGGCAGCCTTTTTGACCTAGATTAAACTGTTAATTTCATGAATTGTAAACCCTAATATGTGCACCTATATGAGTTCTAATTGTATGAGGAAAATTGGGTTGTTTGGATGTGTGTGTGATTCAAAATCTGGAATTTCAAATAGGGACTGTAAACTGAGATAATGAGTTTATATACTATTTTTTTTTTGTGTTCTCAAAAACTGAGATTTGGGTGATGTTTTTAACTGAGTTTAGAAACTGTTTTGGGTTCATATTGGACTGAATTATAGGGGAGGCTGAACTGAGTTGGGTTATCAGTTTCCTCACTGTTCTCACTGTTTTCTCACACATTAGCATACCATGTGACACACATGCTTCACTGATTTTCACCCTCACACTCACTGTTTACATGTATCACTAACACACACACACTCTAGCCTAACAAACATGCTTATACACTCTCATGCCTCACTTCACTCACACACACCTAGGTATACCCTCTCACCCACACACTTATGTTCATGACACACATACACTAGTATATATATATGACACCCTCTTGACACTCTAGCTTAATACACACACAAGCCCACACTCACATTCTCACTGTTACACACACACCCTCTCTTGATACACCCATGTATCCCCTCACACACATACACTTGGACACAGGTTCATGTGTCCCTCCCTCTCTATACCTATGCATATATATATGTATTAACATATAATGTTGTATGGTATACACATTAGCCTATAGGTTTATATATTCAAGTTATATTGTACAACCCATCAATGGGTATATATATATATATATATATATATATATATATATATATATATATATATATATATATATATATATATATATATATGTATATATATATATATATATTGTCATATTATGTATGTATCTAATATGTGATTAGGAGCCTATATATATCAATATAGATATCGTATATTAGATTGTGTGGTATGTATATGTATGTATTGTTTTAGATATAGATATTGAATATGGTATTGCCTATTGGCCCATGGCCTTGTCTCTTAGTCTATGGCCTATGATTGTGTTTGCTTAGCTAGTGCTCCTAGATTAGACTTGTTTAGTCTAGTTAGACTTAGAATAGCCTTGTTAGCCTAGTATGGACTAGTTTGACTTAGGTTTGACTTGGTTGACCTAGTTTGACTTCTAGGGTTGACCAGAGTTGACCAAGAGTTGACTTTGGTCTAGATTGACCTAGATTCATGTAGTATGCATCGTAGTGCATCTTATTACTATTCTGGACTTGTTGTGACTTGTGCTGTTCTAATATGAGCCAGACACCACTCCTCGGACAGTACTTTCGTCTCGGACACTCAGATAGCAGGCGAGTACATTCTCTGATCTTTTCATACTTACCTGGATTATATTCTTGCTCTAGATTACTCTACTTGATGCTGACACGTATCTTCACGGATTAGTACTATATGGATCCTTTCCTGAGATGTTATCCCTCTACGGGTGCATCGGGTATTTTATGTTCATGTACTTTATCATGTGCATCAGGTACTCCTTGTACTCGTACTAGTTCATGTTTTTACATGTTCTCATGTGCTTTATCACGTGCCTCATGTACTACTTATTACATGAGTTCACGTATCCTTAGCTGTATTCATGTGCTTATAACGTAACTTGAATGGATCCTTGTGTATTAATTGGGGCGGGGTGAGTAGAATTGGTTATGTGATCATTATCCCCAGTAGCTGTATAAATGTACCTCCTTATTTGTATTCATGTGCCCCTAAGCCGTTTATATAACCATATTGTACTCTAAATCACATAGCCACTTACAGTCTTTACTATCATGTATTTATTTTCAGTTACAAAATATCTCCTGTTTACTTGTACTTCCATTCAGCACTTCCTGTATTTTACTCTATTGCATGATTTATACTCCTAACCTGCTATGAACTGTTTGAGAGATATGCGCTCGTTTCCGTCCTGACTAGACCTGTTAAAATTTTTACAGTGGATGATGAGGCTCCGGTGTCTACCCCTCTTGGTGCAGCATTAGATATCACTAGTGGCTTGGACTTACTAGCAGTTGATGATACTTCCCTAGATTAGGATGTCTTTATCTTTCTGGATTCTGTATTGAGTTTCTGAGAACTTATTTGGATATGTACTTATTTAGACACTTAGAATTCTGGATCGTATCTCTGTGTTTCATTTTTGGATATGTATCTATCTATCTTCATCCTGTTCTACCTTAGTTGTGATTGAGTTATATTCTGTTATGTCACCCCCATTCGGGGAGTATAACTGTTTATTTACCCTTATCTGTTAGATGTTGTGACCTAGGACAGCGTTATACCGCCGACACTGCGACGTAGGCTGGACCTACCTACGTCTCGTGCCCTTACTCTAGGGTGCGGGTCGTGACACGATCAATATCGAAATGCAAACAATAAACTGTACTCGCCTGTGGTCCTGTGCTGGTGTAACCGATAATCTAAACCACTCAGAATGCCACATTAGTCAAAACTCGTACAACATTCCCTGGAAGCTGAAATAAACATTACCAATGTTCTCAGAATAGTCAAAATAGCTAGGATCGCCTGTCCTTAAGTCCAATTCTGGACACAGGGGCAAAACGGTAATTTTGGGTCAAAACAGTATCCGCCGTTGGACCCGCTTTGCACCGAAAAGCATGCCAGAGTCAACGGTCTCTAAAGTCATCAAACTACATGTCTACGAATCCAGTTTTTCGGTACGAACCCAACCGTATGTCCAAAGTTGGATTTCGAAGGGCCGTGCACAAAATCGCCCGTCGAGTGGGACCGTAGGGCCCGCAAAACGACGTACGATTCAACTGTCTCAGAATTGGACCAAACTTGGCATACAGGACCAGAAAAATGATACGGTCCTGTTGGCGCAAGTTTCGTCTCGATTTGACAAGCGTGCACAAAGTAATTGGAAAATTTGCACAGAGGCCGATACGGGAAATTTCGACGGATACGCATCAAATTCGTCGTGCACACGCAACCAATTTGAATTCTGCCAAAACCCACACGACCATAAAGCCGTTACGCATCTTTCGATGCTTTCGATTCGCGACCACATCGCCGGTTTGGCAGAACGCACGTCGTGTGGATGAATTTTCATATTTTTAAAACAGGTTTTCGTCAAAGTTCGGGATTCAATTTCTCGACATATAGTCGATGGTTTTGGCTTCTGTAAAAACTTTTGTGAAGGCCTATAGGTCGTCTAAACATGTGTTCAAGTGGAATTTATAAACAGTCACTGGATCGATTGGAATCGATCCTCGAATACGGGTGATTGGTCTGTTAAAAGTCCTTTTTCGGGACAGGTTTTTCCCCAACTTCGGTTCGATTTACCGGACAACCTAGGGCTTTCTAATAAAAACTAATTGAAGGGATATCTAGTCCTATAGGTTGTCTTTCTAGGGGAGGAATCGGTTCTCGAATTGGTAGTCGGATGGGCGAGAAAAATTACCGGAAAGGAGCCTGTCGAGCACCGCTACTACTGCTGGTTGCTGATCCCTTTGTTTCGTGCGGTGGCCGACGGCCTCGCCATTCGACGGTCGCGGCGACGACGACGCGCGTCGAGGGTGGCTGGGGCGCGCGCACTCGAGGTGGTGGCGTCGGTGGTTTGCATTAGGGTTTCGTGTTATGCGATGCTTCTCCTCTATTTCGCACTGTTACAATCGTATATATGCTCTCGGTTCAGGGGTTCGTGGGCTCGGAAAGAGTTGTGGGGGAGTTTAGTTGGTCCTGTGCGGGGGAAACTATTGGAAAGGCTTGGCTGTTGGGCTGAGCTCAGTTTGGGCCGAGTTGTGGTGGGCTGGCTTTCATTTGGAGTTCTAACGGCTGGGCTGGGCCTGTGAGCCTTGCTAGGCCAGGCTTCTACTGCTTTGAATTCTTTATTTTTTTCTATTTCATTTCTATTTGCAATAACCAAGGTATACATATATATAATATATATATATATATATATATATATATATATATATATATATATATATATATATATATATATATATATACACACACAAATATACGTATACAAATATACAAATACATATATATATATACATCTACGCAATATATTTATATATGCACACACGTATACACACACATTCACGTATACACCATAAGTATATTTTATATATTTACACATTTACGTTCATATATATATTTAGAAATTATATATATCTATATATCTAATATAATATATATATATATTTTTTTGCATATTTATATATGCACATATACATACGAATATTTATATATATACATATACATATATTATTTATATATATATACATACATATATATATATATATACACACAGATAACCAATAATAGTAGAATAGTATTATTTCATAATAACCTCATTATTATTGATAATAAAATAATAGTAACAATAATAATAATAATAATAATAATAATAATAATAATAATAATAATAATAATAATAATAATAACAATAATAATAATAATAACGAATTTTGATAAACCAAATAAAGGCGTATATACCAATATGTACAGTCTAAAATCTCCAAAATATACGAGGGCCTATTTTATACAAAAGTCACTGAATAATACTAATAGTAATATTTATAATATTTAAATTACGAATACTTAGGGAATAATCATTAACCATTAAAATGAAATGCAATACCCTCATACCAAATTTCCATCAACACGATTGTCATTGGACGTACCGCATGTCTACATGGGCTTGGTCCGGTCCGGACCAGCCTGGTACAACCGGAACTCCTAATGTCAAATAATATTAATAATAAATAATTTAAACTATTTATAATGGTCATGTCACTACTTAGCATGGTTTTCCTAGTTAGGGCATCACTATGGCTCGGCCTTCCTTGGCGTGGCTAATATACTAGTCAAAGCACGTCACTGCACTATCCGTGCCATGATTTCTAATCACCTTGTACTCAATTCCTAACAATGACTAAAATAATCTACCGTAATAATAAACTAAATAATTATTTATAATAATCTAAAATCACCATTTAAATAAAATAAATAAAATAAATAAAATAAAATATTTTAAAACTTTCGGAAAGAGGAGCTACAAATCTACCCACCTTAAAAATAATTTCGTCCTCGAAATTCTAACTCATAAATATGCCTATGATTCAAAAATAAAAGAATAAGTCCACTATTACCACAATCTCCTTAAATTTTAATTCCTCGAAATAATTTATATCTTCCTCCTAGCCATTTTGTAACTATAAATCATTGAGGACTTCTACCCACCTTTGGTCACACTACTCCTCAAAACTAAAATCTTAAAATCTTCTAACTGGTTGCTAACAATCCTACCAACGATATCTAGGCATATGGTATCTATAATCCGCTCCTATCTATCAAACGACCCAATATTTAATAAGCAATAATTTCATACAAGTAGCTAAGAAATATTGATAAACTCTAATAAGCATGACCATTCGTCACTCTGCAATAGGAAGGACAGGAAGATAAGGTAGATTAATCGATAGTAAATATAAAATTTCAAGAGTGATAGGGAGTATCCAATGATGCAGATCGAAAGAAAATCTATGAACCAATGACCTATTTTGCTAGATTGGGCTACTCTAATCCAGTCACTTGATAATTTGAAGAACCCTTCGTTTCGTAGAGGGCTTGCAATCCGTGCAATACAAAAGTTCCGTTATCGAAATTCTAAACAGGTTCCATAATAGAACAGGATTTAAGAAATCAAAATTGTGATCTTTTTCGTGGTTATTTAAACACACGAGCAAGGGATATAAATGCAATACAAGATCGTATCGCGACTTCTAGGTAGATGGAATAAGGGTTACGGGTCACATTCTAAGAGATGGGGACACATAATAGATATAGGGGCCTATTTCAAATAGTTTGGTTTTATAGTCCAATTATAGTGGTGTGAATGGATGGATTTTACTAGGTCTTAAGGGGTTTCCTGATTGGACATCAATCGTTGGTAGAATGAACCGTAGACTTTAATCTATATTGACTGGACAAGATCCCAATGATAAACTATTTCTACTAGGCTAGGGTAACCTAGAATAGGTTTCCACCCAAGTGGTTGAACTAGTTGTCAGTCCGATTGGTTAGCTAGGTCCCTAAAACCCAAAATGCATCTTCCGTGACTTTTGTGTCTAAGTAGCACGAGAAGACACAATTGAATGGCATACTAGTGACATGTGCGTAGTGGGCTTTATGTAGATCACAACCATATATTGGGTCAAAGTTTTGAGTCGAAATTGAGTCTCTAGTTGTAGTCGGAAAGTATACTGGTATCATGGTAAGGGTTATAGCTAGTCCTTTCATCCTAAAAATCGTACCATAAAAATATAGTACAAGGGGACGTGTTTGAGTGGGACATGATATATCTAGATGAAGGTGGACTCGTCTAGATCTTGCATATGAAATTTGTTGGAAGGTAACAGTTGGTCTCATGCTCCGAATATTAATGACATGATCGGGGACACAAAATGATCTAAATGGAAAGTGGGAGTCCATGAGACACTAATTATCATCCTATTGGAAATTATTCTCCTCCATCGGTAATCCCCGTATATCCTAAAATTTTAGAAGGCTTACATTCTACCCACCTTAGAAATAGGACGTGGTCTTAGGAATAATGAGGTTAGAAGAATTTCAAAGTTCGGCTACCGTACCTCGACTCCTGTTAGATAAGAATAAGGCACGACGTAACGGGATACGGTAGATATAAGTCAAGCCAAGGATCGTTCCTCAATAAATGGAAACGAGTGTATACAAATGACACATGGTCTATAAAATAGAATGACCTACTCGTCCGCAGTATACGAGAGTTTCCGATGGGGTAACCAACTCCAAGGCACAACATAAGAAAAGATTTCTAACAATTGAGTCAAAAAATTCTATTTGTGTCAAACTCGCCAGACTATGGTCACAAGGGTTGTAGTGATCAGGTATTACTGTTGACAACTGGTAGGTCATAGTGTGACATGGTATTTAAGCTATGGTATTGGCTAAGCTAGTGACTGTGGTGTTCCAACACTAGTTAGGTCTTAATAACAAAATTTACATAACTAGAGTAATATTTGTTGGAAACCAATCTCAGGATGAGTGTCACGGTAAATGATTACCCTATTGTCCACTCATCTCATGTCTAACTGTGGGCTTCGGTCGAGGAAGGGTTGGTTCAAGGCTTAAGGGTTGTTAGTTAAGGCAAGCTTCCAGCAAATAATTAGAGACTCACAGCATCTGGTTTCTTGAGAATAGATAGTCTCCTAGGTTGGCGTTCTGACTAAGGGTAAATCCTAATCATTCTCAAATTCAGATGGCTCGAAAGTCTCGATAATAGTTTGAGGGTCGATGGGAGAACGAGTAACTCAATCACATGACTGGCCGATGGTAGCTACACTTGTGCTTACCATTGTCATTGCCATGGGAATACTCTGTATCTCTCTACCATCATGAGCTTTCGTCTTTCCAAATCGGTGAAAGACAAAAACAATAAAGAATTCAAGGGAGATGTTACTGAATACAATTTCGTGATTCAAGGGCGAACATATAATTCAAGAGGAATTGTCAATGCAGTTGCGGATGAGATCCTAGAGACATCTACATCTCAATCCACGTAGGTTAATCAGAGGGAGAGCGAACCGGGTGCACTACGGTTGATCAGACCGTAATACTTCGATTCTGATTAGACAATATGTTAGTAGGCGTCCCCACTAAACATATGTCTCGAATCAAGCTCGAGAACAGGGTGAGCTTGCAAAACTAGGCTGTGATAGCAACATTGGTCAAAATAGTCAAATTATAATTATACAAGATTTTTTTTAAAGAAGGCACAAGTGGTTCGAGTTTTGTGAGAATCAAAAATTTACCAGGTGTTCTTGCTTATACAGTCTTTCTACATTCTTCTTATCCAAGGCCTTGGTCGACTAATGGGTTATGGACCTCAAAATTCTATATTCTGGGTAAACATATTAGCGTTAATCAATATCCTCGTCAATAGGTCACAAGGACCACGGAATGCTAGATCGGGAGACGTGCTACCCAACTTGCAAAAATTCTACTAATATTGGCTTTGGATCTTATGGGCACACATTACATTGTCCTATCCTCCATAGTATCCTAAACTGGTAATCACGTCTGAAGTCATTTCATCTAGAGTTATGCCTTGCCCGTATACTCGGGCTGTGGTAAACCTCGGATTCGTAATTTCTGGGTGATATGCTATCTGATACTCTACCTTATATTGACAAAGGGTGACTACGATCCAAAGAGGACTACTGGCCATAGTTTTAGTAATATTCTATAACCTATAATTTTTTAAACTAATTTCAACTCTAGGGATCATGCCTCGCCAGTGCGCTGCTGGCTGCAGTGTATCTATAGTCTCCAAAATTCAATTAAATGGCGACAGTGCGCTGCTGTCCTGCCATTATGAGTTAACTAACATTTCTTTAACTATATCTATAAAAACTCATAATCTGCTAGAGATTCAAATAAGTTGTCTACGAAATAAACGTTAGTACTTGTCTTATTAGCCATAACCCTTAGAATAAAATATTGAACATGGAGGAAATAATTGAAGACAAAAGGAATAAAAACATTCTAGTATCTATTTCGTGTGTATTCGAACCATGGAGGAAAAACCTTGAATCGAACCCAACTCGAGGTTCATATATGGGTAATATAATAAAAAAAAATATAATAATAATTCTTAAGGCAAAATAGGAACTAAATAGGCAATTTTGAATAAGATGTGAGGATGATATCTAAAGAGGCAAGGAGAAGGAATTGATGATTCATCTAGGTTAGATCAGTAATTCTAGGAAGCTCTGTCTCACCAAGTGAATAATCTATCCACGTTGGATCATATCATCCTATCAAGAGATAATAGTGTACCTATGGGGATCTGACAACTATCAAAATTACTAACTCCTCATCTAAGTTGCATGGCCTAGACTATCCATCGGTAAACTTGTATAAGGGACTCCTAGTTCTAGTCATTCTCTGAAATTAAATTAATTTCTAATTCGTGAATGAGCATTTCTAGTCGCAGGCTCGCAATAGTACGACTAACTTGAGTACTATCACGAGTTCGCATGATTTACGAAGGCAGACCTGCATGGGCCACCACAAAAACTTGTCACGACCCGCACCCATTTTTTTTTAAACGGATACGAGACGTGTCCAAGCCAGCCTACGCCGCAGTGTCGGCGGTAGAACGCTGTCACGGCCATGAAGATCAAAATCACAAATAATGCTCATTCACAAAAATTAGTTTAACTTACAATGATAACAAGATTTACATTTGCAGAAAAATATAAACTTGTACAAATATTGGAATAACTACAACTTCGCTATCTAGCTAGTTTCTAGGCTTTTGTCTGTAAGTACCCCCGTATCTCCCATGCTAAGTGAATCCACGGCTAACCTGAAAAATGTTGGTTTCCAGTCAGGAATGGAACGAGCACAATTCACTGAATGCAATTTCAAATAAAGAAAATGACTATAAAACAAAGGTTAGACATCAATCATGAGTTTTGAAAATAAATAGTAAATACGGAAAACCAATAGCAATAAATAGACACAAAATACTTTTCCCAACTGTTAGAAGTACCTTTGATATGTGATCAGTCTGGGCCACTACACCGCACGATCTACGATGTCTACTTGCAGAAAATAAGTACTGTCTACAATGTCTACTTGCAGAAAAATAAGTACTGTCTACGATGTCTACTTGCAGAAAATAAACACGGTCTACAATATCTACTTGCAGAAAATAAGCACGGTCTACAATGTCTACTTACAGAAAATAAACACGGTCTACAATGTCTACTTGCAGAAAATAAACACGGTCTACAATGTCTACTTGCAGAAAATAAGCACGGTCTACAATGTCTACTGCATGAAAATAAACACGGTCTACGGTCGGATCACACATCCTTGGTACTTCTCATTCCTGACTCAACAATTTATAATAGAGTATAAAAATCACATAACCAATGACTAATCAATGAAATATAGTGAAGATCAATATCGAAATACAAACAATAAACTGTACTCGCCTGTGGTCATGTACTGGTGTAACCGATAATCTGAACCATTCAGAATGCCACAATAGTCAAAACTCGTACAATAGTCCTCGGAAGCTGAAATAAACGTTACCAATGTTCTCAGAATAGTCAAAATAGCTAGGATCGCCTGTCCTTAAATCCAATTCTAGACACAGGGGCAAAACGGTAATTTTGGGTCAAAACGGTGTCCACCGTTGGACCCGCTTTGCACCGAAAAGCGTGCCAGAGTCAACGGTCTCTAAAGTCATCAAACTACATGTCTATGGATCCAGTTTTCCGATACGAACCCAACCGTATGTCCAAAGTTGGATTTCGACGGGCCATGCACAAAATCGCCCGTCGAGTGGGACCGTGGGGCCCGCAAAACGACGTACGATTCAACTGTCTCAGAATTGGACCAAACTTGGCATACAGGACCAGAAAAATGATACGGTCCTGTTGGCATAAGTTTCGTCTCGATCTGACGAGCGTGCACAAAGTAATTGGAAACTTTGCACAGAGGTCGATACGGGGAATTTCGACGGATACGCATCAAATTCGTCGCGCACACGCAACCAATTTGAATTCCGCCAAAACCCACACGACCACGAAGCCGTTACGCACCTTTCGATGCTTTCGTTTCACGACCACGTTGCCCGGTTTGGCGAGACGCACGTCGTGTGGATGAATTTTCATGTTTTTAAAACAGGTTTTCGTCAAAGTTCGGGATTCGATTTCTCGACATGTAGTCGATGGTTTTGGCTTCTGTAAAAACTTTTGTGAATGCCTATAGGTCGTCTAAACATATGTTCAAGTGGAATTTATAAACAGTCACTGGATCGATCAGAATTGATCCTCGAATACGGGTGATTGGTCTGTTAAACGTCCTGTTTCGGGACAGATTTTTCCCGAACTTCGGTTCGATTTACCAGACAACCTAGGGCTTTCTAATAAAAACTAATTGAAGGGATATCTAGTCCTACAGGTTATCTTTCTAGGGGAGGAATCGGTTCTCGAATTGGTAGTCGGATGGGCAAGAAAATTACCGGAAAGGAGCCTGTCGAGCACCGCTACTACTGTTGGTTGCTGATCCCTTTGTTTTGCGCGGTGGCCGACGGCCTCACTGTCCGACGGTCACGGCGATGGCGACGTGCATCGAGGGTGGCTGGGGCGCACACACTCGAGGTGGTGGCGTCGGTGGTTTGTATTAGGGTTTCTTGTTATGCGATGCTTCTCCTCTGTTTCGCACTGTTACAATCGTATATATGCTCTCGGTTCAGGGGTTCGTGGGCTCGGGAAGAGTTGTGGGGGAGTTTAGTTGTTCATGTACGGGGGAAACTATTGGGAAGGCTTGGCTATTGGGCTAAGCTCGGTTTGGGCCGAGTTGTAGTGGGCTGGCTTTCATTTGGGGTTCTAACGGCTGGACTGGGCCTGTGAGCCTTGCTAGGCCGGGCTGCTACTGCTTTGAATTCTTTTTTTTTTTTCTATTTCATTTCTATTTGCAATAACCAAGGTATATATATATATATATATATATATATATATATATATATATATATATATATATATATATATATATATATATATACATCTACGCAATATATTTATATATGCACACACGTATACACACACATTCACGTATACACCATATGTATATTTTATATATTTATACATATACATTCATATATATATATTTAGAAATTATATATATCTATATATCTAATATAATATATATATCCATACATATATACGCATATTTATATATGCACATATACATATGAATATTTATATATATACATATACATATATTATTTATATATATATATATATACATACATACATATATACACACAGATAACCAATAATAGTAGAATAGTATTATTTCATAATAACCTCATTATTATTGATAATAAAATAATAATAACAATAATAATAATAATAATAATAATAATAATAATAATAATAATAATAATAATAATAATAATAATAATAATAATAACGAATTTTGATAAACCAAATAAAGGCGTATATACCAATATGTATAGTCTAAAATCTCTAAAATATACGAGGGCCTATTTTATACAAAAGTCACTGAATAATACTAATAGTAATATTTATAATATTTAAATTACGAATACTTAGGGAATAATCATTAACCATTAAAATGAAATGCAATACCCTCATACCAAATTTCCATCAACACGATTGTCATTGGACGTACCGCATGTCTACATAGGCTTGGTTCGGTCCGGACCAGCCTGGTGCAACCGGAACTCCTAATGTCAAATAATATTAATAATAAATAATTTAAACTATTTATAATGGTCATATCACAACTTAGCATGATTTTCCTAGTTAGGGCATCACTATGGCTCGGCCTTCCTTGGCGTGGCTAATACACTAGTCAAAGCATGTCACTGCACTATCCGTGCCATGATTTCTAATCACCTTGTACTCAATTCCTAACAATGACTAAAATCATCTACCATAATAATAAACTAAATAATTATTTATAATAATCTAAAATCACCATTTAAATAAAATAAATAAAATAAATAAAATAAAATATTTTAAAATTTTTGGGAAGGGGAGCTACACATGGCACAAACGTAGAGGAGAAATGGTTTACCGACGACGGGTGCCACCAGGACTGGCGGGCTCGTCAAGTAAGCCTTGATGTCGTCGAAAGCTTTTTGGCATTCCTCTGTCCAGACGTAAGAGACTCCCTTCTTCATGAGCTGGGTGAAGGGTTAACATTTTCCAGAAAGGTTTGCTATAAACCTCCGGATGTATGCCAGACGTCCCTGCAGGCCTCGAAGTTCTCGAAGGTTCTTCCTAGGATCCATGTCAAGGATGGCTTTAGTCTTCTCGGGATCGACATGAATGCCTTTCGCCGTGATAATGAAGCCCAAGAACTTTTCGCTAGAAATCCCAAGGAAGGATTTAGCGGGGTTCATCTTGAGTTGATGCGCTCGCATGAGATCGAAGACTGTCTTAAGGTCTCGTAGGTGATCTCCTTTGAGACGGCTCTTAACTGCGATGTCATCAACATAGCATTCAACTATTTTGCGAAGATGCTGACGGAAGATGGTGCTCATAGCTCGCTGGTATGTTGCACCAGTGTTCTTCAAGCCGAAAGGCATCACTGTGTAGCAGAAGACCCCCTTTGGTGTCCTGAATGACGTATGTTTTGCGTCATCGGGGAACATCTTGATCTGGTTGTAGCCCGAATACCCGTCCATGAAAGACATGCGTTCGAAGCTACATGTGTTATCGATCGTCACGTCGGTGATTGGTAGTAGAAATTCGTCCTTCGGGCAAGCAGTATTGAGATCCCTGAAGTTGATACAGACCCGTATCTTTCCATTCTTCTAGGTGACATGGACGACGTTGGCCACCCAATCCGGGTGTTGTTCTTCACGAATAAATCCGCTGGTCAGAAGTTTGTCTACTTCATGATCGATAGCGTTCATGATGTCGGGACAAAAACATCGCTGTTGTTGCTTTATAGGTTTGGCATCAGGTAAGATGTTAAGCCTATGCATCGCAATTTGGGGATCAAGTCCTGGCATATCTTCGTAGCTCCAGACGAAGACATCGATATATTCTTTAGCCAGCTGGATTAAAGATTCTCGGTCTTCTCCTTTTAGGCTTTTGCTAATGAAGATGGGTTTGGAAGAAGATCCATCCCCAAGGTCGATCTGCTCGACTTCGTCTTCGGTTGGAGGTTTGCGTAATTCAAAACGAGACTCCCACTGTTCTCCTAGGCGTTGAGCCCAGGGTTCTTCTTCGAAGAATTCTGGCGTTTGGTCTTCGCCTTCATCTTCTTGAGATTGTGCAGTTGTCATGTTGGCTGATAGCACTCTCCTGAAGACTGAGCCAATACTGGTATCGGAATCCCAAGTTGATGCTTCGGACGAGTGAGAATGTTCTGCTTCTTCCGCCTCCGAACTCTCTGGTGTTGACGATGGCGTGACGTAGCCCACCCCCCGTCGAGTTCGATGATAGTAGTCCTGTGGCTTTCCTTTAGGTGTTGGAAGCCGGAGAGGAAGACGTCGACCCTTGCCGTAGTTCAGGCCTTGGTTGCTTTTTAGATCGTAACCCATCTTTTGGATGAGGTACTTTGCCTTGTCCGTTTACCGATAGACTTGTATTCTGCCGGTATATGGTTCTTGCTCGAGTGGCGGGAGGTCTTGATGACGTTCGACTTTGTCGAAGATGATGGATTCTTCGTCTCGATTCCGCTGTGTGACTACAAAACAGACCCCTTGGGATGGGACTACTCGATTTACATGATGGACGGTCGTTATTTGTGTTTGCAACGACCGTAGAGCGTTATCTAATGTATATATGGCATTCCAATGTGGAAGACTAGAATAATTAAAAGACACTCTATTATTGATGAAACACGAGATTTTGTCCTGCAGAATTATATTGTCCAGAGAGGGTGCATCTACATCAGCAGAGATATATTCCCCTAGCTCTTCATCTGTGAGTACTGGGATTGGATCGGGAGAGTCCACCACAGCTTTGGTCTTGGGGTCCGAGAGGGCTATGTGGGCCTTCTCCGGCAGCTTGGATGAGACAGATGATCGCGGCGGCTTGCCCTTAAGACGCACCTTCAGAGGTGTCTCAACTACACCTTCGGTGATAGGTGCCTTCCCCTGTAGTTTTGCCACAAGGGGAGCCAATGTTTGAGGCGGCTTTCCCTTGAGCCGTATCTTCAAGGGAGCTTCAGTAGGTGTTCTACCTGGAGCAGTTGGTGCTTTTCCAGGTAGCTTGATGCTCATGGGAGGCAACGTCTGAGGCGGCTTCCCTTTGAGTCAAATATTTAGAGGAGCGTCAGGAATCGTCTCTGGCTCTATGTCGGGCTCTGTTGCCATTTCTGCTTCATCGTCAGCTGTTTTCCATAAATAAATTCACTTTATTTATTTTGTATCTGAGAAAATTACAACTGTAGGAATCTAATCTAGAAGACGATTACTTTGTCCCTTGGACGATGCGATGAAGAAAACTCGAACTTTGAAGAACTTGGACAGCAACTGGGCAATCTCTCTGTTCTCTCTGAAAATGACTTGTAGTCCCTGATGAATGTGAAGAAACTCTTTTTTATAGAGTTCAGGATAACTGTCCTTAAGCATACGCTCAGGTAGTTACTTGACGTGTGCATAACTGCAGGGACGCGTGACGAATTCTGATGGAGACACATTAGCGTGCGGTTGAAAGTAGTGGAGCATTTTCAGGAGAGATTGATGGCCTGGATGCCACGTTGCATAACTTCTAGAGAAGTGGATAACTGGTACAGGACACGTGAGAATGTGTGTTGACTGTAATCCTGGATATGGTTGCTGTAATACGCTGCCTCGTTGAAGGAGAATTCATACGCTGACTTGGACAGCGTAGTGCCATATGAAATCCATACGCTCACTTTATGGGCAAGGAGTCATGTGAGGTCATACGCTCGCTTGTTTAGCAAGGAATCATGTGAGGTCCATACGCTCACTTGACTGTGTGAAGAAGGAGTCATGTGAGGTTGATACGCTCACTGGAGAAGTGGCCACGTGGCTATCATCAATCTTCTTTGGTACACCATATCTTTCCATAACTGACAAAATCTTCTCGAGCGTCGTGACTGCGGATTTGACGGCTGACAGACTGTCAAAACTGACAGTAATGATGGCTTTTGTATTTATGAAGGCTGCTGAGTTGTCCTCGTAAAAGACAAAACCGACTCTTCGAAAACCTATACGACGGTTACTTTTCTCGTGACAGCTGTCTTTGCACGAAAGATGAAGTGTCAGATTCATTCCTCATTTAAACATATGCTGTGCTGTCACTTCAGTAAATAATAAAATATTTACTGAGCGTATGGCTTTTGAATGAGCGTACAACCCTGAATTGAGCGTATGGCTTCAACTGTCATCTGTCTTTAAGCGTATGGATGAAAAATGACAGCGTGTCATAATTTTCCACATCCTACAAGACCCCCTTCAAAGTTTTCAAACTTTATGAGTTTCAAAAGTTCGAAATTACTTTGAACAGAAAGTGGGAATGAGTCCTGACACGCTGGCATGAGTTCATTAAATGTCATGATGACTCTTTATTTTTCGAGATTGATTGAATCTGATGGAACAATATGAACAGCCAGCAAGCTCTATTATATAAACCGAAAGAATTCAATTTTTGACTTTCATCTTTTGAAACCATGACTCCAAAGGAAGCTGCTGAAGAAGAGGCACGTAAGTTGGGATTCTGTTCCCATGGTGACCCCACTTTTGGGGGCCAAGAACCCGAACCTGTCGTCATCGAGCTCAAGGACGACCCTATGCATTTAGCCAAGAATTTCTTGGGCTACTTTGGTCTGGACGGCTCCTCTTCTTCTGATGGGCAGAGCCTCGCAGAGAAGCGTAAAATGTTCGTTGCTCTGTTACACCGCATGGGGGTCCAAAGTGTAGAAGAGTTAGGCGTCAAGCTTATTCGCTCTGGAAAATAGAGCGTGACTTTGTTGCACCCCTTTCTTTCCCTCTCTTTTTTTGTTTTGTAAGGCTATCAGTGCCTTTAATGAATATTCAAGAATTCTCTGTTTAGTATAATTTTGTATTGAAAACTAACATGCACCGATGAATAACTGTAGAATACACCGTCTTCCAAGTTGTAAGTTACGCTAGATAGCGTATGCCAATGAAATAGCGTGCACCAATAAATAGCCCGTAAGTTACGCTATCTTCCAACGTTTTGGAAAGCACTCTTTGAATATTTCCAAGGCTGTGCTGGTTTCCAAAGTACACGTGTCATTCATTCCACGTTTACGAGCGCTATTCATGCGGATCCTTTCCAAGAATAGGTTCATGCTCCATACTTTAAATAGATGGATGAACTCCACGCAAACTCATCTTCCCATTCTTCTTCCTCTCTTCTGAGAATGAATTTTCTATGAGAAGGAAATAGGAAAGCCATGTTGTCTGATGTCAAATCTCTGTGCACGCTACCAGACATGGATCTGTCAATCCTTAGCAGCAAACTCAGCGGTAAGTTCAATATACACGCATCGAAATTTTTGTTTGCTAAGGACAAATTCATCTTCCCGAAATGAACAGAATGCATCTGTCTTTGCTTGGCCAGTTTCTGTTAACTGATTTTTCTTTACTGTTTCTTGCAAAATTTTGGCTGAAAACCTTCTTCAGAACTGGCATTGGTGATATGGATGCTGTGGACAATGTTCTTCTGACATCTACATTAGGGAGCTCATACGCTTTTGACGCGTATATCAGACAACTCAGAACTCTTCGTGAGATAGAAGGGTCTTCCTCAGATGGTAGGAAGAGCCTTTATACACGAGAGTTGGATGGTGGAGTCAACTCTACCCCGAGAAATCGGGTAGTAGAGTTCCTTTTACGGCAGAACTAGGAATTGTATCCCAAGGTTTGGATACATTCCTATCTGCTTGAGGTGCCGCCGTTCCTCCACGCGCTGTATTGGCAGCAACACGCCATCGTGTTGCCATACTCTGTGGTTCTCCTCTCGTCTGAGAGATAAGACCAGAGTTTGATTCCTGCTGGACACCCAGGAATTGCCACAAACAACGAGATTGCCAGAGAAGATCCAAGAAGAAATAGATCTTAGTTGTACATAGAATGAAAATCCAAGATTTGTAATAGATTTCCATTATGATTTGTAGGAAAGTCTAAGAAATGTAATAGACTTTTTATGAAAATGGGAATGGAAATGACAATTCTTCTATGCTCAATAATTTGTATTTGTGGATGAATTGTGGACATGATAGATAATAAAATCATCTTTTCTGTTTTAGAGTATATGATATTATCAGAGGTATTATGGACATGATAATATATAGGAACTCGAAAGAAAATAGATTGATTTCTATGCAGAGGTCAAAACATGACAAATGAGTAAGTAGATTCGGAATTGATTCAGAGGTTATGAAAACGTGATCAATAACGAATCCCTACTTTATGAACTGATAGAAGATTATGAACAGATGAACCGTTAGGAAATGAAGAACATATGAACTGTCGAGTGAATGTAATAAATGAACGGACGAACCGTCAAGTATTAATGAACATGTGAAACGTCGGATGAATGTGAGAAATGAATGGATGAACTGAATATCGGGAAAGAATACGTCCCTTCGATCCTGGCAAATATATGCCTATAAATAGAGCATCTCTTTGAGTAGAAGGATCACACATTATTCTCTTTTATTCAAAATGTCTTCCGAAGAGAACACGAAGAAAGGCGAAGTCGTCTCCAAAGTTGATGAAAATGCTAAAGAGCACTCGACTCCACAAAAGAAGGAGACGGGCGAAAGCTCGTCTGCTCCTAAGCTGCCGAAAGATATCTTGGATTTCTTGGTCGAACAAGGAGAAACCGAAGAAGAAGAAGCAATGAGGCTGGCTGCCTGTCAGTTCTTGGTGCGGTCAGGAAATGATGTATTCAATTCTTTTGCTAATTATGTATGTGGTCCTCGTCCCAAGTACGAAAGGGATACCAGTGATCTTCCTTGATGATGTACTTCTTGAAGAATTTGTCTCAAATAAACTCTGTTTAAGGAAACTTTGTTTATGATGTATCCTTCCTGCTTTATATTATTTTGCCTTTATTCACTGATCTTTTAGACTCAGAAATCAAAAGGACGAGATATCATTTTCATAGAATATGGTACATACTGAGATAGAAAATTCAGAGGTGATATGGACATGATTTTCTATACAAGATCTTTATTAAATCCACTGGGAATCTAATAAGACAAAATATCAAATTCTCTGGGAAAATGATACATGGTAGAATATCAGTTTTCGCTGGGGATAATGACATCGAAATAGCTTTTGTAGAGAAGAATAAATTTTTGATTTTATACTTGCTGGGGAGTAATAAAAATATTATTTATACATAATATTTCTTTAAGAATTTGCCATTGACAGGCATCATCGTGACTTTCCCGTCCATAGAGGCAAGCTGATATGCTCCATTAGAGAAGACTTTGTTTACTACGAATGGGCCTTCCCATTTCGCGTCAAATTTGCCATTGCTCATATGTGTCATGGTCATCGGACGTCTGACAGTAAGGACCAATTCTCCCTTTTGATATGTTCTGACTTTGACTTTCCGATTAAAAGCTTTTGAGATTCGGGCTTGATATAGCTCGATATTTTGTTGCGCATACAATCGTTTTTCATCTAGAGCTTCCAACTCTTGAAGTCGAAGTCGATCATTGTTTTCTGTTGTAAGTTCATTGGAGATTGCAATTCTCAGAGAAGGAATTTGTATCTCGAGAGGAAGAACAGCTTCACACCCATACACCAAAGAGAAAGGTGTACATCCGGTCGCATTACGAACTGTGGTACGATAAGCCCATAAACATTCACCAAGCTTCTCACTCCAGTTACGTTTATTGGAAGAAACGAACTTTTTCAAGAGTTTGATGATTGTTTTGTTGAAAGCCTCTGCTAGTCCATTGGCTGCTGGATTATATGCTGTAGAAGCCAGATTATTAATCCGATGATCATCACAGAATCGAGTAAATTTCTGGCTGACGAACTGTGGTCCATTATCATGGATAATATGCCGAGGAACACCAAATCGATAGATGACATGATGTTTGACAAAGTTGATAACATTAGAAGTCTTGACTTCAGATAACGGGATTGCTTCAGCCCATTTAGAAAAGTAATCAGTTATTGCTAAAATAAACCGATGTCCTTTTGATGATGGTGGATTGATAGGACCGATGACGTCCATGCCCCAAGCTTCAAAGGGCCATGATGCCGCTGTTGGGTGTAAGAACTCCGATGGTTGATGGATAAAGTCTGCATGAATTTGACAGGCTTTACATTTCCGAGCATATTGAATAGTATCCGCTACCATCGTGGGCCAATAATAACCCATACGTCGAATACGATCTTGAAGTTTTAGACCTGGCTGGTGAGCTCCGCAGACGCCATCATGTGCTTCACGGATTATCTGTTGTGCTTCTTCACCAGCGATGCATCGAAGGAGAAGACCATCATAGGCTCGACGATATAGTGTCTTCGTAGTATGATTATAATAGAATTTGAGAGACCGGCGCCGGATAGATGCTGCTTCACTCGGGTTATCAGGAAGTATGTCATACAACATAAAGTCCAAAAACGGACGTCTCCAGTCTTCAGTTACGGTGTCTATTTTGTTAGAAAAGACATATTCCATAGTAGAATCGGAAGAAGACAAGGACACTTTGTCAAATTTTAATTCAGCATCAAAGTTAAGAGAATCTTCGTCTGGATTATGGGAAAAAACCAAAGCCAGATTATTTTCAACACAGAATAGTTCTCGGTTATAAACCACTATCACTTGCTGACGTCTGATTGGTATGGCTAATACAGCAGCAAGATTAGCCAAAGCATCAGCTTCTGCATTATAGGCTCGTCGAACATGTTCGATAAAGAAACCTTCAAAGGAGGAGGCCATAGAGAGTGCTGTTCGATGATAAGGTATCAAATCTTGATGACGAACTTCATACGTTCCTCTGATCTGATTGATGATAAGCTTAGAGTCTCCATAAACTTCTAAATATTGAACATCCAGATGTTTAGCGAGTTAAAGACCAATGAGCAACGCATTGTATTCTGCAACATTATTTGAACATGATTGATCCAGAGAATAAGCCCTCTGAATAGTTAATCCCTCTGGGGATACAAGAACAATTTCAACTCCGGCGACAATATCGCCGTTAGGACCTATTCTAGATGCTCCATCAAAGAATAGATGCCAGGTAGGAACTTCTTCAGAAACCAGATTTGAATCCAGAACTTCATCGGGAATCTCATCATATAATTTAGAATCTTCTGGGACTGCATGAGCTGCTAGAAAATCAGCAAGAGCCTGTCCTTTAACTGACTTCTGAGGAATATAATGCATGTCATATTGGGCTAACAAGATTCCCCAATTAGCTAGTCTGGAGTTGAGAATACCAGATTTCTTCATCATAATCCTGATGGGATTCACTCTGGAAATGACATGAATCGTTTGACCGATAATATAATGTCGTATTTTCTGAACAGCAAACATTAATGCTAGGCATTCTTTCTCGATTGGAGAATAATGCGGTTCAGCGCCTGTCATTGTGCGACTGAGATAATAAATGGCCTGTTCATGACCATCTTTATTTTTCTGGGCGAGTAATGCACCAAGAGAATGATCCATAGCTCGAACATATAGAAGAAATGGTATTCCTGAGACGGGAGGTACCAAAACTGGAGGGTTCATGAGGTACTGTTTGATGTCATCAAATACTTTTTGACATTCTTCGTTCCAGATGAAAGATACACCTTTCTTCAGAAGTTTGTTGAATGGTCTGCAGCGTCATGATAAGTTGGAAATGAATCTCCTGATATAAGCAATTCTTCCTTGAAATCCTCGTAGCTTTTTTAAGGTGCGTGGAGGACGCATCTCTTGAATGGCTTTGATCTTCTCGGGATCCACGTGTATACCTTTAGCGGTAATGACGAAGCCGAGAAATTTACCACTAGAGACGCCCAGGAAGGACTTAGTAGGGTTCATTTTAAGTTGATGCTGACGTATTAAATCAAAGATAGTCTTTAAATCTTGGATATGATCCTCCTTTCGTCGACTTTTGACTGCAATATCATCAACATAGCATTCGACTATTTTTCGGAGATGTTCGCGAAATATAGTGCTCATTGCTCGCTGATATGTTGCTCCTGCATTCTTGAGACCAAACGGCATCACTGTATAACAGTATGTACCGATCGGCGTTCTGAAGGAAGTGTGTTTTTCATCATTTGGAAATATTTTGATCTGGTTGTATCCCGAATACCCATCCATAAATGACATTCGTTTGAAACCACATGTATTGTCGATCATAACATCAGTAATTGGAAGAGGAAACTCGTCTTTAGGACAAGCTGCATTGAGATCGCGAAAGTCTATACAGACTCGGATCTTGCCAGTCTTTTTAAGGACAGGAACGATGTTAGCCACCCAGTCAGGATGTTGTTCCTCTCGAATAAATCCAGAAGCCATAAGCTTGTTGACTTCAGCTTCAATTGCATCCATAATGTCTGGACGAAATCGTCGCTGTTGTTGTTTGACCGGTTTAGCATTTGGCATGATATTGAGTTTGTGCATTGCGATCTTCGGATCTAGTCCTGGCATATCCTCGTAGCTCCAGGCGAAGACATCGATATAATCACGAATAAGCTTGATCATGTCTTGCTTATCTGTTTCTGAAAGACTTTCACTGATGAATATTGGTTTAGGAGAACCTTCTTCACCAACATCAATTTGGATCAGTTTATCTTCGGTAGGAGGTTCCCTCTGCTCGAACCTGAATTTCCATTGATCATCTAATCTTTGAGCCCATTGTTCTGATTCGGGTGATATTTCAAAATCATCCTCATCTTCATCATTTTCTTGTGGGCCATCAACAGAGACCATATTGATGGATAGAATAGAGCGATGAAGATCGCCAACACTCGTGTCAGAATTCCAAGAGAGAGAATCAGAAGACTCAGATCGTTCATCTTCAGATTGTTCGTCTTTATTGAATTTTGACTCTTCATGGACTATGTTGATAAAGGAAGTAGGAGCAATGTAACCTAAACCACATTTTGTCCTTCCGTATTTTAATGGAGGAATTCGAACAGGCATTCTTCTTCCTTTTCCATTATTGAGACTGGTTCTAAAGTCATAACCCATATTCTTGATGATATTTTTGGATTGCTGACTGTAGCGACGCAGTTGTAACCTTCCAGTATCATCGTTTATGTCATCTTCTTCCAAGTTAGGAGGATTCTGAGGTCCTTTATAGAAAAATATTGGATTTTATCCCTTCTTTCGACTGGGGACCACAAAGTATGATTTCTGTATAGAGTCTAATGATACGTCTGTATGAAGAGCTTGAACAACCCCTATAGTTAGTGGCTCTAAGCTATTTAGCAATTGTAAATAACTTTGTACATAACCACAAACATCAATATACTGCAAAGGAGATGCTTCATTAATACTGGATGCTGTATTTACAACAGAAGGCTGAGCCTTATCAGACTTAGTCAGATTAATGACAAAGGGGGAGGAAGAAGAACAGTTAGAATTTTTGTTTCGATTAAGATCGATAACAAAAGGCTCAGAAGAGGTGAGCTCCCTTGGAGAAGAACGTGGATAAGTAATGCGTCCACTGACTGGAATGACTAGAGTATCTGATCTAGCCTGAGAAGATGGAGGGGGAGTGATGAGTCCACTGACAGGAATGATCAGCGAATTTTGTGAATCTTGGGAAGATGGTGCAGTAGTGCGTCCACTGACAGAAATTATCAGTGAGCCTTCTTCGGATGATCTAACAGACTGCGGAGGAGTGATACGCCCTTTTACAGGAATAACAAAAGTGTCAACTTTGGATGTCTCATCTTCATTATCCATAGCTTGCAAGACTTTCGAGTATTCATCTTTGTACATGCGAGCGTCATTGAAGTAAGCTTCGACTCCTTTGAATGGGTAAAGATCTGCCACTTCTTTTTGAACCTCTCCATTATCATCAACATATTTGAAGCACTGATGAAGGGTTGAAGGAACGACATTATGTTCATGCAAGAAAGGTCTCCCCAATAGAGCATTGTATGAGCAACCATGATTGTCGATGATGTAAAAAGTAACCTTAGTACGAAGATCGCCTATTTGAAATTTAAGGCGAATCTTGCCTAAAGGCTCACTTTTTCCTTGATTGAATCCCAAGATGGTAGTGATAGTACTGGAAAGACTATGCACAGGTATCTTCAATGCATCTAACATAGCCTTTGGCATAATACTGAGAGCGGATCCTGGATCAATCAGTAAACGATCAACCTTCATAGAATCAATATATCCTGTATGATATAAAGGACGATCATGTCGATTATCCTCTAGCAGCATATCGTCCTGCGTAAAGGTAATGTTTGGAATAAATTCCAATACATTATGGCAATGAGAAACAGGTTCTGTTTCTAACTTCTTGAGAAGAGTTAAGCAGGTTTCTGCTTGTAGCAATGCTTCACTTAAAGTTTCTCTAGTCTCTTTAGAGAGGCGTAAGAGCTCGAAGATTGATAATTTAGCTGGGGTATTGGCTAGTTGAGCTAATATATCAAAATTATAAGGCTTTTCAAGTCCTGTAGGAAATGACTTCTTCAATGGTTTGTCGAAGCGGACTTGTTGTTTGCCTTTGTCAGCTGCTGTTGGTTTAGAAGGAACTGTCTCAACAGGAACATTTAAAGGCTCTTCAGTAGAGACTGGAGTTGAAGCTGTAACCGGAGGAACGTCAGAAATTTCTTCAGGAACTTCAGCATAATCTTTCAAATATACTTTTCCTGACCGAGTTTCAGCATGAACTTCAACTTCAGATTCTGGTTCAAGGTCTATGGAAACCATGCTGCAATTCTTTATTTTGCTCTTGGTTCTTTTATGTTTGATGAAAGCTTCATTCCAGAAACCAAGGCCAACACGAGATTGATTATGTCTCATGGTGATGGCCAAAGGTGCTCGGAGTCCCTTGCCTGAGTTCAAACCTAGGGCAGTGGCTAGATCATAACCCATCTTCGCCATCAATTCACGAGATTGTGAACTGTATAAATGAAAAGCAGGTTTGTACCTATCTTCAATTTGAGGTACAGATTTTATCTTCGTAGAGAGTGAATTTCCTGCTGAGATGAAAGTAGAGGTTAGATAAAAATCGGGTGTGAAACTAGAAGTCACATTGTATGACTTAGTCTTCCCGAACTTCTTTTTAGATGAGGAAATCTTTCGAGAAGAAGAGGAAGACGTCTCAAACTCTGTCTTTAAGTCTGGGTGAATCCACATGATTTCTCCTTTCTTAGTTGTGACAGGAACAAGTCCGTCATTCTGTGTTGGTGGGATGTTTATAACTTCGAGAGTTGCTTTGGGGATAGGAACAATCCCACTTTCCACCATTAAGGGAGGGAAGTCACCGAACTGCATTAAAATTACATTTGCTGTGACTGTTTTGTCTTTGGGTGTTAATGTCACAGCTCCTGATTTAATCATCTCTTGAATCTTCCCTTTTAATACATAGCAAGACCGGATTGTATGACCCAGCATTCTATGATATGGACAGTATTTTGGATGATCTGTCTTATTGGCTTCATCAGGCTTTTTAATTTCTGGCAATTGAATTTTATTACCTTTGAGTAAGCATTCAAAGATACCCTGAACATCGTCATCATCGAAAGAATATTCTTCTTTCGGCCGAGGAGATCTCTGTTGTTGATTTGTTGGAGCTGAAGTAGCTTGGGTAGTCTTTACCTCTTGACTACTGTTTTGGAGATTGACTTCAAGAGCTTCTTTTCCTTTGCGATTGTTGGGTCGAGTACTATTGCTAGCACTCTGATTTGATTCTTTGGGAGCCATTTGTACCCCCAGACCCTTGAAGGTCTCAGCACTGACCTCGGCAGCCTTGGCACTAACGATGAATGAAGGCCAATCTTGGAACTGAGTGGACCCTGTCCACATACTGATAATTGGTAAGAGGTTCGACTTGCAAGTGTCGATCGTAACAGCATCGGGAGTTCCAAGAGGCATTTTGAGGGCTTCTCTTCTGAATCTCTCAATGAATTCCTCAGTGGTCTCATTATTCTTCTGTTTGATTCTTATGAGGGCCGACATGGTCATATCATTGAGCCCTTCGTAGAATCGTTCAAGAAACATTTGCTTAAAACCGGCAAATGAGGTAATGCACCCATCAGAGAGACTTCTATACCATTCATAAGCCGTTCCTTTGAGACATCCAATGAACACCCGAGTAAGGAGGGCATCACTTGGTTGCAGTTGATCAGTCATTACTTCAAAATGATTAATGAACTGACTTGGAGAGGTTGTCCCATCATAGAAAGAGATGGTCGGAGGTTTGTATTTTGGTGGATACGATACCTGCTTCCATTCTATCGGATAAGGCTGTTTGATGCCTAACCTTTGTAAACCATCCTTCTGTTTGAATGCCTCGAATTGAGTTTTGAGATTCTTCAATTCTTCAGAGACAACTCCCGAAGATTGTGGAGTTGTGGCTTGTAGAGTGTAATTGGGAGGAGGGACTGCAGCATATGTACCACCCCCAGCTCCAGAGTGACTTGGGGTGGTTTGTACAGGAACATTAGATTGTAACCCCGGAATAGTAGAGGGTTCGGGGTTTGGAACAACAGGGGTATTCAATACCACTGGTGGTGCTGTCTGTTGTTGAGCCTACATTAGAGTGTGCATAGCACTCAATGTATCTGCCATAGCTCGTAATTGTTGTTCTAAAGAAGAAATCCTCTGTTCATGAGCATCATTGCTAGTCGAAGGTTCATGATCACTTTCTGCCATGTAAGTGGTAATCATTCGAGGAATAGATGATGAAACAGTCTGTTCTGAATCATCACTGTGTGAATCAGCATCTTTCCCAGGGCTTTTTACAGGAGTCAATACTGGAAAATTGGACTCTCCAAGGAAGTCTTCTGTGATCTCCGGATTACCACTTGGATGAAAAGAAGAAGAGGCTCTGGTCAAGGCTCCGGTCCTGGATCGAGTGCCGAGATAAACACCATCTTCAGAGTCTGATATAGCATCAGACCGTATGCTACCCCCAATGTTTCTGGAAGTCATGTTGACAGAAGCATAAAGAGGTTCATCTTCATCCAACATTGGTTCATATTGAATCCGTTCGAAAACAGATTGTCTTTTTGGTGAACAACAACATTGGATGACAACCCGAGGTTGGAAGTCACAACCATGCTTTTCATGGCGAATATGGGCAATGTCATAGCCAGATGGAGTGTCAATTCTCTGTTTATTTTGCAAATATTCTCGGAGATCTGTAGGAACAGATTGGGAAGTATTTGAAGATAGTTTCTGTGTAGAAACTTGTCTTTTGTTCTTCTGTCTTCTTGGTTCCTGAGTGTATAAAGACTGATTAATTTGAGCCACATAGTTCTTGGCATATTCTGCATCAGGGTCTAATATACTTGTCTCAGTAGAACCGAACCGATTCTGATTAAGCTTATTACGAAGATCCGTGGGAGATTTGACTTTAATATCAGTCTTGGATACTTGTAATTTGCCTTTCTCAGACCGAGAAATTTTGAGAGAAGGAAGATGAGTATTATTCCGACTAGGAGTCTGTAATAATCCATCTTTGGAGGAGTTAGCCAAAAGGCGTTTTCCATTGTTTGATCTAGTAAGAGTACTAGTCAAATTAACTCCAGAGGTAAAGACCTTAGGAGTAGAGGAGTTGACTAAAGAGTCTTTCTCCTTGGTTGGCACAAGATGTGCAAGTTGAGGGGGAATCATTTGTATGTTCTGTGGAAGAGAACCCCCAGCCTGATTTTGAGAAACAGTCAAAGGACTGTATTTGTTAGCATACGCTGACTTCAGTTTGGACTTCTGGTCATACGCTCCCTTTTTATTAGCATATACTGGCTTTAGCTCAGCGTACGCTGCCTGATGTTGGCTTTTGTACGCTGCCTTTGCCGTACGCTGCCCTTTGAATGCCATACGCTCAGAGTCATTAATGGCTAAAGAGCCGACTGCTGTCGTAAGAATAGAAGGAGAAGGGACTTTGACATGTCCAGAGATGGTTTTCCTTGGACACATTGACTTGGTTAAAGAACCAATTTTGTCAGCGTGACTAGGGGAAACCACTGTTGCCGTGTTCCGAGAAGCCGAAGTGTGCTTCATGGAAGTTGAAGACGTGTTCTTGTCAGCATGAGAAGTGACAGAAGCGTCTCGAATTGCTGCAGAAGACTTAGGGACATAGACGGAGTGTCCCTTCTTCTTGGCAACAGGAAGAACGGAGGAAGCAGTGCGACCCTCCTTCGCCTTGAGCATTTCTTCATAAGCCGATTGGTCGAATTGTACAACCATCGTCTTCTTCGTCAAGCCGATCGACGAAGTATCGCATTGAGTTGTTGCTATCTCATTGGAGGAGACAGCTTTCCCCAGCAGAGTCGCCAATTTATTTTCCATAAATAAATTCACTTTATTTATTTTGTATCTGAGAAAATTACAACTGTAGGAATCTAATCTAGAAGACGATTACTTTATCCCTTGGACGATGCGATAAAGAAAACTCAAACTTTGAAGAACTTGGACAGCAACTGGGCAATCTCTCTGTTCTCTCTGAAAATGACTTGTAGTCCCTGATGAATGTGAAGAAACTCTTTTTTATAGAGTTCAGGATAACTGTCCTTAAGCATACGCTTAGGTAGTTACTTAACGTGTGCATAACTGCAGGGACGCGTGGCGAATTCTGATGGAGACACATTAGCGTGCGGTTGAAAGTAGTGGAGCATTTTCAGGAGAGATTGATGGCCTGGATGCCACGTTGCATAACTTCTAGAGAAGTGGATAACTGGTACAGGACACGTGAGAACGTGTGTTGACTGTAATCTTGGATATGGTTGCTGTAATACGCTGCCTCGTTGAAGGAGAATTCATACGCTGACTTGGACAGCGTAGTGCCATATGAAATCCATACGCTCACTTTATGGGCAAGGAGTCATGTGAGGTCATACGCTCGCTTGTTTAGCAAGGAATCATGTGAGGTCCATACGCTCACTTGACTGTGTGAAGAAGGAGTCATGTAAGGTTGATACGCTCACTGGAGAAGTGGCCACGTGGCTATCATCAATCTTCTTTGGTACACCATATCTTCCCATAACTGACAAAATCTTCTCGAGCGTCGTGACTGCGGATTTGACGGCTGACAGACTGTCAAAACTGACAGTAATGATGGCTTTTGTATTTATGAAGGCTGCTGAGTTGTCCTCGTAAAAGACAAAACCGACTCTTCGAAAACCTATACGATGGTTACTTTTCTCGTGACAGCTGTCTTTGCACGAAAGATGAAGTGTCAGATTCATTCCTCATTTAAACATATGCTGTGCTGTCACTTCAGTAAATAATAAAATATTTACTGAGCGTATGGCTTTTGAATGAGCGTACAACCCTGAATTGAGCGTATGGCTTCAACTGTCATATGTCTTTAAGCGTATGGATGAAAAATGACAGCGTGTCATAATTTTCCACATCCTACATCAGCATTATTGGCTTCCTCCTCGTCAGGTGATTTGTACAAGTTGAAATCAGTGAAGTAGGCTTCAACCCCCTTAAAAGGGTCGATGTCTGCGAACTCCGTCCGGATGATGTCATTGGTGGACACATATTTCATACATTAGTAGAGTGTAGAAGGTACCACCATGTACTCATGCAGCCACGGACGACCCAGTAGGAGGTTGTAGTTGACATCGGGTCCACGACATAGCAAGTGACCTCGGTTCTGAGGTTACCAATATGACACTTCAGCCATATTTTGTCCAGCGGCTTACTCTTGCTGGCATTGAAGCCACTGATTGTGGTGTTGGAGGGCGCCAGACGGTACATTGGGATCTCCAGTGTTGAGAGCAACGTCTTCGGAATGATACTGAGGGAAGACCCCGGATCGATCTGAATCTGCTTCACCTTGACGGAACTGATATACCCTGTATAATAAAGAGGCATGTTGTGTCGGTTGTGCTTGAGCAGCATGTCTTGTTGGGTGAAGGTTATATTAGGGATAACTTCATCCATACAATGACAATGCGCACATGTAGTCGGGAGATCTTCAGGCTGCTTGACCTGACTGATGAAGGACTCAGCATCCTTCAGGGCCTCACAGAGAGCTTCATGAGTGTCCTTGGAAAGGCGAAGAAGCTCAAACAAAGATAGGCGGATAGGAGTACTGGCAAGTTGTGCCAGTATGTCGAAGTTGTGGGGCTTGGCTATCCCCGAAGCATTCTTCTTTCGCAGAGGTTTGTCGAAATGGACCTCTACATGCTTCTGCTTATTGGCTGCTGGAGGCTTGGACGGACCCCCTTCTTCGGCCGCAGGGGTAGTGCAGGGAGGCACCACCTCGATGGCAGCTTCGTCGGGTTGGACGTTCAACTGCGAACGGGTTTGTACAGGAAGAGCCTCTTCTGCGGAGGAAGAGACCATGCGGCAAGACTTGATCTTCATCCCTTTGGTTTTAGAGGCAGAGCGTACCTCCGGTTGAGTAACCTCGGAGACGAGATCAGGGTGAACCCATAAGATCTCTCCCCGAGATGTGGTGAGCTTGGTGAGTCAACTCGCGTTGTCACGAGTAGGTGGTAAGTTAACCACCTCCATTGTCGCCTTAGGGATGGGGACGACACCATCTTGTGTTGTGGTCGGCAAAAAGATGCCAAATTAGAGTGACACCAGATTGGCTGAGACCGTTTTCTCCTCGTAGTCGACGGAGATAACATCCGCATTGATCATGCGCTGGATGTAGTTGTTGAGGACGTAGCAGTCCTTGGTTGGATGTTCGACAAATCGATGGTAGTGACAGTACCTCAGATTGTCTACTTTCCCAACCTCGTCGGGATGCTTCGGGTCCGACAATTTGATCTTCTCACCCTGCTTCTGTATCTCAAAGAGCTGCAGGGTGTCTTCATCGTTAAAAGAATAAACCTCCTTTGGCCTTGGTGCAAGTGGAGGCTTTTGAGTGGGTGCTGATGCACCTTTGGAGGCATTGACAGTCAATGCCTGTTTTCCCTTCGTCTCTCGTCCAGGGTTGTTGGCTGCAGGCCGTTTTCCCTTGTCCTCAAAGGCAGGGAAACTGACTCCCAGAAGGCGAGCATTGGACACCTTCTTCTCTGCTGCTTCGGCTTCGATGATCAAGAAACTCCATTCGGGAGGAGGAGTGGAGTTGAGCCAGAGTTTGACTGCAGGCATCATGTTCATGCTGCAGGAGGAGAGGAGTGCTTGTTCTGGCATTCCTGGGGGCAGTCTGAAGCAGGCTTGTCGGAAGCGTTCGATGAATACTCGAACTGTTTCCTTCTCCTTCTAGCGTATCTCAATGAGGGACGCCATTGTCATGTCCTTTCTGCCATCGTAGAAACGGTTAAGGAAGAGACGCGTCAAGTCATCGAAGGAAGATATAGAGTTATCGGAGAGGCTGCAGTACTAGTCGTACGCCACTCCTTTCAGTGCCCCGATAAATATGCTGGTAAGTAGTACGTCCTTCTTCGGGAGATGTCCCGTTTGGGACTAGAAGTACGTCAGATAGCGACGTGGAGAGTCCTTCCCATCGTATGGCGTCAGAGTTTGTGGTTTATATTTAGGAGGATAAACCACTTTGTTCCATTCGAGGGAATAGGGTTGGGGGATCCCCATCTTCTGGCGCTCCTCTTACCTGTTCATGGACTCAAAGCGTTCGTGCAAGTCTCTGATCATCTCCACCACGTATTTCGTGGAGCTGGGAGTCGGGGAAGGTGGTACAGCCTGGAGTTGAGCATTTGATGGCTCCGACGTCCGAGGTGCTTCGCGGCGATCCGTATCCAAGGATACCCGTTGAAGGGGTACACTTGATTCTCCATTGGCCCCTGGGTCAGGACCAGTAGACGGTGCCCTGGCCAAAGCTGACCGTATCTTAAACACCGCTTGAGTCAGTATCTACATGGAGGTGGAGAGGGTTTTGAGTCCTTCCTCTAGGGTATCCATGTGCTGGACAATGTCTGCTGGCGGCGCATCTGGCTCGGTATCACCCCCAGTCACGTATACTGTCATGACACGGCTGGAGTCGGATGGATCAGTTGAGGCTTCGCTTTCGGCCTCGCTCTCTTGTAGGGGAGTTGCCTCTCCTGGAGTTTCGACCTGGCTACCCCCAGCTGTGTTTTGGAGGACACCCTCGTCTTCGGGAGAAGTATCCGCGAGGGCCTGATTACCCCCAGTTCTGTCTTAGAGTACTTCTTCGTCTTCGAGACGCAGGTCCATAGGGGCTAGACTACCCCCCGCTTCCTCCAGGATCTTCCTTCTCCCCCGAGTGCCTTCGAACACTCCAGAGGATGAAACAGTTGCCTTGGTTCTCCTCGACTGACTCTTGGACGAGGTCGAGGAATGGCCGGTCGCCTTTCGATTGACGAAGAATTAGAGATCACGTTGCATGAAGCAACCTCTGGTTCCTCTTTAATTGACACTTTCTTCCTGAGGCGACGTCGGAGAGGTGTTGGTGATTGCAGCCGCTGGAATACCGACTGCCTTAGTGGCGGAACTGCTATTTTGCAACAACAGTTGATGGTGACTACAGCACAGGCGTGCCCTGTGAGGGACGCATTGTGCTTGTCAGTCGACTCTCCTGACCGGCGTTTGTGAGTGATCACGTTACGCAGATCGTTGGAGGAGAGTGCCACCTTCGTACCCCCATCAGGGGCATGGCAAGGCCAAGCGCCGGGTGGTCAAGTGAATGCTGCGCCCCCTGATCCAACACCAAACAGGTGCTCAGATCAGTAGTGGGGAAACAATATTTATAATGACTTGAACGAACCTCAAACGCACAACCAGAGGAGGTACGGGAGTTCAAGACCACAGGGTTTGCCTTGCTCGACTCGGTTGCGAACGCAACAGATGCGCCCAAGTGAGACAAAAACTTTGAAGGTCGACTCTTTTTCGGCACAGAAGCACCCGAGTCGACCTTGGACAGCTTACCATCAGCAGCGCACCTGATTGTGAGCGCATGCTTCTGGTTTGCTGTCGGCATAGCACGTTTGAGCGCATGGCCCGTGCTGCCTTGGACTTCTTCGTACTAGCCCGCTGGGGCGCATAGTACTCAGTACAAATTCTCCTTGCCACTACAATGAGTGAGTCTATCAAAGACAGAGACCTTCTGCGGTGCATCAGAGGTGATGCACGGGGCATTAGCTGCGCCCCTGTTCCGTCGATGCATCTTCTTCGCCTGAGAGGGAGATGGCTGGGGAATGTGGTCAGCCGCACATTTCCCCGAGAGATGTGCTGCACCAGTGGACGCATCTTGGTTGCTGAGGACGTCAGCAGGAAGGGATGGCTGTATTGGTGCATCCCCTTCGGTGGTGGTGCCAGAGGCGTCGACCTTGCGCACCCAGACTTGGCGAGTCTTCTTCGGCTTCGGCAGCCGCTTCGAAGGACTTGCGCTGCCTTCAGAGATGAACTCCTCATACGCCTGTTGATTGAGGCGTATGACCAGCATCTTGTGGGAGGAGCCCACCTTTACGTCGTCGGATTGCGACACAGCTTTTTCGGTGGAGGAGAAAGAGGTCCCCAGCAGAGTCGTCAGCTTATTTGCCATTAAAATCTTTTGATGTAATTTTAATACAAATAGAACAGTGTTACAAAGTAGGACTTAGACGTAGTCCTAGGAGTACACTTTTGTTTAATCTGGGTCCCTTGTGCCGTTGGAGCGAGTGGTAATGCATTGACTCCATTGACGATCTGACGACGGTGCTCGGTTCTCTGAAGATCTGGGTTGCTCTAGGTACAGGAGCTTGTGGAGAGGAAGAAGACGTTAAGTGTCTGTATCTGTCTCTCTCTATATGTTGCTAATGATTGCACGACGTCTCTGTCTGTGTGTGTCAGAAGGAGATGATCCCTCTATTTATAGTTTTGTAGGCTGGCTGCTTATGCGTGTATGTAGGATGCGCCTGTACATAGGGACGCCACGTGGTGGTTGCTGATGGAGGCGCATAGGCGATGCGCCCTGATTAAGGAGTTGAACTCTTCTTGTTGCTGTCGTGGGCTGCGGCAGAGCTGACACGTAGCAACAGAGAAGATCTTTCAGTTGCTGAGATCTTGGGTGATTAGCACCCCTTCATAGGCTGAATCAAGTCAAAGGATTCGTGTCGTAGGTCCATGGCTCGAAGATCTCGGATTTGGTGGGGAGTGATCTGATAGGATGCACCTGGGATTGGGCGTATGAGGAGGCTTTGGTTCGTAACCTTTAGGAGTCACGAACCAGTCGGGGTGCATGGCTTTTGAGGCGCATGCGGGGCTTCAGTAGTGACTTTACTTCTGTCTTTAGGGATCAGAGAAAAGTCTGAGGCGCATGGCTTTTGAGGTACATACAGAGATTTGGGCGCATGGCCGCGGAGGCGCATGCGAAATGGTTGGGCAGCCACGTAGCTTGTAACCGTCGGAGGAGAGTAATAATGGTACTGACGTTGGCGATGCTTCGTTTTCTGAAAAAGTTGTCAACTGCAGTCCTCGGGGGACGTGCTGCCAACTCTGTCAGACTTTAGTATTTAATGTTCTTTGACAGGTGATGGATTGTTGAGTGGGTGCATCGATCGGCATTCCACTTGGTGCATGGGGACGTATGGGGGTGCATCCTTTGATGGGAGCTGGGTGCGTCAGCACGATACGCGGTCTGGCTGGCGCATCCACTTTGCATGACATGTCTTTATGGGCCCGACAGTTACGTTCTACAAGTGCTTTAAATAGCCGTTCTTGACTTGGCTAAATTCAAAGTGTCAGGTTCATCACCATTTAATGCAAATTCATTGCACAGGATTCGGAGAGCCAGCCACTTGGCACATGGGTTTGATTTGCCCGGCCTATAAATAGTGGCATGGAGAGGGTTTGCTTCTCGTTCTCTCACGTCCTCCGGAAATGAACTTGTTTGCCCAAGCACATTCTGTTGATAAGATGCTCCTGAGGGTGAAGATGCGACGTATGATCTTTATTGATGCACTTGAAGGTGACTGTTACATCCAAAAGTCGGAGTCGAGGGCTCCTGAGGCAGGCGAAAGGTGCCTGTTGCATCCAAAGATCGGGATGCTCGAGCCTCGTCTCCGTTATACTGGAAGAGCCGCAGATCTAAATTGCGGTGCTGCGATCATCTTCCTTGGGCTTTGGGAGAGCTCCTCTTCCTGCTAGAGTGGGTATTGCCCATTCTGGTTGGGTCGAAAGCTGCTCCTTTAGCCGCAGGTTGATTTTACGGTGCTCTCCTCTTCCTTGGTTTGGGGAGCACTTTCTCCAGCTAGAGGGTTGATTGCCACCCTCGTTCTGCTCAATAAATGCTTTATTAGTCGAAGCATTTGATGACGCATTTGCTGACACTTCCTGATGCGCCTGACTGGGACGCTGAAGGGCGGCACATAACTGAGCTGCTGAAGGGATGCACATAACTGAGGATGCACATAACTGAGCTGCTGAAGGGATGTGCCTGGCTGAGAGCGCATGGCGAGATGCGCCTATTTGAGAGCGTATGGTGGTTGCTGCACCTAGCTGTAGACTTAGGGTCTTTTCTTTGTAGAAATTTTCCTTTGTACAGCTCTTTTTAAGACATGTAACAGACTTTTATATGAAAATAAAAGTCTTCTTTTAATGTCTATGCTTTACGGTGCCAAGTACTTTATCTGAGCTCCCTGGCACATGTGATGTTAGGCGCATAGGATTTCTGGTCCTAAAATTCCATGCTTCTACAGCCGTGTTTTCCTTGGAAATCTCACCGCCCTTCGGAGTTCGAGATGTCCCCTCGAGATTTGTACCGCCGCGTCTCGATGCAGCTAGCAGGAGCGCCGCCTTGCCAAGCTCGGTCTCGTTGCCGACCATCCTGTGGTGAGCATCGGGACTTGGCGACCTAGACCGACCGAATCTGGTGTTGTTTCCTCGACCCGAACACTGCGACCGTCGCTGCACATTGAAGTCGTGCCACCCTTCGAAGAGCGAGCGGCTACACTTAAGTCTCGTGCACCGCCAAGCCACTGCGGACAACTCAAGATTCTCCAACGCCGAACGGACCTCCTTCCAGATCCGAGGTTTCTCTATATGGTCGGCCCTCCGCGCCTTCTTCCGACCCCGTCGTCGTCATCGGGATCCTTGCCGCCAGGAGCCGCCTGGACGAGACGTCGTCAAAATCAGTAGCATCTCCGTCGTTGCTCAAGAAGAAGGCGAAGAGACCCAGATTTGTTCTTCCCCGCCGTCGAGATTCTCCATGCTTGGCCGCAGATCGCCACAGCTATACTGCTGCCACCAACGGTCTCCTAGGTAACTCGTCTCCTTCTCGAGTCCCCTCTTTTCTTAATGTTTCTCTGTAAGTAGGTGGGGGTTTGTGTGAATGTTCTTAAAGGAGAGAAGGATCCGGAGCGTGTAGAACTAGGACTTGTGTTGTGCTGAAAGTGTAGAAGAAGAGAATTAGAGGAAGAGAGAATAGGAGAATGAGGCGAAGTAGAAAATAAGTTTTATATAGGAATTATTTTGGGTGGTCTGCTGATAGAGACATGATGGGTGGATGAGTATTTTGAAAGGGTTCGAATAGTATGGATGGAGAACATTTTTAGGGGCTAGGTTTTTTTACTGTCGGCTGAGAATTAGAAGTGGTGTAGAGGGAGGAAAGACCACTTGCTGGTTTTTGACTCTTCAAAATTGGAAAAGCCAACGTTGACCTGAAATACATGGCTTGGTGTAGCTTTTCGAATTAAAGCCAGTACAGTGCGCCTCTTAGATTCTCGAAGAGTCGGCCAGTTGTTTGCTCTTCAAAATTTTGAAGTGCATTGGGACACCTGCTGTATAGAGGGAGATAGACCTCTGTTCTTTCATTTCCAGCATACGTCAGCCGGCTCCTCGAGAATCGAGGAGCCAACTTGTGTTATACCCCTTCGAATTTGAAGCCAGACCTTGGGTTTTTATGCTGATAGCTTTAAGTTGGGTGAAACTTTAGAATTTAGATGATGAGCTGGGTTTAAGTGTTAGGGTTGGCTAGACAGTGGACCAGGTCTTTGGCAAACTGTTTGGACTTGGGCCTATTTCTTGGGCCAGACTGGAGTTCAGGGCTTGGGGCTATTTACAGAGTGTAGAATGGGTTGAGCCTTAGCTGAATTGGGATTAGTTAAATATTTTGGAGATCTACTTATTTTTTTAGCCTGCCATATTAACTGATATTTTATAATTAGTAAATTGTGTTAGTATATGTGTAATTGGTTATTATTGAATTAGTTAGCTAATATCATCAATTGGGATTTTCGTTCGTATTTTTATTAAGTATCTTATTGATATTATTATTTCTAAAAAGCATAAAGATTTCTAATGGCAAAATATTAAACCTAATTATAATTGTTAATATTTTGCTAAAGTTTAATAGAAACTATTCTTTTTAATATTTAAATTTCTTCTAATAAATAATTTGGTTTCGTGCTTAAATTATTTGGTAGTTATATAAATGTTTTTCTTGCAAAATATAGCCTAATGGTAATTTCACAAATAAAAAAAATATTATTTGATCAAGTTATGTATTTATAATATATATTTTCTAAAAGGATATTAGCTAGTACAATAGTTAATATTTAGCTTGTCAAGCAAAAATTTAGATAGTGGTCTATATTTGTAAACCCTAACAAACTTGTACCAAAACGTAACAGATGAACATCCATGCAGTATTACTTCCGTGCTTCCAAGGCGAGGCAAGTACACCGACTCGACTTTTACTTTGTCTTTCTGTCTTACATTCATGTGCCATGTTCTCATATCGGACACGAGATACACACGATTGCCTTGTACCTTGTTTATTGCATTGTGAGTCATTGTTTATTGCGAAGATTGGGGGAAATATTAGCTTTTGTTTGACCACACCCAACATAGGTATTGTGGATAGCCTAATCGTACACTTCACGTACGATGAAGCCGGATCTTGTAGAATTGATTGATTCATTGATTGATTGTGGTCCTTAGCCGGTCACACATTAGTTTAATATTTCAAAATGTCACACTTGTATATTGATTGTCGTGTTCATTGTCTTGATTCATTGATAGCCGTGATAATTGTCTTGCATATTGATTGTTACGTCCATTGCCTGCAGTTTATATTTCACTTCTGGTACCATAGTTTTATTTTCAGTTCTGGTATTCTGGTTTCACCGTGTATTCTGTATTACAGATTATATTGTATATTGTGCTTGTCGGAATTATACTTTGCTCTTTTTCTGACAGGATACGTTGCAGGTGAGCGTGAGGCCACATGGAGCATGTGATTGCATTGGATATTGCAGGATTTATTTACTTGTTTTTCTGGAGATTGTATTTTTTATGATTTTATCATTGTATATTTTATTTGACCGAATTTGTCTTCGGATGACTTGTACTAAAATGACTTGGTGGATATTGGTGATTTATCTGGGAACGTTATATATAGAAGCTGTGGATGTTTACATTACATTGTGACTTGGAGTTTTTCTTAGTATTGTACAGCTTACTTCGTCGTGTCCATCGACGAAGGCTGGGCGTGTCCGACTTGTGTCCGATTATTCGGGAGCGGGTCGTGACATGTTTTTAGTGGTTGCCCATACAGGTCAGTCCTAATGGCACTTAGGTTATAAAGTACTATTGGGGGACCATCGAAGCTAAGGAAAACTCATCACAACATAGGATCAGTAGAAAATAGTTATGGGTATAGTTTTACCAAGTTTGCTTATTATCCTATAGTTAGACCTATCTAATCAATTTTCTGTTTTGCAGGGTGGTTTAGACACGCAACACTGAGGTTATCAATTTTCTTACACTTGAAACTTCTGAGGTTATTTTATATTTATATTTTGCTGGTATAATTATTTGATTACTAATATTTGATCTGTCTTTAGATTTTCTCTTAACACATGGGATTTTCCTAAAATTTCCTTATTGTTATTCAAGTGTTTTCAATTAGAGATTTTATTTCCTATTGAGATTTATTTTGTAGTTACTTTGTCTTATTGTTGTTTTATATAAAACTCATTATTTCTAAAGAGCAGATACTTGCATCATTTTCCATCATGATTATGACATTTAGAACTTATTTGAATTTTCATAAACACCTTTGAATTCCTATGGACAAAGTTGAAAGAGTATTCGACAACCTACTATGATGTGGCAGATGCGCACTGCAGTCATTTATTTGGATTATGGAGACCGCGAGTTCACTGCAGTCAGCTGCGCACTGGCGAGGCATGAACTCTAAGTTGAAGTAATTTCAGGTATTTATAGGTTCTCAGATATTATTGAGGCTATGTCCTAAAATTATAATATTTTAATCTCTTTAGTTGTTCCGATAATATGGATAAAGTTGATAGAAATATTTGGTAATTTAATATTATTTAAATCATTGAGCCAAAGGTTCATTGCAGCCAGATGTATACTACACTGGCGGGGCACGAACTCTAAGTAATGTGATTTCGGATATATATGATTTTCGAATACTATTGAGACTATATCCATGTTATATACAATGTTTGATTTTTTTTTCCATTGACAACTTCACTAGAAATTATCTTGATTTATTTTAATTTTTGGCTTTATTTGAATGTCATAGCAGCTGATCTAATTTTTAGAAATCATCTTGTTACCCTAGGTTTCCTATATAAAAATTTCTCTTGATTTTTCTAAAATGATTTTGATTTCTGAATGATTTTGTTTCAATTGATTTAAAATTTTAATCATATTAGAATTTGATTTTGTTAAGTTTGATTTCTAGCTAAGTTCAAAATTTCTAAATCCCTTACTTTATTCTTAGTCGTAACATCTCTCTCGTTATCGTATTTTAGCATTTATAACCTTAATATTTGTGATTATATCAAGCCTAAATACATTTTAAATCGTGTTTAAATTATTAAAATTTAGTTATAGCTGTTTTGGTTATCCCTAAACTATTTTATTTGATTTAGGTCATAATTTTTTATAACAGTGTCATTTTGGTGCTATATTTTTTTTTTACGATGCGTAAGTTTTGATTTTTCTCATTTTATGATGCGTGGATTTTTAATTTTGATCATCTCTGAAAAAATTGTTATTTCATTAGTTGTATTAATCCGAATCCTATGTTTAGCTAATCATTTTCAAGTTTGTATTTTATTAATCCTACTTGTGCTTAGTGTGTCAGTTGAAATTTAGAGGACAAAATTTTTGTAAAGGTATAGATTTGTAACTCCCTAAACCGATTTATTCGTGAATCACAGGAATTTTTCCTAAATTGTATTTGAAAGAACAATATTGTTTCATGTATAAAAAATTAAATTCTTAAAACAGAGGTATATTTTTCTAATTAATTCATGATTAGATTTTCTATTCCTGTTAAATGAATAAGCTTGACAATTAATAAATCCGTTTATAAACCTTTAATTATTATCTATGAAATATTTTTTGTTAATAGTTAATTATGTTTATTGATTATTATTTCCAAAAGTCTGCTGTTATTAGCAAAAGCCTTTTTCTAAGTCATTTACTAATAGACTAAAGAAAAAAAGGTTAAAGCAGTTATTTATTTTAAAAATATAGCTAATTAGCTGTAAATTAACTAATTATCTATTAAATTAGTTATTGATTTCTTTAGCTGGTAGTTAACTAATTTTAGTTAGTTGTTACTAATCATTTATTTGGTTGGAAATAACTGAATTAGTTAGTTTGTTAGAAAATATGTTACTAAATACTGTTCCTTGCCCCCAGATCTACCCCTAATTACCAGACTGCCACTGTCCCTTGCTTGGGGAACACCCATAATATTTTTTTATTATAAATTGTTCAAAGCACAGTTCAAGTTGTTCAGTGGGCCGGTTCGGCCCGGGCCCGCCCGTGGACCGGACCGGCCCGCCCCCCTATAAGCCCGGACCGGCCCGCCGTGGGCCCGAACCGGCCCGGCCCCCCATGTTTACTCGGTTCGGGTCGGGCCCCCCCCCACAGCCCGAGCCCGGCCTGGCCCGGACCGGTCAATTTTTTTTTTATATTAAACAGGCCCGGCCCGGTTGGACCGGCCCGGCCCAGCCCGCTGGGACCGGTCCAGCCTGCAGCCGACCGTTTGAATTTTTGATTTTTTTTTTAAACTTTTGACCGTTGGGGGGGGTTCTTTTACCAAAATACCCCTCCCATATAGCCGTTATTAAAACGTTGGGAGGGGTATTTTGGTCTTTTTTGGCCTAAAATTACCAAAATAACCCCAAAAAATTCCTATAAATAGCCCAAAAATCCCATTTTTCATACACAACTCATTCCTCATAAATTCTCTACATCTCTCTACGGTGCTCTAACGTAGTTTACTTTATTTTATTTTATATATGGCTGGTGAAGGTTCAAACCCACCTGATCTTGCTGGACAGACATACCACTATTTTAGTTCTTTTTTTGACGGTACTGAAATTCCACCTGAGCAAGTTGCGACTAATCCGATTCCGGAGGGGTGCCAACAATCTCCTCCGGAAGTCGCTAGTACAACCCAACGTCCTGAAAAGAAAAAAAGGTCTAAGTATTGGGATTATTTTACTTTAATTTTTGAAACTAATCCTGATGGTTCTTTGGTTTTAGATGCCAAGGGGGAACCGAAACCGTACAAGGCGCAATGCAAGAAATGTTGCAACCAGTACGCATGGAAGAAGGGCGGTGGCACCAGGACCATATCCAGACACTACGACACTTGCTACGGGAAGGACACACTTCAAGCGTCCCAAACCCAAATAAGCTTCGGCGCCACCGGTTCTTCAATTGGTAACTTTACTTACTCAGCTGCTCGGCATAAAACCGAGTTAACTAAACATATTATTCATGACGAGCTTCCTTTCACGATGGGTGAAAGCGATTCTTTACGAGATTATGTATCACTTTCTCTAAACCCCTCCTTTACTAAAGTGAGTAGGCAACAAACTCGAAAGGAGGCAATTCGTCTCTTCAACGAGCAGAAAGCCGCTTTGAAAGCGGAATTTCAAAATATTAGTAAGTTGGCTATTACTTCTGATATTTGGACTACTAAATGGAGTTATGCTTATATTTGTATTACTGCACACTATATAGATGCACAATGGATGTTGCAAAAATGCATCATCTCTCTTAAACTTATAGAATGTCCACACACGGGAGCTGTAATTTCAAGTGAGATTTCAAGACACGTGCGTGAATATGATATTCACGCAAAAATTTTTTCTGTCTCTTTGGAAAATGCATCAAACAACAATGCTGCTATGTCTTCTTTGTCAGTAATTTTTAAGCCTATTTTAGAAGGTAGACTTATGCATGTTAGGTGTGCTTGCCATATAATTAACTTAGTTGTTAAAGAATGTTTAAAATTTTTTGAACCCCATTTAGACACTCTGCGACAATGCTTGCTCCACCTAAACTCGTCTCCAAGTAGACAACAAAGTTTTGCATGCGCTTGCGCACATTTTGGTATGACTTTTAGAAGATTTGTGAAGGATATACCAACTAGGTGGAACTCCACCTACTTGATGTTGAAATCTGCAATTCCTTTTAAGAGTGCTATTTCATATTATTGTACTTCGGATGTCACCTTTGACTATCAGGTTACTGATGATGATTGGTTAGCAGCTGAAAGTGTTTGTGAATTTTTAGAAGTTTTTTACAATGCTACATTAACTCTTTCTGGTGTTTATTATCCCACATCTTGCTTAGCTTTACGTGAACTTTGTAACATGTCTTATTTATTTTCTAAATATAGAGATTATCTAAAATTTAAAATTGCGGTGAGAAATATGGAAGCCAAATTCAGGAAATATTGGGGTGAAGTACCTCTTTTATATTGTTTGGCTTCCATATTTGATCCTACAATCAAATTGGATGGCGTAGAGGTTTTATTAGAAGGATATGGAGAATATATGGGTATAGACGTTACTGACATGAAGGCAGAAGTTAAAGTGGCTTTGGACAGGTTAGTTATACTGTACGAAGAAGGAGCAACGTCGACCCGACCAACTCAGGAGGGGGGCTAGTAGTAGCTCCGGCTTGGCGTCTAAGCTATCTGCAGCCGGTCGCATACTACAAAGGAAGAAACAAAAGCAATCTTCCCAACCTACTCAAGAGTTGTCTGCTTACCTTAACTCTTATCAAGACGAAGATGAGACTCCATATCACTTCGCCGTTCTAGAATGGTGGAAGAGACACGACAAGAGATTTCCTGTGCTTTCTAACATAGCACGTGATCTACTGATGGTTCCGGTGTCGACGGTAGCATCGGAGTCCTGTTTTAGTGCAAGTTCGAGGATGTTGAGCGATAGGAGGAGCCGCTTGAAGTCCGATATTTTGGAAGCGATCGTGTGCGTACAAGATTGGTTGGCTGCCGATAAAAGAACACAAAACCAGAAAGATGGAGAAGATCATGACATCCACGAGCTGGATTTGGAATCGCTTTCATTGCATGAAGGCGAACAACAATGAGGCTACGGTGCAAGGTATCAGGTATGTACATTTAAACTTATACATTTCAATTTTAAATTTTAACTTATACTTTCAAAAACTATTTTTTTTTAACTTATACTATTCAAATTTTTTAATTTAACTTATATTATTCAAATTTTTTAACTTATACTTTCAAAAACTATTTTTTACTTTTAAAAAAAAACATTTTTTAACTCCGCCTATGCCAAACCAGCATTTGCCGGTCCCAAGCCCGGATAAAGGAAGAGGGAGAAATGTTTTTTTAAAATTTTTATAAATTTTTATAAATATTTGTAATCTTTGTATAAATTTTTTTTCTATAAACATTTCTATATATTTGTATAAACATTTGTATTACAAACTATTACTAAATTATAAACATTTTTGTATTACTAAATTATAAACATTTATATACATATTTTGTATAAACATTTTATAAACATTTGTATTAAAAAGAAAACATTTTATAAACATTTTATAAACATAAAATTATAAACATTTTATCAATATTTTGTACAAACATTTTATAAACATTTTATAAATATTTTATAAACATTTCACAAATTTTTAAATTTAAAATACAAAAGAAAATGATTAAAAAACCACTTTAAAAACAAAAACTGAAAAAAAAAAAATTCAAAAACCGGGCCGGTCCGGTTAAACCGGCCCGAACCGGCCCGAACCGGCCAAGCCCGGACCGGCCCGCCCCTATATTATCCGGTCCTCTGGGCCGGGCTGGGCCCATTGCTACTAAACCGGGCCGGGCTAAGCCCGGACCGAAAAATTCAGTGGGCCGGTCCTGGACCGGCCCGAAACCGGTCAGGCCCGCAGCCGTTGGACCGTGGGCCGGCCCGGACCGGACCGGTTACACCACGAAGCACAGTTTCTAATACACAATTCTGACACACCACTGTCCCATCACACTGACACCTCTCTCTCTTCACTGTTCTCTCTCCTCGGCCACGGCGTCGTCGTACACCGTCGCGACGAGTTCACCGGAGATCGTGTCGCCGACTTGAGGATCGAGCCGCTGCCGGAGCCTAGCCACCGGAGGCTCACCCCAACCAGATCTTGCCAACCGCCATTACTAACCGACGAAGCCACCGACGCAGATCGAGACCGCCGCCCTTGATGGCCGTGTTTTCTTTGGAAATCTCACCTCCCTTCGGAGTTCGAGATGTCCCCTCGAGATTTGTACCGCCCGTCTCGACGCAGCTAGCAGGAGCGCCGCCTTGCCAAGCCCGGTCTCGTTGCCGACCGTCCTGTGGTGAGCATCGGGACTTGGCGACCTAGACCGACCGGATCTGGTGTTGTTTCCTCGACCCGAACGCTGCGACCGCCGCTGCACCTAGAAGCCGTGCCACCCTTCGAAGAGCGAGAGGCTACACTCAAGTCTCGTGCACCGCCAAGCCACTGCGGATAACTCAAGATTTGCCATCGTCGAGTGGACCTCCTTCCAGATCTGAGGGTTCTCCACATGGCCGGCTCTCCGCGCCTCCTTCCGACCCTGCCGTCGTCGTCGGGATCCTTGCCGCCAGGAGCCGCCTGGACGAGACGCCATCGGAATCAGTAGCATCTCCGTCGTTGCTCAAGAAGAAGACGAAGAGACCTAGATCTGTTCTTCCCCGCCGTCGAGATTCTCCACGCTTGGCCGCAGATCGCCACAGCTATACTGCTGCCACCAACGGTTTCCTAGGTAACTCGTCTCCTTCTCGAGTCCCCTCTTTTCTTAATGTTTCTCTGTAAGTAGATGGGGGTTTGTGTGAATGTTCTTAAAGGAGAGAAGGATCCGGAGCGTGTAGAACTAGGACTTGTGTTGTGCTGAAAGTGTAGAAGAAGAGAATTAGAGGAAGAGAGAGAATAGGAGAATGAGGAGAAGTAGAAAATAAGTTTTATATAGGAATTATTTTGGGTGGTCTGCTGATAGAGACATGATGGGTGGATGAGTATTTTGAAAGGGTTCGAATAGTATGGATGGAGAACATTTTTAGGGGCTAGGTTTTGTTATTGTCGGCTGAGAATTAGAAGTGGTGTAGAGGGAGGGAAGACCACTTGCTGGTTTTTGACTCTTCAAAATTGGAAAAGCCAACGTTGACCTGAAATACATGGCTTGGTGTGGCTTTTCGAATTGAAGCCAGTACAATGCGCCTCTTAGATTCTCGAAGAGTCGACCAGTTGTTTGCTCTTCAAAATTTTGAAGTGCATTGGGACACCTGCTGTATAGAGGGAGATAGACCTCTGTTCTTTCGTTTCCAGCATACGTCAGCCGGCTCCTCGAGAATCGAGGAGCCAACTTGTGTTATACCCCTTCGAATTTGAAGTCAGACCTTGGATTTTTATGCTGATAGCTTTAAGTTGGGTGAACCTTTAGAATTTAGATGATGAGCTGGGTTTATGTGTTAGGGTTGGCTAGACAGTGGACTAGGTCTTTGGCAAACTGTTTGGCCTTGGGCCTATTTCTTGGGCCAGACTGGAGTTCAGGGCTTGGGGCTATTTACAGAGTGTAGAATGGGTTGAGCCTTAGCTGAATTGGGATTAGTTAAATATTTTGGAGATTTACTTATTTTTTTAGCCTGCCATATTAACTGATATTTTATAATTAGTAAATTGTGTTAGTATATGTGTAATTGGTTATTAATGAATTAGTTAGCTAATTTCATCAATTGGGATTTTCGTTCGTATTTTTATTAAGTATCTTATTGATATTATTATTTCTAAAATGCATAAAGATTTCTAATGGCAAAATTTTAAACCTAATTATAATTGTTAATATTTTGCTAAAGTTTAATAGAAACTATTCTTTTTAATATTTAAATTTCTTCTAATAAATAATTTGGTTTTGTGCTTAAATTATTTGGATCGTTATATAAATGTTTTTCTTGCAAAATATAGCCTAATGGTAATTTCACAAATAAAAAAATATTATTTGATCAAGTTATGTATCTATAATATATTTTTTCTAAAAGGATATTAGCTAGTACAATAGTTAATATTTAGCTTGTCAAGCAAAAATTTAGATAGTGGTCTATATTTGTAAACCCTAACATACTTGTACCAAAACGTAACAGGTGAACATCCTTGCAATACTACTTTCGTGCTTCCAAGGCGAGGCAAGTACACCGACTCGACTTTTACTTTGTCTTTCTGTCTTACATTCATGTGCCATGTTCTCATATCGGACACAAGATACACACGATTGCCTTGTACCTTGTTTATTGCATTGTGAGTCATTGTTTACTGCAGGGATTGGGGAAAATATTAGCTTTTGTGTGACCACACCCAACATAGGTATTGTGGATAGCCTAATCGTACACTTCACGTACGATGAAGCCGGATCTTGTAGAATTGATTGATTCATTGATTGATTGTGGTCCTTAGCCGGTCACACATTAGTTTAATATTTCAAAATGTTACACTTGCATATTGATTGTCGTGTTCATTGTCTTGATTCATTGATAGTCGTGATCATTGTCTTACATATTGATTGTCGCGTCCATTGCCTGCAGTTTATATTTCACTTCTGGTACCATAGTTTCATTTTCAGTTCTGGTATTCTGGTTTCACCTTGTATTCTGTATTACAAATTACATTGTATATTGTTCTTGTCGGGGTTGTACTTTGCTCTTTTCCTGACATGATACGTTGTAGGTGAGCGTGAGGCCACATGGAGCATGTGATTGCATTGGATATTGCAGAATTTATTTACTTGTTTTTCTGGAGATTGTATTTTTTATGATTTCATCATTGTATATTTTATTTGACCGGATTTGTCTCCGGATGACTTGTACTAAAATGACTTGGTGGATATTGGTGATTTGTCTGGGAACATTATATATAGAAGCTGTGGATGTTTACATTACATTGTGACTTGGAGTTTTCCTTAGTATTGTACAACTTACTTCGTCGTGTCCATCGACGAAGGCTGGGCATGTCCGACTCGTATCCGATTATTCGGGAGCGGGTCGTGACACACACACACACACATATAAAATTGAAAATTAAGAATAGTGAACCAAAGTGAATGATGAATGAGGATGAAGAAGGTGTAACAAGTACAGACAAGATAATAAGAAAAATGAACTGTTATTATCCATGTTAGAAATAAATGCCAACTTTGCATTTTAGAAACTGAGAATAAAATGTAAATAAATAATCTGATCGAGACCGAAGCTTGAACTTTGTTCAATGTCCTTAAGCCAATATTCTCCACGCACAGGTGCTTACAGTTTAATGACGACTTTGTCTCCCAGTATACAACGGAGCTCCTCCCTCGGTAGTAGCGCTTCACACCGCAGGAACTGGACGAGACAATGAAGGTAGTCTTTTTCCCTTGAACTAAATGCTTGAATGAGTGAATGAATTTTCAAACACTAACATGACTCTCCTTTCAGTGATAAAGACACACAAATTGTGAATAGACACACTGTTTGGAAGGATCATATATTTTCCAATATATTCAACCATTGAAAATTGGACACACCTTTTCTAGTAGACAACCATTGAAAATATTCATTCAATTTTTTAGATTAATCCAGCAATCCCCACATGAATTAATATTTCACTATGCATAATCCAAACAAAAATGCAGACACAATGCATACATAGAGATAAATCATTTGAAAAGTTATTGTATCAGGATAGATAACTTTTGGCCTTTAACCTTCCTTTATCAATATTTATCGAGTTTACTAGCTATCCAATGAACATGATGTCTTGAACTAGTCAGTTATTGTTGTAAGCTTGAGTCAATAAATATCACACAATTTCTTTCCGACCAAGATTACTTCTATTGATTTGTTTATTTTGGCCCTAAACATTTGTCTAATTTCATGAGTGTTTTTAGATAATTCGGTTTTATAATTCCTATAGAAGCGGCCCCATTTCCACACTCACATAGGTGACTTCCTATTAGAAGTATCATGCTATACTCCACTTGAATTTTTCCAAGTTATAGGAATCATTATAAGCAAAGCTTACCCTAGTTTTCTTTGCAGGCAAAACTATTATTTGTCATCCTAGAGAATGGTATGAGTAATTAAATACTCGTCGGTATCATTTCTAAATTTCACGTAATTAGGTTGTCTCTAAGAACCTAGATCTTGGGATCTTGTAACGCCATAGTCCCAAAATACGTAGGACTAGGAATGCGTATACATGCCAACTGCGTATCAAGTGGACTCCAGCCCTACTCGAATAAGTATAAGCTGCCTCGGTTCTCTGCATCTATCCCTATAGTCAACTAACCTATACATATCTCAATCCACAGAACATCAAGAATAAATAATATGTGTCATGGTCTGCAGTCCAGTAACATATATGTTCGATTATACCCGAAGAACAATACAGGTCCATAAAGCTAGGCTAAATAGTAGAATATAAATAATGGATAAAATATGGAATCACGATAAAATACTAGCAACACCTCCATGCTCAGCGAACTATATCTGCACAACCAACTACCTAGAGAGATCACCAGGTCCTCAGGGGACATGACAAGGTACAAGAAACAACATGCCAATGTAACAGTTAAAAAGAAATTTATGCTCTAAAGGGTAACTACTGAATTCGGTCTAAGTGATATGAACGTGAGAACACATTCCTAATATATGTTATGGTCACTAAGGCTCACAAGCTCCTCAACAGGCAAACATCCAAGGCACCGTGTCCTGGTACTTTGTGCAACCAATAAAATAACACCAGAGCTCTGATACAGAGACAATGGCAAGCAATAGTATAACAACCAAGTCCCAATACGGTAACGAGGTCAAGTAATAAAATAACCTGATATGTCGGTAATGTTCGCTCCACCCCACGTCTAGATCTAGCAAGTCGAGTCAAGTCTAGTATAGCAAGTCACAAGTGCAAGTATTAATCTAATATCCTATCATGAGGTTCATAACCACAAATATACATGTAGACTCCGTATCATGAATCGTGTCGGTGTCCTATAGTGTATCATGTCAATGAACACATAAATATACACAATGCCTCGTGTCGATACTCAATGACCAAAAGAAGTCATCAACACCTGAATACAATACGGACACAAAGTACTGACTAGTCTTACGTCCTCAATGATAATGAATCAATAAACAAAATGCAACAAATAAAAGAAAGGACGATAAACTTTAACATTGGCAAGGTACACTTGCCTGCGGTCTCCAAGCATAGGTACTGTGGTCACGTATCCTAATGAATAATAAAATGACTAATTAAAGATACGTCGATTTTACATACACACTATATAACACCATACTATATATAGCCTCGATTAACCATATTCTAACTAGACTAGTACCAAACCGTATATATAGCCATATCTAATATATATAGTATCAAGCCACAAAATAAAAATATTATTTTAAAAAATAAAATATTTAATTCTAGACATTTATTTAAAATATTTAAAAAATAATTTTTGACCAAGAAAATAAATATCTAGTACTATATCAAACTAGTATCAACATGACAAAATAATATTTTAAAAAAATAAATAATATAATATTTAAGTCTAAAATACTTTTTGAAAATATTAGTAATCATTATTTAACTATAATATATGCTAGAAAACTAGTCTCTAACTAGTATCAACACTTGTCGACTATCCGATCCGATTGAACCCAAAAATAAATAATTTGTAAATAATCATTAAATCTGTAAATAATGAAAATAAGATTTTTACAGCAAAATACACAAAATAATTATTTTACAAAAATACTACGAATTTTTGGGTTCGAACACAACATTAGAGTCGACAAAATTCTACGTTCGACAACTTGTATGACAGAAAGAAATTATTAAATTATAAAAAAAACTTGACGAGATGACCAACGAGTATATTAGAATGATAGAACATGATGTTAGGAGCGTTACCAATATTTTTTGAGAGGTTGAAGGGCTCTCCAAGTCGCCAGAAACTCGCACGCACCAAACTAGGTTCAGTCTAGACACATGTTCGTGCAACGGACGCCGCAGACAAACTGTACGAAACCACGTGGATGGCCATTTGCAGATAAAAATAGACACATAGGGCTTCGCATTAGTTTTAGTTTTGCGAGAAATAAACAAATAAAAGTCGAGAAAATATGGCGTAAAAATAGCGTACATGTTGTGTCGTTTCAGCATAAGTGCAAACGACTTCGACTGCCTTTCGCGCCTTGTGCCGCTCGACGTAGATGTTGTGGTTCCTCGGAAAGGTGCTGAGGTGTTAAAGGAACGTCCTAGGGCTGCGAGGAAGGTGTTGAAGGGGTTGGAAGGTGGTTGGGTGAAGGGTTTTTGGTCGGAGAATAGAAAGGATGCGCGCGGGTGAGGTTTCTAGGGTAGCGCTCGGTTTGGGATTATTTTATATAAAAAATTCCCAAAAAAAGAAAAAAAAAAGAAGAGGAGCTCGGGTTACATGGGGTAGAGGAGATTTGGAGATTTTAGGATTTGTTTTAAATTAAAAGGGAAGGGAAAAGATTGAGTGCGATTTGTTATTTCCAAATAACCCCCTCTCAATCTTTGTTTTGGTTATTTGCATATTCCACTTTAAGTGGCTGTAAATAATTAATAAAACCACTCTAAAATCATCCTATTAGGCAAGGACAACCTAGAATAGGCTCTACCAATCCTAGTTGAACTAATTTTAGGCCGGTACGATTTATTGAAACGAATTATGTAACTCCTCTTCCCGAAAATTTTGAAATATATTTTATTATTTATTTGATTTAAATGGTGATTTTTAGATTGTTATAAATAATTATTTAGTTAATTATTATGGTAGATGATTTTAGTCATGTTTAGGAATTGGAGTACAAGGTGACTAGAAATTGTGGCACAGATAGTGCAGTGGCGTACTTTGACTAGTGTATTAGCCCTGGTAGGGAAGGCCGAGCCATAGTGATATCCTAACTAGGAAAATCAGGCCAAGTTGCGACTTGACTCCTATAAATAATTTAATTATTTATTATTAAGATTTATTGACTTGTAGAAGATCCGGTTGTACCAAACTAGTCCGGACTGGACCCGAACTGAGCCCAAGCCCATGTAGGCATCTAGTGTATCCAAGGATATCCATGTCGATATATATTAAGAGTATACTTCGTACCTTACCTTAAACTGTCTAAATAAATAGTTTTCTAAAAATAATTGTATATATAAATAATATCAAAATTAATTTTGATATAGCACTTTGTGTACAAGACTTTCCCGTGGACCAATTTATGTGAGAATATATAGTTTCACCCATCACCACTTCTATTATTGGTTTATTGTAGTTTGTATTATTATCGTTGTTATTATTATTATCATTATTTTTATTATCAATGTTATTGAGATTATTATTATATAATATTATTTTATTATTATTTGTTATATTATTTTTGTCAAATAAATGTTATAATATATGTGTTCATATTTATATAGGTAGGCCCTACACTAGGAATAAATGTTATTGGAATTTATTTGGATTTTAGGGAGATTATATATATATATATATATATATATATATATATATATATATATATATATATATATATATATATATATATATATATATATATATATTATATATATTTGTGTGTGTGTGTGTGTGTGTGTGTGTGTGTGTGTGTGTGTGTGTGTGTGTATAGTTATAATAAAATAAAAAGGAAAACAAAAGAAATAAATAAAATAAAACAAAAAAACCAAAAAGCCTACCACAGACACACCTACAGGCCCAAACTCGAGCGTAAGCAGCCGACCCCAAACCGTACTTATACACGCGCGCGAGAGAGAGAGAGAGAGAGAGAGAGAGAGAGAGAGATCTCGACTACCACCTAAACCCTAACCCCGCGACCCCTGGGCATCTGCGCGCGGCTGCCACGAGCCTCCGCCGGCCACCATCGCACGCCAAAGCGCACCTGGGCCGACCAAACCGCACGCACAGTCGCAGCAACAGTACAGTCAGCCAAGGTGACTTTGCCGCGAGTTTTCTCCGTACACGGTCAACAAATCTTTGAGTCGTTTCTTCTGGTATGAACCCAACATATACCTCTTGATTTCCCTTCAAATAGATTGAATTATTAAGCGCTAGATTGTTCGAGAAATGGAATAAAAGTTCGATAAAAATCTGTTCAAAACAGAGCAGTCTCGAAATTGAAACCTCTATTTTGGAAGACAGATTCTGACTAGTTCGCTATGATTTATCCAAAACTAATTAATGGAAGTCCTAGACAACCTATAGGGCTCTACAACCCAATTTATAGAAGTTGATTTCATCGACTACGTACCGAGAAATTGGATTCCAAAGATTGGCAAAAAACTGTTTTAAAATATTAAAATCTAGAAAATTACTCCGATACGACGTACGTCCCGCCAAACTGGGCGACGTGGTCGCGAACCGAAAGTATCGAAAGGTGCGTATCGACTTCGCGGACGTGTGGGCTTTGACGAAATTCAAATTGGTCGCGTGTGCGCAACGAATTTGATGCGTATCCGTCAAAATTCACCATATCGACCTTTTTGCAAATTTCTCAATTACTTTGTGCACGTTTGTCCGATCGAGACGAAACTTGTACCAACAGGACCGTATCATTTTTTTGGTCCTGTATGCCAAGTTTGGTCTGATTCTGAGACAGTTGATCGGATCGCCGTTTTGTAGGCCCCACGATCCAACTCAACGAACGATTTCGTGCACAGTCCACCGGAATCCAAAATTGGACATACCGTTGGGTTCGTATCATCAAAACGAATCCGTAGACATGTAGTTTGATGACTTTAGAGACCAATGACTCTGGCACGCTTTTTGGTGCAAAGTGGGTCCAACGGCAGACATCGTTTTGGCCTAAAATTACCGTTTTGCCCTTGTGTCCAGAATTGGACTTATGGACAGACAATCCTAGCTAATTTGACTATTCTAAAAATATTGATAATGTTTGTTTCAGCATCCGGAGACTGTTGTACGAGTTTGACTGTTGTGGCACACTAAGTGGTTTGGATTATCGGTTTCACCAGCAAATGACCACAGGCGAGTACAGTTTATTGTTTGTTTTCAATATTGATACTATACCTTATTATTAGTCAATAGATATATGATTTTTGTCTATGTCTGTTATATTTTTTCGTGTCGGGGAGGTGAAGTACCGAGGATGTGTGATCTGACCTTATACAGTGTATACCGTGATTTATTATACCATGTAGACAGTAATTTATTATTGCATTATTTCGTGTAGACAATGTTACATTATACAGTGTAAATATCGTAGACAGTGTCGTATAAATGTCCCGAGACCGATCACATATCAAAGGTACTTCAGTTAGTCAGTCGGTGAGTATTTGCTTTGTATTTCATTTACTGTCTTTCTGTATTTAGTTTTTAATCTGTCTTTCTTCGTTTTATTTTCCAAATCATATATTTAAAGGCTAACCTCTATTATATAATCATTTTTATATATTGGAACTGCACTCAGTGAATTGTACTCGTTCCATCTTGACTGGGTAACCCAAGATTTTTAGGTTTAGCCGCGATCACTCTTAGCACTGGGAAGACAGGGGTATGCTGAGGTCAACCTAGATAGTTCAATTAGCTGTCTTTTATATTTTTGTGAGACATTGTACTTTCCTGCAAATATGAAGTTGTGAATGTAGGAGCGTAAAAAGTGCTTCAAAGCAAGAGTCATCCCATTCATAAGTGATCGGTTTTCTACACCAAGCAAGAGCGGATAATCTCTTTTACGCCTAAGCAGGCTGATCATTTTACGCTTGGGTCCACACCGGTGGTTTTACGCCAAGGACAGAGCAGCCTCTTTTACGCTGGACAAAGCTGTCAAATCTCTCATTTGATGCAAACTCTGACATGAAGATATTAATGATGGCATTTACCACAGAATTCAATGGGATTTATCTTTTACAAAGACCATTGTTGTTGTTTATGGGGGATCGAGCTACTTTACGCTCACTATATGGTTTCTTTTACGCACGGAGTTTTACATGAGTTCTTACGCTCATAAAACAATGTGTGCGTAAAGTCTATTTGAGCCATTTTACGCTCAAGGTTATTCAATAACCACTTTACGCTGGAAACTAATGACAGAGCTATTTTACGCTCATCTTACTGCTTTACGCCCAGAGGATGTTGGAGCTATTTTTACGCCCTATTCTTTCTGGCCAGTATGAAACGTGGTTTGCCTACATGGCCTTCATGCCACATATTTCGAAGAACGTGTGTACATGCATCCTATTCTCACTGAAATGATGGGACGCGTGTCAACGTATGCAAAGGATGACTCTGATCGTGGGTGGCAGTTGTTAGCGTAAAGACAGATTTTGATGCTTTTTTATGCACAGAAGCCCCAGTCTATAAATAGACTTATTTTTCCCAAAGAGACGGAGAGAGAAAAAAGAACAGGAGAGAATACAGAGATCAAGACTTCGAGATTTTTGATCCTCCGGAGCATTCTTCTTCAACTTTTCTTTCAGAACAGAGTGAAGCAAAGCAGGAAAGCATTCGGCCTCGCCATCAGTGCCCAAGTGCGTCGATACCTTTCTGGTGACTTAGTTCTTCCAAGTTGTTCTACTTCAAGCAGTGATCTTCATCATCATCATATGGTCCAAGGAACAAAGTGATCATTTACGAATCAGACTTCCATAGCAATACTTTTCCAGAATCAAATTTGTCCTTCTTGTACTTTTTTTCATTTTATTTTCAAAATCCAACCTTTTGTTTGGCAATTTTGTTAAGTGAAACAAAATGGCGACTCTGCTGGGGACTACTTTCTCCTCCGACGAGGAAGTGATTGCTCAGAATGATGATGTTTCGGTCGGTTCGACCAAGAAGACTCTGGTCGTGCACTTCGACCAGACTGCCTATGAAGAAATGCTCCGAACTGGGGGTAGTTCTCACCACTCCAATGTTCAAAAGTCTCGCAAAGCACGAAAAGTTTGGATTCCCAAATCCAAAGTGGTTTCTGGTCTCTCTGTTGCTTCTGATGACAAGGGAATTCTTTCCACTCCTGTCGTAGGGGCTTCCGTTTGTAACGAGGTAGTCCTTACTTCAGAGTTGCACTCAAAGTGTGATAATTTATCTCCCGTTTGTAATGGAGAAGATAATCAGGTTTTACGCCCACTGCGTAGGAATCAAGTTTTACGCTCAGTGGGTAAGAACCAAATTTTACGCTCAAGGCATAAAAATGAGTCTCCCATTTGTAATGTGGCAGATTCTAATGTTTCTGAGTGTAAGAACCCGTATCCCGTCGGTGACGTGGTAGACTCACACAAATTACGCTCCTCGCGTAAAACAAAATCTCCCATCTGTGATGTGGTAGATAATCAATTTTTACGTTTTACGCGTAAAGGTAAGTCTCCTGTCTGTGACAGTGTAGATAAAATTCACAACGATGTTTGCACATCTAATGTGAATATACCTAAACGCATACAGCGTAAAAGTGATGTTGGTAAAACTTCTGTCCTATACCAACAACCTTCTTATACTGCTTTACGCAAGGTACCAAACTTGCAAATCACACGCCATGAAAATGGGGTCCTTCGTGCTAAATCTCAAGATTTACGCACACAACTCCAAACGCGTAAAAATGTACAGTTTGGTTCTGCGAATGAAGCCAGTAATCTTCTTTATACATAGGGGACTAAACGTTTTTCTACCCCAAATGTAATAAAGAAGAATATTCCCTCCACTCCTTCTGACTTACGTGAATTGCTAATACAAAAGCGTAAGAATTCACAATCTCCGGCGATGCTCCCCCAAGAAAGATATCAATGTGGATATCATCAGGTTGTGATCAATTGTTGTTGTTCAGCTTCAAAACGGTCAGTTTTTGATCGACTGAATTTCTCACTTCAACATCAAGCTGAAGACCAAGAAGATGAGTTGTCATATGCATCAGTCAACATGGCATCTCATACTAACAGAGGACGACGACCGAGACGGAACATGTCCCAAACTCCAGGTCAACAACAGTTCAACAGACTTCTTGATTCCTTTGAAGGAGTATATCAGAATACTCGATCAAGAAGACAAAGACAATTGCAGATTTCTGATTCAGAAGCTGGGGGTACTCAATCTTTTGAGTCTGATACCGATAGTGTGGATTCATACTTCTATACTAATCCCTCTATATCTTCAAGAGAGGTTGAATCCTACGCTGTTGGAGATGAACCAGAGATGTCATCTGCTAATACGGAACAACGTCTCACTGCCGTGGAGCAATCATTGAAAGACATGCTCAACATGGTGCAAAGCATGCATCAGATAATTTTGAATCAGCAAACTGCTCAACCCACAGTAATAACTCCGGTACCAGCAGCAGCACAAACTCAAGATAGTCAAGGGGCTGATATACCTTCGAATATTCAAGAACCTGCTGTTAATCAAAATTCTGCATCTCCAGATCCCATCATTCCAGAAGATGTACCACCTCCAGTGGGGGTTATGGTACATCCAACGACTATTCAATCAAATATGCTTCCTCAAACCAGTGAAGCCATTCAAGCAGTGCGTGAACTCAAAGCACAGTTTGAGGTTTTGAGGCACAAAGATCAGCTCCAGAGGTTAGGGATTAAGCAACCTTATCCTCCTCATTGGAATGATGTACCCTTCCCTCCGAAGTTCAAACCACAATCCATGGTTTTATTCGATGGAAAAGCATCTCCCAGTCAATATATCAATTACTTTGATATTATGACTGTACACTTGCAAAAAAATGACGCTCTCCTCACTCGAGTGTTCATTGGGTGCTTGTCGGGTTCGGCTTATGACTGGTATCATAGCTTACCCGATAACTCTATTTCATCTTTTGACGAATTCAAGGCAATATTTCTCTCCCGCTTCTATGAATGAGGTATGGACATGAACATGTCCTCCTTAATAGAAATAAAACAAAAGGAGAAAGAAGATACTCGGACGTTCATTGAACGTTTCCGATAGGCTACTCTAAAGATGCCTCCTGGTATGCCAGATTCAGCATTGATCGATACATGCAAGATAAATCTGCGACCATCCATTGCTGTCTTTACAGGTTCCTAATTCACAGATTGGGCTTCGTTTATCATAGCAGCAGTTTCTGCCGAAACCAATGGTAGGTTGGCTTGGGAACATGGGATGATTTTCGCTTCAGAAGATAAAGGAAAGAAAAATAATCCTGGTAATCGTAACATGAAAGGAAAAGATACTCTTATGGTCAATCTCTCCAAGAACAAAATGACGCCAAATAATCAGGAATCTTCCAGGCCAAAGGAAGAATACTCTTTTGACGAAAGTGATATCCCAGGGATATTTCAGTGTCTGGTAAAAAGTGGCAAACTTCAGATTCCAGAGCCAAAAAGGCCTAATGAGGTGAATCTGACTGACAATCCCAAATATTGTATCTATCATAGATACATTAATCATCCTACCAGTGCTTGCTATGTCTTGAAAAAGAAGATCCAAGACCTGATAAATGGTGGCGCTATCGCTTTAACCAATGATGACCATACGGTTACAACCAACATGGTCTCTCTTCAGTTTGGAGATTTTCCTCCACAGCAAGTCCCAGATGGAATTATTCCAATTCCGAAGACGACGATGAAGATCGTAAATATCCCGCCCGCCAGGGGAGAAAATACAGGATTGTTGCCGCTCACATTGAAGAAATGTGAAATCATGTGGGTACATCCTGACTTAATACCTGAGTTGGAAATGAAGGTAAAACTTTAAAATCCAAGAAAGGTAAGAAAGTCAAAACCTGTAACATGATTTCTCATGTTATTACTAATCCTGATGACTTGGATCATCTATGGGATGGCCTTCCGCTAGAAGGTAGACTGAAAGGACTAAACATCTGTCCTCCAAGTCTAGCTCCTCCTACCAAGCTCAAGCTTACCCATCAGCAGTGGCTAGCTATGAATAGTGTTCCTTTATATCGGGCACAACAAGTCTTTGCTACTTATGAAAAAGCTCCGACAGAGATTTTTCCTCATATCTCGAATCCTCCTCCTCCCGTAACTATAGAGACATCTATTCTTCATTCTCCTGAGGTTACAGAAGGTCTTGCTTCTTCCTCTTCCTCTGTTGAAACACCTGTCAAAAGTCCGCTGCCCACTCACTTGTATAGTCAGCAATCTGTTCATCTCATAAAGAAGATGGGTTATGACTTTCAAAATACAGAAGGTTTGAATTATGATAAAGGAATACGTTCAGAATTCCACTGCTGGATTGGGTTCTGAAATGCCTCATAACAACCCTCACAAGAAGAAGACTAAGGGAAGAAAGATTAAATCCTGTAATATGGTATTTCCTTCTCCTGAGTCTGAAGAAAAAACTTTTGCTGGTACAAGATCTGGAAAAGAGTACCATAAAGACTATGAGGGATCCTCCAAAGAAGCGGAAGATATAGTGGAAACTCTACCAGTTCAACCTTCTCATGTTCCTATTAAACCGTCTGTGGTTGAAAAGGGGAAACAGAAGGCAGTACGCTTTGATATCCCATTGAAGCCTGCTTCCAATCAGGGGGTGGTGATGAAGCCTTACAAATTTGACATTCTAACTCAGTTAGCCAATACTCCGGCTAGACTTTCTATATTTGAACTGCTTCGCCTTTCCAGAGAAAGCAGAGAGACTTTGAGCGAAGCTTTACTTCAAGCAGATTCATGCTTGGCACAACTCAAGACTCCTGATAATATACCAGTGTCATGTCCGCAATGTCATAGTGTGATGGAAGCAATTCCCAACATCACCTTTACACAAGAGGATATGCTATTGAAACACAACAAGCATGATAGGCCTCTGTGTTATACTGGATATATCGGATCTACTGAAATTGATAGGATTTACATCGATCCTGGATCTTCAATTAGTATAATTCTTCAGAGTATGCTAAGACCCCTGAGGATTCCTACTAGTAAGCTGACTTACACTAGTACTACGATAGTCGGTTTTAACTCTGGCAAGAGCAAACCACTGGGGAAGATTCGTCTGCAGATTCAGATTGGTGATCTTCGAACTATGGTAACTTTCTATATTATCAACTCGGACGTATCCTACAATATTCTTCTTGGAAGACCATGGATTCATGAGCATAATATTGTGCCTTCAACTCTTCACCAATGTTTCAAATATGTGGACTCCCAAGGAGTTGTGAAAACTGAGTTTGCTGATATTAATCCGTTCAAGGGTGTCGAAGCCTACTTCTCTGATTCAAGGCTTTATAAACAAGAGCATGTGAAAGATATATCAGACATGGCTGAAGATCAATCACCCTATGAGGATCACTCTATTAATGAAGATCCGCCAGAGGAGCAACCTTTGAAGATCATAGTCAAGGGACGAATCCAATCCCAACCTATCAATGATCAACCTTTGATGATCAAGGTTAAAGAAAGAACTCAAACTTCATCTGAGGAATCAATAAATATTTTTACTAAGAGCCAAGTTCAACCTTTTATGATTAAGGTCAAAGGACGTACTTCTTATACAAATGATCCAGAACTACCGTTGATTGTCAATCTTGGCAAATCTACGCAGAAGATGGATGATGTTCCACTGTTGATTAATCCGAAGCGTAGCAATCAGACTGTAAATGATGTAAATATTGATCATTCTGTACTTTTTGATATCAATGAAGATTTCCTGTTCGAGTATATGGCTGTCAAGTTTATTGAAAGAATGACTTTATCTTCTGATAATCAAAGTCATTAATATAAAGACAACATAGAACCGGAAGAAATTCTATTCATCGAATCCGATATTTCTTATTCCTCATCTGGGCAAGTACTCTCAGTCAATATGGTTCAAACCGATGATGAATCAGATCCATTTGAAAATGATCCTTGGGCTCAACAAATGGATACTCAATGGGAACTTCGTTTTGAACAACGACAACCACCTACAGAAGATGAGGTTATCCAAATTGATGTTGGAGATGGAGTTACGTCCAAACCAATATTTATCAGTAAGAATCTTTCTGAAGATGAAAAGGAAGAGCTGATAAAACTTATAAAAGATTACATTGACATCTTTGTATGGAGTTATAAAGATATGCCAGGGCTAGATCCTAAAGTTGCTACTCATAAACTCAATATTTTGCCTAATGTCAAGCCTGTAAAACAACAGCAACGACACTTTAGACCATATATGATGGATGCAATTGAAGTAGAAGTCAAAAAGCTGATTACATGTGGCTTTGTTCGTGAAGAACAACACCCAGATTGGGTGGCCAATATTGTTCCTGTTATAAAGAAGAACGGAAAAGTCCGAGTTTGTATAGATTATCGAGATCTTAATACGGCTTGTCCAAAGGACGAATTTCCACTTCCAATTACTGATGTCATGATAGACAATACATGTGGTTTTGAACGCATGTCTTTCATGGACGGATTCTCAGGATACAATCAAATCAAGATGCATCCAGAAGATGAGAATCACACCGCTTTTCGTACACCTCTTGGGATCTACTGCTATACGGTTATGCCGTTTGGGCTTAAAAACGCCGGTGCCACGTATCAACGGGCTATGAGCAATATCTTTCAAGAACATCTACGGAAGATAGTTGAATGCTATGTAGATGACATTGCTGTTAAAAGTCGATCAAAGGATGATCACATTCAGGACTTGAGAACAGTATTTGAATTGATGCATCATCATCAATTGAAAATGAACCCTACTAAGTCTTTCTTAGGGGTTTCCAGTGGCAAGTTTCTAGGATTTGTCATTACCTCTCAAGGTATCCATGTTGATACTGACAAGGTTAAAGCAATTCTTGAAATGCGTCCTCCTCGTAATCTGAAAGAACGCCGTGGCTTTCAGGGCCGTATTGCTTATATCAGAAGATTTATATCTAATCTTTCTGGGAGATGTCAACCTTTCTCCCGTCTATTAAAGAAAGGGGTATCTTTCGTCTGGGATGAAGCGTGTCAAAAAGCCTTCAATGACATTAAGCAATATCTTACAAACCCGCCTGTTCTGGTACCTCCGGTGATAGGAAGACCATTTTTGCTATATGTTCGAGCCTTAGATCATTCACTTGGCGCTCTTCTAGCACAGAAAAGTGATATGGGTCATGAACAAGCAATATATTATCTGAGCAGAATGATGGTCGGAGCTGAACACAGATATACTCCTGTGGAAAAAGAATGTCTAGCTTTGGTTTTTGCCGTCCAAAAGACAAGGCATTATGTCACTGGACAGACTATTCATGTTATCTCCAGAATAAATCCCATTCGGGTATTAATGAGAAAACCGAGCATTCTTAATTCCAGGTTAGCCACCTGGGCGATGTTGCTCACTCCTTATGACATGATTTATGTGCCTCAAAAATCAGTGAAGGGCCAAGTGTTAGCTGATTTCTTAGCTGCTCATCCTATACCTGAAACTTCGAAGTTATATGAAGACATTCCAGACGAAGTAGTGGATTGTAACATGACTTCGAAGAATGATATGTGGCAATTATATTTTGATGGAGCATCAAGAGTAGGACCTAAAGGCAATATTGTCTCTGGGGTAGGAATTGTCTTGGTTTCTCCTGACAAAATGGTCATATACCGTGCCTATTCTCTTAATGAGCCATGCTCTAACAATGTAGCAGAATATAATGCTCTATTGATTGGTCTCCAAGTAGCAAAATAATTGGATATTGAATTCTTAGAGGCTTATGGAGATTCTCAATTGATCGTTAATCAAGTTAGAGGAACTTATGAAGTCAGAAATCCTGATCTCATCCCCTATCATCAAGTGGTAGTCAAGTTGGTCCTTTTATTCAAAGGATTCTTCATTGAATTTATACCACGTTCTCAGAATATGGAGGCTGATGCTCTTGCCAGTTTAGCTGCAGACTTGGCTGTCCCAATCCGAAGGCAAAATACAATTACTTTGTTAGACCGAGACTTGTTCTGTGTGAAGAGTAATCTGCATATTGAACAAAGTTATACTACAGAGTCAAGTTCCCAACAGAAGGATTAGAGAATTCCATTCATTGATTATGCAGTTCATGGAATTTTGCCCGAAAATCCTAAAGAAGCTGCATCAATTAAGAGACGATCATTTCGATTCTATTATGATTCGTCTTTACATATGCTATATCGTCGTTCATATGACGGACTCTTGCTGCGCTGTCTCTCAAAAAGTGAAGCTAAACAAACGCTGCGTGAGGCTCATGATGGTGTCTGTGGTGCTCATCAACCGGGTCCAAAGTTGCAAGACCGCATTCGAAAAATGGGGTATTATTGGCCTTCTATGATAGCAGATGCTGTAGACTATGCCAGAAGATGTAAAGCATGTCAGATTCATGCTGATTTTATTCATCAACCATCTGAATTTCTATATCCTACAGCAGCCTCTTGGCCCTTCGAAGCTTGGGGTATGGATGTCATTGGTCCTATTAACCCTCCTTCTGTCAAGGGACATCGGTTCATACTAGCTATAACCGATTACTTTTCGAAGTGGGCAGAAGCGGTCCCCTTTGCGAAAGTGAAAACATCTAATGTGATCAGTTTCATCAAGCACCATGTCATTTATCGCTTTGGGATTCCTCGACGGATAATTCATGACAATGGTCCGCAATTTGCCAGTCAAGCATTTTATCGATTCTGTGACAAGAATCGAATTCAGAATTTGGCTTCTACGGCTTATAATCCAGCTGCTAATGGTTTAGCTGAAGCTTTCAATAAGACAATCATTAAACTTCTCAAAAAGTTTGTCTCTTCTAATAAACGTGATTGGAATGAGAAACTTGGAGAATGTTTATGGGCTTATCGAACAACAGTCCGGACTCCTACTGGTTTTACACCATTCTCATTGGTTTACGGATGCGAAGCTGTTCTTCCATTGGAAATCTAGATCCCTTCTCTACGAATAGCCATTGCTAATGAGCTAACTACGGAGAATAATGATCGCTTACGACTCCAAGAACTTGAAGGATTGTATGAGAAGCGTCTTCAAGCACAACAACACATTGAACTATATCAAGCCCGCATATCTCGAACTTTTAATCGTAAAGTTAAGGAGAGGGTATTCAAAGTTGGCGAGCTTGTATTAGCTGTTCGGAGACCGATGGTAATGACTCATAAAAGTAAAGGGAAATTCCAAGCAAAATGGGAAGGCCCTTATGTAATTGAGTCTGTGTTTTCCAATGATGCCTATCGGTTGTCAAAGTCCAACGGAGATCTACTCATGCTACCGATCAATGGCAAATTTCTTAAGAAATACTATGTATAAAAAAAACAGAACAAAAAAATAATAAAGCTTCTTTTATTATTTTTGTTCAAAATAAAAGACTAAGGACGAGGGCCACTCCCTTCCTTATGGAATACATAGTCGGCCAATGCATAGAAGGCATCGTTTCCTGAACACATGAAAAATTTACGGGCAGCCATCCTCGACGCTTCTTTTTCAGGAGTTTTCCCTGGCTCTATTAAAAAAGCAAGAATGTCTTCGGGTGGCTTGGGCGCAGAAGAGCTTCCACCTATTTCGGTTGAGCCTGATGAGACTGATACAGGGGGCTCAACGGGGAACATATCAATGATGCCCTCGATTTTCCGGGGGACTTCATTCTTTTGCTGTACATCTTTGGAAGACATTTCCAATAGAGAAGCAGAGATAGGAATGGAATGATTACAGAGAATTCTCACCTATTTATAGAGGAGAATTATTAATGAACTAGTCTCTGAAGTGAAGAAACGACTTTTCATTTCCGAAAAGACTCGTCCGTTCATGTTACTAGGTTCATCCATTTAAATTAAGGAATTGAATCGTCCTTTCTGTTCCCAAGAAATACGCTGATTCATCCACTATCTTGCATATATGCTCACAATATCTGTCTTCTTATTCCCCAGCTACCAAGGTTTGGTTAAGCTGACTTCTTGTTTCCAGGGAAAGGGATTTTATATCTTCTATATCAATTGATTAGAAAGTGGGATTCGCTATTTCTCATGTTTTCATGACCTCTGAATAAATACTAAATCTACTTTCTTTTCCTATCTATCACTTCTATTTTGACCTCTGCATAGATATTAATCTAATTTTCTTTTGAGTTCATATATGCTATTATGTCCATATTACCTCTGATAGTATCATATACTCTAAAACAGAAAATAAGATTTCATTTATCTATCATGTCCATATTACATCCAGATAGATACAAATCATTGATCATAGAAGAATCATCATTTTCATTCCCATATCAAAAAAAAAGTCTATTACATTTCTTAGACTTTCTTACAAGTTATAATGGAAATCTATTACATTCTTGGATTTTCATTCTATACACACAACGATAGCCTAATGGAGATCTGTTTCTTCTTTGGATCCTCTTTGACGGGTTCGTTGTTGGTGGCAGTTCCTGACTGTCTGAGCTCCAAAGGCGACCAGAACAGCAGGAATCAAACTCTGGTCTTCTCTCTCAGACGAGAGGAGAACCCCAGAGTATGGCATCCCGAAGGCGTGTTGCTGCCAATACAACTGGTGGATTAGTAGCGGCACCTCAAAGGAGATAGGAATGTATCCAACATTGGGATACGATTCCTAGTCCTGCCGTGAAAGGAACTCTACTACCCGATTTCTCGGGGTAGAGTTGACTCCACCATCCAACTCTCCATGTATAAAGGCTCTTCCTACCAACAGAGAAAGAACCTTCTATCTCACGAAGAGTTCTGAGTTGTCTGATTTGTGCGTCAAAAGCGCATGAGCTCCCTGATGTTGATGTCAGAAGAACGCTCCTCACAGCGTCAAAATCGCCAATGCCGGTTCTGGAAAAGCTGCTCAGCCAAACTTCTGCAGAAAACAACAAAGAAGAAGTGTTTTTAAAAAACAGAAGTATTATCAGATGCGTATTAAATGCTAATTAAAAAACAGATCACAAGGCATTTTTACGCCAGTACTCCAGCAAGGCTTTTACGCTAATGCTTCAGTAAAGCTTTTACGCCAGTGATTCAGCAAGGCTTTTACGCCAGTGATTCAGCAAGGCTCTTACGCCAATGTTTTAGCAAGGCTTTACGCTCGTAAAATAGCTGTTTTCAAACAAAAAAGTTCGAAGATAGATGTTTGCTTACGATCGAACTTACCACTTATGTCGAATTATTTGGCTCTAATGATGGTTGAATCCACGTCTAAAGACTGGGCGTACAAAAGGACGCTGTTGGAAAGCTCCGCCATTGTCATTTGTTGGAGAACAACATCGCAGAAAGTTATCTTCAGAGAAATGAGTACGAGAATATATGAAACATTCTCGGCTATTTATAAAGACTGAAGAACTGTTGAGAAGAGTCTATTTAGGGGGAAGATCCTATTTAAAGGCTCTCGTAACCACAAGACAGACGCCAAGTGTCGGTTTGTTTCTCGGGAATGAACAACCATAGAAACAGTCAAAATAAAGTGTTGAACAGTTCTATCTACCAACAGATGAGATAGTCATCAAAAATTATAAAAGGGGGAAGTGGACCCCTACATATAAGAGAGTCACAATACATGGAATTTTATTTCCCCTTTCCTTCATTGGACTGACGAAGAGAGGCACCTAACTCACGCATGTTGTGAATCCCGGAGCGACGCATCAGAGTAAGAAACGCTTCGGCATCTCCTGGCCCTTCGTACGCAGTTGGAGGACCACCATCAATGCGACTAAAGACCGCAGGAGTTACTCCAAAACACTCTAAAAGGTTGCACGCTCGCTCGAAATCAAGCCTTGAGCCTGAAGCCTCTTCATTATTAATCTCCTTCTTGGGCGCCATGTCACTATGGGGATGAATGACAAGAGTGAAGAATTTCTTCTTATTTATACGGTTAAATCAGCTCTTCATATTCCTCATTGGAAACGGTTCATTGTAAATGCAAAACTCGGGGAAGCGAAAAGGCATTTGAGAGTTTCGAAAAAGGAAATTCATTGTGACAAATAAGTGTTGACCGACACTGTTGGAAATTACGCCGACTGTTGGACATCCCCGCTTTTACGCGGATGGCTGTCACGCCCCAGAACCAGAATACTGGAGAGCGGGGGAATGACTCAGCCAGCTACGTATTACGGGTAGATGAATACCGTATAATACGATCAATGCTGTCTAAAGACGAAGGGGTGCATACTACATGAAAGTCTCACTATGGTCACTTCACATCTATTGTCTCAATCATTCGAACAAAAAACAGTAATAGAGAACATGTAAGATAAAGCAGTAAGGCGTCCCAAATGCTCTGTCAAAATGTTCTTGATATCTGGCTTTACAAAACATAGCCAGATTGATGTAGCAAAAGTATACACAATTGTTATCAGCTGCAGCCTGACTTTAGTTACAATTATGTAAAAAGTAAGTGCAAGACAATCCGACTAACATGTCGGTGCCAAACGGCTAAGTATAAGTAAGTGACAAAACGAGCGGTGAAGTAAGGAACCCACTCGAGTCCTCCTGCGATCATCCCTCTAGTGTTGACCATCTTGGAGGTAGAAGTAAGCTGGATCCTCGGGGACTGGCTCTAAATCTGGCCATACAAAACCAGAGAGATTAGACCTCTAATAGCAAGTACCACAAGGAAGCACGACATGAGAACTAAAACCAGTAATGAGAAATATAATAATAGATCTCTGCTTTCCACTAGAATTCACATCACATCACGACACTTCGAACCAATCTCCCAACCAAACAAGGACAGAAGTTGGCTCGTCATGTCCTGACATTCTGATCATCCCAGTTAGGTAACAGAGTAGGTACAGTGCACAAACAAATCATCTTGAACGGTCAATCAAATCCTACGGCTTGCTAATTTGAGTCCCAAGTTATCCTGAAATTATGCAATTAGGGATTCCTCAGTTCTTACTATGTGCAAGCAAGGCAATTCTATCCAGTGAATCATGTGCGCCATGCATGAATTAGACGAGTCCCAGCAGGACGTCCGTCATTAATATATAATATACAATAAATAATATAACCAGATACTGCTCCATGCCCGTGTGGCAGGTTTACAGTATCTGTGGGAACCAGCCGGCCCGTCGGATACTACTCGTCCCAAGGGGGCTGCCATGTAAGAACTCGGGAATCCATTCTCTCCATGCAATCATTATTTTATTTAACTTAATAGTCCCTACGTTGAGTGAAATTCCATGCCGTGGATCATGGTCATTCAAATGAGTACTTTCGTACGGGATACGATATGCACAACTCTACAACGATACCAGTGCGGTTAGGTTGCAGGTCTTACATAGCGTAATACAACAATCAAATCTAACCACGGTAATCATACCTTGACCATAAAGTACACATGCTTCTTTTGTAGAAAATAAATAAGTAAATAAATAAATAACTAGATTGAAGCCTGCATGTGCATGTATGTCAATATTTGGGATCAGCCAGTCGATTACAATAGTTCATAACATGAACGTGTCTCATTCATTCAATTCAATAAGACGACCAGCCAGTCTCTTAGTTCCGACTAGGAACGCATGATCAATTTAGTCAAGATAACTATTATTATCAATGGTGACAAGGCATGAAAGTCAATTAGCATTAAAAGGGGGTCGAGTCTATAACTCTCATGGTCAAGTATCAGTCATACTGGGTATCCCAAAAATCAATCGGGACACAAGGCACATTCCACATAACAATTGATATTAACAATATTATCATATCATGATTTTATCGAGTTTATGTCAAAAGGCGTAAGGATATAAAATGGACGTTAAATATCTAATAAAATATCAATATACAGGGCTATAGAAGATCCAGGGTAAGTAGAGTCAGGTCTAGTTGCGCCTAAACACTCAAGTCAGACTACGCTCAAGTCAGCGTACGCTCAGGTCAAGCTACGCTCAAGTCTAGCAGCGTATGAACTCCATACGACCCCTAGTCACCCGAGTGAGCGTATGCAAGATATACGCTCCAAAAAGGCAGCGTATGAACCCCATACGACTCCTCACTATCCAAGTGAGCGTATGCAAGTCATACGCTCCCAAAAAGGCAGCGTATGGACTCCATACGACTCCTGACCATTCAAGTCAGCGTATGCAAGTCATACGCTCCCAAAAAGGCAGCGTATGGACTCCATACGACTCCTGACCATTCAAGTTAGCGTATGCAAGTCATACGCTCCCAAAAAGGTAGCGTATGAACTCCATACGACTTCTGACCATTCAAGTCAGCGTATGCAAGTCATACGCTCCCAAAAAGGTAGCGTATGAACTCCATACGACTCCTGACCATTCAAGTCAGCGTATGCAAGTCATACGCTCCCAAAAAGGTAGCATATGAACTCCATACGACTCCTGACCATTCAAGTCAGCGTATGTAAGTCATACGCTCCTAAAAAGGTAGCGTATGAACTCCATACGACATACGCTTCCAAAAGGTAGCGTATGCAAGACACACGCTTCCTAAAAAGGCAGCGTATGGACTCCATACTGTGCTGCACTAAAGAGCACGCACAGCTCAGTGACGCAAGCTAAAAAGCTAGCGTACACTGCTCACTGTCTTCTCCAAACAGCAAGAACTCTATGGTTGCACCCTAAAGCTTCAAAAGTCCATAACTTGGTCAAAACAAGTCCAAATCCAACTTTCCAAAGGTCAAAATTGGGTAGAATAAAACTCTCTACAATATGGAACCATCAAAACTTGCAAACAAAGAAGTTTGATAGATCAAAACCACCAAACTCCGAAAATAACTTATTTCTAGATCTACAAAAATTAAGACTTCGAAAAAAAAATGCCAAGTTCTAAACTCTCTTAGAATCTTGCGAGGAAGATAAATGAACTACAAAAACATGGGTTCTCATGGAGAACAAGTTATACTTGCCTACGGTTTGGTAGGTGGAGAGAGTAATGAAGAAGAAGAAGAGGAGTAATGGTAAGAATGAGTAGTGAGGAGAGAGAATGGAGAGGGTGGCTTTAAATATGGAAGGGGTGGTAGGTGGAAGCTAATGGGCCGGGTCCAATGGGTCGGGTTGTAGGGGATCCAACCAAAGCCAACCCGAACCCAAATAAGCAAGACTAAGGCAGGGAATAAAAGCAGGAAATAAAGTGCAGAAATAAAATTGCAGAAATATAATTGCAGGAAATAAATTAACATGAAAATTTAAAGAGCAGATTAATTGATTAACATGAAATTAAAGGAATTTAAATACAGGATAATACATGATAAATATTAAATAAATACATGATAAATACTAAATAAATACACATGAGTTGTACATGTATAAAAATATGCATTCTGGGAACGGGGAGTGACAATGGTTGTTGCGTATCCCAAATTTTACGCTGGCAGGTCAAATATCAACTTTTACGCTTCTGTTCAAAGTGTTTCAAATTTTGGAGATATTTGAAAACTTTGAAGGGGGTCTTGTAGGAGCGTAAAAAGTGCTTCAAAGCAAGAGTCATCCCATTCATAAGTGATCGATTTTCTACACCAAGCAAGAGCGGATAATCTCTTTTACGCCTAAGCAGGCTGATCATTTTACGCTTGGGTCCACACCGGTGGTTTTACGCCAAGGACAGAGCAGCCTCTTTTACGCTGGACAAAGCTGTCAAATCTCTCATTTAATGCAAACTCTGACATAAAGATATTAATGATGGCATTTACCACAGAATTTAATAGGATTTGTCTTTTACAAAGACCATTGTTATCGTTTATGGGGGATCGAGCTACTTTACGCTCACTATATGGTTTCTTTTACGCACGGAGTTTTACATGAGTTCTTACGCTCATAAAACAATGTGTGCGTAAAGTCTATTTGAGCCATTTTATGCTCAAGGTTATTTAATAACCACTTTATGCTGGAAACTAATGACAGAGCTATTTTACGCTCATCTTACTGCTTTACGCCCAGAGGATGTTGGAGCTATTTTTATGCCCTATTCTTTCTGGCCAGTATGGAACATGGTTTGCCTACATGGCCTTCATGCCACATATTTCGAAGAACGTGTGTACATGCATCCTATTCTCACTGAAATGATGGAATGCGTGTCAACGTATGCAAAGGATGACTCTGATCGTGGGTGGCAGTTATTAGCGTAAAGACAGATTTTGATGCTTTTTTACGCACAGAAGCCCCAGTCTATAAATAGACTTATTTTTCCCAAAGAGATGGAGAGAGAAAAAAGAACAGGAGAGAATACAGAGATCAAGACTTCGAGATTTTTGATCCTCCGGAGCATTCTTCTTCAACTTTTCTTTCAGAACAGAGTGAAGCAAAGCAGGAAAGCATTCGGCTTCGCCATCAGTGCCCAAGTGCGTCGATACCTTTCTGGTGACTTAGTTTTTCCAAGTTGTTCTACTTCAAGCAGTGATCTTCATCATCATCATATGGTCCAAGGAACAAAGTGATCATTTACGAATCAGACTTCCATAGCAATACTTTCCCAGAATCAAATTTGTACTTCTTGTACTTTTTCTCGTTTTATTTTCAAAATCCAACCTTTTGTTTGGCAATTTTGTTAAGTGAAACAGTGAAACCTTGTAAATTGGCAAATTTGATTTAGTAATAAAAAACTTATAAATATTATAAATTAAATTAATTTTTGTGAATGAGCATTATTTATAATTTTGAGCATTGTGGCTAGACAGCGTTCTACCGTCGACACTGCGGCGTAGGCTGGCTTGGACACGCACTCGTATCCCAAAAAATGGGTACGGGTCGTGACAAGTTTTTGTGGTGGCCCATGCAGGTCAGTTTTTGCAAAATATGCGAACTCGTGATGGTACTTAAATTAGTCGTACTATTGCGAGCATGCGACTAGAAAATGCTCATTCACAACTTAGAGTTAAATTGATTTAAGAGAATGACTAGGACTAGGAGTCCCTTGTTCAAATTGACCGTTGGGTAGTTAAGGTTGTCAGATAGGCCATACAATTTAAATAAGGAATTATTAAATTTAGATAGCTTGCCAGATCTCTATAGATACATTATTACTTTTGATATGATGATATGATCCAATGTGGATATACTATTCACTTGGTAAGGTTAGGCTTTCCTAGAATTAAGGCTCTAATCTTGATAAACTATTCAATTTTCTTTTGCCCTATAGATATAATCCTATATCATAAGTTAGAATTTTGCCTATTTAAAATCCTATTTTGCCGTAAGGAATTAGTTTATAATTCCTGATTCTGTTATTCATATACGAATCTTGAGGTAGATTGATTCAAAGTTTCCCTCAACCATTTGAAATACATATAAAATAAAGATTATGATGTTTTTACTTCCCTTATTTTCAGTTATTTCCTCCCCGATCAATCTTTTACTTTAAAGATTGAGACTTATAGGGAGATGTTTACGCTTTCTATCATAGTCAACTAGCTTGAATCTCTAGTAGCTCCTTGAAGTTCTTAGGAATATAGTTGGAGTAATTTAACGACTGTGATGGCTAGACAGCAGCGCACTATCGCCAATTACTTGAGAATGGAGAGTGTGGGTTCACTGTAGCCCACAGTGCACTGGCGAGGCACGACCCATAGAGTTGAAATTATTTCAAGAAATCGTAGGTTATGGAACATTGCTAAAACTATATCTTCGTTGACCTCTTTAGACCTTGTTTCAATATAAGGTAGAGTATCTGATAGCATATCACATTTGAATCACGGAACCAAGGGTTTACCACAACCAGAGTATACGGGCGAGGCATAATTCTCGGTAAAATGACTTCAGACGTGATTATAAGTTTAGGATACTATAGAGGATAGGAAAATATCCTGTATGTCCCCTAAGATCCAAAGCCAATACTAGTGAAAGTTCTGTAGGTTGGGTAGCATGTCTTCCAACCTAGCATTCCGTGGTCCTTGTGACCTATTGACGAGGTAATTGACTGACACTAATAGGTTTACCTAGAATATAGAATTTAGAGGTCCATAACCCATTAGTCGACCAAGGCCTTATGGATAAGAAGATAGTAGGATGACTGTATAAGCAAGAACACCATGTAAGGCTTTAATTCTCTCAAAAAGTCGAACTACTTGTGCCTCCTTTCAAAAATCTCGCATACTTATATTTTGACTATCTTAACCAATGCTACTATTACAGCCTAGTTTTGCAAGCTTACTCTTTTATCGAGCTTGATTCAAGACATATGGTTATTGGGGACGCCTACTAACATATTGTCTAATCTGAATCGATGTATTACGGTCTGATCAACCTTAGTGCACTCGGTTCGCTCTTCCTCTGATTAACCTACATGGATTGAGATGTAGATGTCTCTAGTATCTCATCCGCAACTGTCTTGAAAACTCTCTCGAATTATGCGATCCCCTTTGGAACCCCGTATTCGTATTCGATTCCCTCTCCCGGGAACTCTTTAGTATTTTTCCCTTTACTTAATGAAGAAAGGAAAATGCCCATATTTGAGCAAAGTTATACCAGAATGTTAACCTTAGCTCGCCATACTGTCTATGGCCATGAAAGCTATTACGGAATCACTTTTCGTCTATTTAAAATTGGAAAACGAACTTCAAACTTGATCTATATCTATCGTATCACGGTATCTATTACCCCGTAATCACGACTTGAATTGCTCTAACTCTATTCATCGTAAACTTTGTCTTGGTTTAAATTCGAGAAATAAATTCCTGAAGTATATAGGATGTCAGCCTCTAAATTTTAAGATTTACTAGTATTATCGATTGAACAAATAAGTTGGTTCCCACTAGGATAAAAAAAGTGCCTTATAAACACCCACTTTATTTAGATCCTTGGTGTCCCTGACCGTGACAGTAATATTCGGAGTGTGCTACTAGCTATTACCTCCCAACAAATTTCATATGCAAGATCTAGACGAGTCCACCTTTATCTAGGTATAACATGTCCCACTCAAACACGTCCCCTTGTACTCTATTTTTATGGTATGACTTTCAGGTCAAAAGGACTAGCTATAATCTTTACCATAATACCGGTATACTTCTCGACTTCCATTAAAGCCTCAACCTTGACTCAATTCATTCGAACCAATATATGGTTGTGATCTACTCGAAGTCCACTATGCGCATGCCACTAGTGTGCCGCCCAATTGAGGCCTCACGTACTACCTTAAATACAAAAGTCACTGAAGGCATATTTTTGGGCTTTAGGGACTTAGCTAACCAACCTGACTGGCAACTAGCTCAACCACTTGGTTGAAAACCTATTCTAGGTTAACTTAACCTAGTAGAAATAGTTTTATCATTGGAATCTTATCTAGTCAATATAGATTGAAATCCAAGGTTCATCCAACCAACGATTGATGTCCAATCAGGGAACCCATTAAGACCCATTAAAACCCATCCATACATACCACCATATTGGACTATAAAACCGAACTACTTGAAATATGTCCCTATACCTATTATGTAGTCTCCACCTCTTAGAATGTGAGGTCATTCGTAACCCTTATTCTATCTACCTAGAAGTCGCGATACGATCTTGTATTGCATTTAGATCCCTTGCTCGTGTGTTTAAATAACCACGAAAAAGATCACAATCTTGATTTCTAAAATTCTATTCTGTTATGGAACCTTGTTTGGATTAATTATTTCGAGAACGAAACTTCTGTATTGCACGGATTGCAAGCCCCTCTAAGAAATAAAGGGTTCTTTGATTTGGCAAGTGACTAGACTAGAGTAGCCCAATCTAGCAAATAAGTCAATGGTTCATAAACTTTTGTTCTATCTGCATCATTGGATACTCTCTACCGCTCTTGAAACTTTATATTTGCTCTCGATTATTCTTCCTTATCTTTTTGTCCTTCCTATTTCAGAGTGACGAATGGTCATGCTTATTAGAATTTATTAATATTTCTTAGCTACTTGTGTAAATTTGTTGCTTGTTAAATTTTGGGTTATAGATGCCATATGCAGTAGATATCTATTGGTAGCAATTTTAGCAATTAGTTGGATGATTATAAAGTTTTAGCGACATGAGATTTGAGGGAGTAGTGTGACCAAAGGTGGGTAGAAATCCTCAAGGATTCGTAGTACGAAATGACCATGAAAATAGATGATAGCTAATGGAACCCGTCTTCTATCATAACTGATGGACTCTTCCCATAAATTTTGAGGACAAAATTATTTTTAAGGTGGGTAGATTTGTAACTCCTCTTCCCGAAAATTTTGAAATATTTTTTTTATTTTGTATTTGATTTAAATGGTGATTTTTAGATTATTATAAATAATTATTTAGTTAATTATTACGGTAGATGATTTTAGTCATGGTTACGAATTGGAGTACAAGGTGACTAGAAATCGTGGCACGGATAGTGCAGTGGCGTGCTTTGATTAGTGTATTAGCCCTGGTAGGGAAGGCCGAGCCATAGTGATATCCTAACTAGGAAAACCAGACCAAGTTGCGACTTGACTCCTATAAATAATTTAATTATTTATTATTAAGATTTATTGACTTGTAGAAGACCCGGTTGTACCAAACTAGCCCGGACTGGACCCGAACTGAGCCCAAGCCCATGTAGGCATCTAGTGTATCCAAGGACATCCATGTTGATATATATTAAGAGTATACTTCGTACCTTACCTTAAACTGTCTAAATAAATAGTTTTCTAAAAATAATTGTATATATAAATAATATCAATATTAATTTTGATATAGCACTTCGTATACAAGACTTTTCTGTGGACCAATTTTTGTGAGAATATACAGTTTCACCCATCACCACTTCTATTATTGGTTTATTGTAGTTTATATTATTATCGTTATTATTATTATTATTTTTATTATCAATGTTATTGAGGTTATTATTATATAATATTATTTTATTATTATTGGTTATATTATTTTTGTCAAATAAATGTTATAATATATGTATTCATATTTATATAGGTAGGCCATACACTAGGAATAAATGTTATTGGGATTATTTGGGTTTTAGGGAGATTATACATAAGTATATATATATATCTAGATATATATGTGTGTATATAGTTATAATAAAATAAAAAGGAAAATAAAAGAAAGAAATAAAATAAAACCAAAAAACCAAAAAGCCTACCACAGACACGCCTACAGGCCCAAACTCGAGCGTAAGAAGCCGACCCCAAATCGTACTTATACACGCGAGAGAGAGAGAGAGAGAGAGAGAGATCTCTCGACTACCACCTAAACCCTAACCCAGCGACCCCCTGGGCATCTGCGCACGGCCGCCACGAGCCGCCGTCGGCCACCATCGCACGCCAGAGCGCGCCTGGGCCGGCCAAACCGCACGCACAGTCGCAGCAGCAGTACAGTCGGCCAGGGTGACTTCGCCGCGAGTTTTCTCTGTACACGATCGACAAATCTTCGAGCCATTTCTTCTGGTATGAACCCAACATATACCTCTTGATTTCCCTTCAAATAGATTGAATTATCAAGCGCTAGATTGTTCGAGAAATTGAATAAAAGTTTGATAAAAATCTGTTCAAAACAGAGCAGTCTCGAAATTGAAACCCCTATTTTAGAAGATAGATTCTGACTAGTTTGCTATGATTTATCCAAAACTAATTAAAGGCAGTCCTAGAAAACCTATAAGGCTCTGCAACCTAATTTACAGAAGTTGATTTCATCGACTATGTGCCGAGAAATCGGATTCCAAAGATTGGCGAAAAACTATTTTAAAATATTAAAAATCTAAAAAATTCCTCCGATACGACGTGTCCTGCCAAATCGGGAGACGTAGTAGCGAACCGAAAGTATCAAAAGGTGCGTATCAACTTCGCGGACGTGTGGGATTTGACAAAATTCAAATTGGTCACGTGCGCGCGACGAATTTGATGCGTATCCGTCAAAATTTACCGTATCGGCCTCTTTACAAATTTCTCAATTACTTTGTGCACGTTCATCAGATCGAGACGAAACTTACGCCAACAGGACCGTATCATTTTTTTGGTCCTGTATGTCAAGTTTGGTTCGATTCTGAGACAGTTGATCGGATCATCATTTTGCGGGCCCCACGATCCGACTCAACGGGCGATTTCATGCACAGCCCACCGAAATCCAAAATTGGACATACCATTGGGTTTGTTTCATCAAAACGAATTCATAGACATATAGTTTGACGACTTTAGAGACCATTGACTTTGGCACGCTTTTCGGTGCAAAGCGGGTCCAACAACTGATATCGTTTTGGTCCGAAATTACCATTTTGCCCCTGTGTACAGAATTGGACTTATGGACAGGCAATCCTAGCTAATTTGACTATTCTAAAAATGTTGGTAATGTCTGTACGAGTTTGACTGTTGTGGCACACTGAGTGGTTTGGATTATCGATTTCACCAGCAAAGGACTACAAGCGAGTACAGTTTATTATTTGTTTTCAGTATTGGTATTTACTATACCTCATTGTTAGTCAATAGATACGTGATTTCCGTCTATGTTTGTTATATTTTGTCGTGTCGGGGAGGTGAAGTACCGAGGATGTGTGATCTGACCTTATACAGTGTATACCGTGTAGACCGTGATTTATTATACCTTGTAGACAGTGATTTATTATTGAATTATATCGTATAGACAGTGATTTATTATTGCATTATACCATGTAGACAGTGTTATATTATACAGTGTAAATATCATAGACAGTGTCGTGTAAATGTCCCGAGACCTGTCACATATCAAAGGTTCTTTAGTCAGTCAGTCGGTGAGTTATTTTCTTTGTATTTCATTTACTGTTTTTCTGTATTTAGTTTTTAATCTGTCTTTCTTCGTTTTATTTTCCAAATCACATATTTAAAAGCTAATCTCTGTTGTATATTTATTTTCACATATTGGAACTATACTCAGTAAATTGTACTCGTTCCATCCTGATTGGGTAACCCAACATTTTTCAGGTTTAGCCGCGATCACTCTTAGCATTGGAAAGACAAGGGTATGCTGAGGTCAACCTAGATAGTTGAATTAGCTGTCTTTTCTATTTTTGTGAGACATTATATTTTCCTGCAAATGTGAAGTTGTGAAACCTTGTAAATTGGCAAATTTGATTTAGTAATGTAAAACTTGTGAATATTATAAATTGAATTAATTTTTGTGAATGAACATTATTTATGATTTTGAGCATTGTGGCTAGACAGCGTTCTACCGTCGACACTGCGGCGTAGGCTGGCTTGGATACGCACTCGTATCCCGAAAAGCGGGTGCGGGTCGTGACAAAATAGGCTCTGAAAGTCTATTAAATGGGTCTTGTGTATCATTTGAAAATAAGTAGCACATGGAAATTCAATTGAGTGGGACATTGTTGGCATGTGTGTAGTAGGCTTAAAATAGGTCAAAAGCATATGTTGGGTCGAAAAGTTTGGATTGGATTTGGCCTCAAATTTTAATTGGAAAAATACATCAAAATTTTGGCGAAGGCAAAAATGACTATTTTGACCTGAAAGTTGTGCAAGAAAAATATAGTGCAAAGGAACATGTTTGAGTAGGACATGATATTCCTATGTGAGGGTGGGCTCGTCTAAAACACGAATATGAAATTGATATTCCAATATGGAATGCAAGACAACAATACAAGTATAGTCTAGTGTACTTGTTATTGTAGGTGGTCAAGTCCAATGTCCTGAAAATCTGTGTCAAAAGACACAAATATTTCTTAGAAAATGCTCTAGTAAAACTTCCCAATTCCTTTACTAACAAAAACTATAATTACTAACCTATTTAACAATAATTATTCTAAAATATTTCTAGAATTAAAAACTCTCTATTAAACCTATTTACAATTAATCTATTAATACTCTCTAAATTCCTATATATTATTCAATCCTTTACTACTCTACCATGAACTTAGCCCAAACCATTATCACAGCCTAACCAAAAAGTCTACTGTTAATGAGAAAAGTGGACTGAGATATTTAGTTTATAAACTAATCTAGTCCACTGGCCTACCTTCGAAATAGCCCTTGCCTGCTAATAGAAACTACTGGGCCACATGTCGAGTCCAGCCCACATCCAAACTAAGGCTCAACTGCCAACCCAGTCCAGAATGGACCAAGCCCATGAACCACATCCCATGAATGGCCCAATGGCTGAAACCCTCCATTCGTTTAAACAATTGATTTCCTGCTCCTCTGTACAACCGACACCAACAACTCAACACGGTGGTGTCAAAATATCATACGGTTTCTGACACCATTCATCTCTGTGTCCGATCAGTAGACACATAGCAGCATGTTCTCCCCGAACCTGACACTGACACCCAAACCCCTGTATCAGGTTTCCCCTGACACGAGTTCATGTCAACATAGCAACCATGAATCCCCTAATATAAAGAACAGAAAGGAGGAAAAAAATATACCTGTCTCTTCAATGAATTAACCCCGATCTCCTCGTGTCAATTTGGACACAACGAGTCCTAACTCTTGTTAGGGTTATATACTAAAAGCATCACTTTTTGTATTAACTATATTTTTCTATTATTTTTGAATGAGAATCATATGGGCAATTGTTGGTATTTTATATTTGTTATATGTTAAATACAAGTGTCTGATATTCTACATTGTAGATAATATGGTGTGTGGTAAAACGTAGAAGATCATATTATTAGTCCCTTGTAGAAAATATAAATGATTCACAACCTAGATGAATTTGGACAAACCATTGGTAAGGTTGTAGTATAATCTGGCATTAGTTTATCTTGACTATAGGTTTATATTAGTGCACTTTGTATATATTGAACATGACCACTTGAGGTTGTTCTCTTTGTACTGCCTACATAATAAATAAATACCTCTGTTATTATGGATACTTGTGCTCTTAATCCGGATATAATAACAGACATATATATGTTGTGTGTATTAATTCAATTCATAAAAGTGTGAGATTCACAATGATTCAATAACCTCTATGAATTGGGTAATGATATTATGTGTATAACGGGCTGTTTATTATAAAAGGAATCCATATCCCCATGTATCGGGTTGATGATGTTCCCTTAAGGAACTCATAAGGATTTTATGTAAACCCTGCAGGTGGATTATATCCGACATGACAAATAAAGTTGAGTGGTACTACTCAAGGATAAACGAAGTCGATCAATGTAGTTTTTAGTAACTTATTTTGATTGACGTACATTCGATATCTTAACATGGGGAGATAAACAAGCATATAATATAAAGGAGTCCATAAACGTAATTTGGGATTAGGAAGGTAGTGCAACAGTAGATCTTTAGTGGACCAAGCTATTGTTAGCAGGCCTGGGTTGTGTGTTCAGGCTGAACACGGGATACCTAGACCTGTTAGAAAATCTAAACCTAATTTCTCCTTAGGGTCACTGCCGTAGCCTATATATACCCTCTATTCTCTGTGCGTCATATGTATCCTAAGAAGAGAATCTTTCTTTAATTTGTTCATTACGAGAGGAGAGAAAGAAAGGATAATCAAGGGAAGAAAAGGTTGGGAGATCGTCGCCCACACGACGTCCAACCCGAGGAAGGAATATGTGCAGAAGATCTTGGGGTCGCTGACTGCTCGAGGTTGCTGGAAACTGTCATCTTCTTTTCATCGCAGGTATAATTCGTGAACCCTAATTTTTGCGTATGAAGGGTTAGAATACGTTTTAAATCTGTTAATTTTCTATCGATTAATACGCACACTAATTCGTGGTCTTGGGAATCCTCAGTTCCACCAATTGGTATCAGAGCCGGTATTGGATCTGCGTATCGATTGATGCATCCATATTGACCAATAAAACACAATTTCAAATAATAGTCGGTAGATGTAGATCTATTCTGACTCGATTTTGTAGGCATCTTAGATCCAACTATTATGGTCTAATTCATGTTCTGTTTGTGTTGTTTTAAACCACGGATATGTCATGGCTACTGTTGTTCATGGATATAATTAAAATCACGAGGGTTGATCGTGCTTATTTATTTAATTTTTTTAATTTAGATTATGTGTGAACTCCTTTGGGAGACATAGGATTGATGTAATTTTAAATATAATCGGTCTATCATGATGGCGGTGGTGGATTTTTCTGATGCGGGACGAGATGCTATATTTCGAACCCCGAATAGGTCTGCACAATAAACTATTCTGGACCCAAGCACAGTTGAAGAAGAAGCATGATATATGACCATAATAGTTAGATATTTATCTTTAATTGCTATATTTTGCTTTTTCTGATTATGCATATTTATTATTTTGTAGATTTTTTTTGTTAAAACTAAGCCCACATTAATAATGGTCAACATGGACATGAATAAACAACTAATAGAAAAACCCTAAATGTTAAATAACTAAGTGGAAGAGGGAATTTATTTAATATAAATCCCATGGTCTTTATTACTGGTTTGTAGGTGATATAATTGTACTTGCATATTGGCTTTAGTACCTTCTTCTATATCAGACAAGTCAAATTATGGATCACTACTACAAACTTCCTTCGGAATAATTATAGAAAGTTACCTAGTATGTGTTCACTTCTCTTTCTGAAGGAACTTATTACGAAGTAATGGACTTAGTATTAAGTAATGGAAGACACTTAGATACAAATAATGATATCCTCCCCATCGGAGTCACTATTATTATTTGTAGGACCAAAGCCAGACCAACAAGTTAATTTTATTTGTCATAAAGTTAGGTTGGCATAAGAATAAAATTAATAGAAAAAATCTCCTTAGACAAATATTGAATTTGTATATGTCCACACCATCGTGGCATGCTAAATTCATGGTGTTTAAGGTGCTGGTGAATTTTTTTATTTTTTTGAGAGAATCAATATTTATTTATTTCAATAAGTTTTTGCCCTACATAATAGTTAATTACGTGATTTTTAGGATTAAAAAAATGGATTCTTTCAGTCCACTTATGGTGATTCTTAAAGAAAACAAACTTACTGACCCTAATTATATTGACTGGAAATGTAACTTGGATATTGTCCTAACTGCCGAAGAGTATAAATATGTACTCAATAAGGAATGTCCACCTAAGCCTGATGCTAATTCTGATAAAGAGGTCAAATAGGCTTATAAGAAGTATATAAAGGCAGATAAGATGGCGTGGTGTTACATACTGGCATCTATGTCAAATGTACTGCAACATCAGCATCAGGCCATGGCCACAGCTTATGATATGATGTATAACCTCGAGAAACTCTTCGGACATCAGAGTAGAGCAGCTAGGCAAATTGCTGTAAAGTGTTTGATGAATACGAAAATGGCTGAAGGTATGCCAGTAAGGGATCATGTTCTCAAGATGATGGGTCATCTAAATGAGATGGAGATCCTTGGAGCTAAAATCAATTGGAAAACACAGGTCAATATCTGTCACTTCCCGTTTCCAGAATACGTATTTTTAATACATATACTATTAGGATGTATTTATTTTAGGATGTATCTATTTTATATTCATCATGTACTGCTCGGTATTTAAGTTCCTTTAAATCCATGTTAATTAATTTCCTACGATTTTATTTCTGCATTTGACTTCCTGCTCTTATACCCTGCTTTAGCTTGGCCTTAGGATCGGTTTAGATTGGCTTATTCATGTGGTTCATCATGAACCGAACCAAACCCCCACCTACCACCACCCCTTCCATTTAAAGCCCATCCCCTTTCTCTCTCTTCATTACTTCACCATTACTCTTCTTCTCCCTCATAACTCTTTCACCAACCTAGGAGAACTAGGCAAGTGCCAACTTGCTTCTTGATGGATCCCCATTTTTATTGTTCCATCATCTTCCTTATTTGATTCTAAGTTTCTTTAGTACTTGGCATTTTCGATTTCCATGGCTTCTTTATTGTAGATCTAAGTTTGTTGCATTTTCGGATTTCTTAGGTTTTGATCTAGTAAACTTTGTTATCTCCAAGTTTTGATGGTTCCATGTTGTAGAGAATTACGTTCTACCCCATTTTGACCTATGAAAGTTCAGATTTGGGCTTAGAATGAAGGGATTAGAGAGCTTGGAAGTAGTGGTTTCCATGGTTCTGTCCTTAGAAATTCGGAGAAGAAGAACAGTTCTGGCCACATGACAAAGCTTGACCGCATAAGTCTTCATGCGGCAAGTCCCCTGGCCGCATGGGCATTCTAGCCGCATGGGCATGGGCATTCCAGCCGCATGAGTTCATTCGTTTGAGCCGCATGAGACTGAGTCCAATCCCAGCCGCATGGGCTTAGTCAGCCACATAAGGCTTATCTGTCGCATGAGTTCTTAGCTAGCCGCATATGCATTCGGTCCCGCAGCCGCATGGTACTGCATGACCTCTCTGTCGCATATAGGATTGCACTTATTCTAGCCGCATAAAAATTAGTTTTCCTTAGCCGCATATAGGCTTGTCCCATGTTCAGCCGCATGGGCGCATGTCATGTCGAGCCGCATGGACGCATGTCATTTCGAGCCGCATGGGCTCATGTCATTTCGAGCCGCATATGCGCATGTCATTTCGAGCCGCAGGGGCGCATGTCATTTTGAGCCGCATGGGTTGCTATCCCCAGCCGCATGGAATTTCCTTTGGCCGCATGGTCGTATGTTAGCCGTAGCCGCATGAGACTGCAACCTTTTTCAGCCGCATGGCTTGGGCATTGCTAAACCGCATGGGGCTATTTCAATCCCGGCCGCTTAGGCGCATGTTGTCCTAGCTACATAGGCGCGTGTGGTCCTAGCCGCATAGGCGCATGTTGTCCCGGCCGCATGAATTTAAGCTTCCTTAGCCGCATGATTTCCTGGTCGCATGAACTCTGATTCTAAAGCCTTTTGGCTGATCCTTGTTCCAAATTGACATTGATTGACATTAATTGACCTTGATTAATTACCTTGGCTTTTATTAACATTAATTATTGTCTTGACATTATAATATGATAGTTGGTTATCTCGATTAATAATTGATCATGTATTCCTAGTTGGAACTAAGAGGATGGCTAGTCGTCTTATTGGATCGAATGAATGAGACACGTTCATATTATGAACTATTATAATCGACTGGCTGGTCCCAAAACATTGGCATACAGATACATGCAGGCTTCAGTTATTTATCTATCTAACTATTACAAAAGCAGCATGTGTACTTTATGGTCAAGGCATGATTATTTTGTGGTTAGTTTTGATTGTTGTATTACGCTATGTAAGACCTACAACCTAACCGTACTGGTATTTTTGTAGAAATACATATCGTACCCCGTACAAAAGTACTCATTTGAATGACCATGATCCACGGCATGGGATTTCGCTTAACATAGAGGCTATTAAGTTAAGTAAAATAATGATTTCATGGAGAGAACCGATTCCCGAGTTCTTGCATGGCAGCCTTCTTGGGACTAGTAGTGCCCGACAGGCCGGCTGGTCCCCACAGATACTGTAAACCTGCCACACGGGCATGGAGCGGTATCTGGTTATATTATTTATTATATATTGTATATTGATGACGGGCGTCCTGCTGAGACTCGTCTAATTCATGATTGGCGCAATTGATTGATTGGGTAAACTAGCCTTGCTTGCACATAGTAAGAACTGAGGAATCCTTAATTGCATATATCCAGGAAAACTTGGAAATCACAGTAGCAAGCCATAGTAGTTGAATGGCCGTTTAAATTGATTTGTTTGTGTACTGTATCTACTCTGTTACCTAACTGAGATGATCAGAATGTCAGGACATGACGGGCCAACTTCTGTCTTTGTTTGGTTGGGAGGTTGGTTCGAAGTGTCGTGATATTATGTGAATCCCAGTGGCAAGCAGAGATCTACTATTATTTACTGGTTTCATCCTTCATATCGTGCTTCCTTGCGGTACTTGCTATTAGAGGTCTAACCTCTCTGGTTTTGCATGGCCAGATTTAGAGCCGGTCCCCGAGGATCCAGCTTACTTCCACCTCCAAGATGGTCAATACTAGAGGAATGATCGCAGGAGGACTCGAGTGGGTTCTTTACTTCACCACTCGTTTTGTTACTTACTTTATACCTTGCCGTTTGGCACCGACATGTTAGTCGGATTATCGTGTACTCACTTTTGGATAATTATAATTAAGTCAGACTGCAGCTGATAACAATTGTGTATACCTTGCTACATCATCTGGCTATGCTTTGTAAGGCCAGATATCAAGAACATTTTGACTGAGCGTTTGGGATGCCTTACTTCTTTATCTTACATGTTCTCTATTTCTGTTTCTTATTTGAATGATTGAGACAATAGTTGTGAAGTAACCATAGTGAGACTTTCATGTAGTATGCACCCCCTCGTCTGGTTAGACAGCATTGACCGTATTATACGGTATTCATCTACCCGTAATACATAGCTGGCTGAGTCATTCCCCCCGCTCTCCAGTATTCTGGTTCTGGGGCGTGACAATATCATTCTCGGGACTCTGTCTAAAAGTTTTGACGCGTTTTGCCTTAACTACAACATGAAAAAAAGGTTGTATAGTTTGGCAGAACTTGCGAAAGAGCTACTGGATGCTGAAGCTCTCTTTAGGCAGAGTGGTCATATTTATATTACTGAAAAGTCTTCTACTTCTAAGACAAAAGGCGATAAGAAGAAGAATAACATTCAGAAACAAGCAAACTCAGCAAGGAAGGCATGGGTCCTCAAGGAGTTGTGAAAAAGTCGAAAGATAAATGTTTTAAGTACAAAGGGTCAGGACATTGGAAGAGTGACTGTCCACTTCTCAAACAAGGAAACAAAGAAGGTATATCTCATTTACTAGTAGTTGAAACATGTTTAACGGTGTTATCTACCGGCACCTGGTATGTAGATACATGAGCTACTAATCATGTCTGCAATTCATTACAGGGGTTCCAGTAAACCAGATGGCTTAGTGATGGAGAGATATGCTTATTCATGGGTGACATTACAAAAGTTGTGTCCGTTACAGTAGGAAATTTTATTTTATCTTTTGGTAGAAATAAGTGACATTGAAGCTTGTCTTTATGTACCTTCACTTAAAAGGAATTTGATTTCGGTTTCTATGCTAGTTAAGGATGGATATTCAATTTATTTTGATAACAACATTGTTATTAGAAAAAAAAGCAATTTATCTGTTCTGGTGCATTAGTAGATAATTTGTATGTTATTAATCCTATTTCACCGATAATGTAACTAATGAAAATGAATACTACGTCTTCTAACTTAAATAAGAGAAACCTTGTTGTATGAACCAAACATATCTTTGGCGCTTGCGATTAAGGCATATTAACCTAAAAAGGATTCAAAGACTAGTTACAGATAGACCTTTGAGTTCATTAGAAGTGGAGGCACTTCCAGTCTGTGAATCCTACTTGGAAGGTAAGATGACCAAAAGGCCTTTTAAGGAAAAGGGTATAGGGCCAAAGGTGTGTTAGAATTGGTTCATTCTGATTTGTGTGAGCCCATGACTATCCAGGCTAGAGGTGGCTTTGAATATTTTGTCATATTCATTGACGATTATTCAAGGTATGGATACATTTACTTGATGCCGTAAGTCTGAGTGATTTAAAAAATTCAAAGAGTACAAGGCTGAGACGGAGAAATGTCATGAAAAATATATCAAGTTATTACGTTCAGATCGTGGTGGCGAGTACACTTTTGAAGAGTTTAGGAATTACTTATCAGAAGCTGGGATTACGTCCCAATTGACTACACCTGAAACACCCTAACAGAATGGTGTAGCAGAAAGAAGGAATATGATTCTTATGGAGATGGTTAGATCAATGATAAATTATTCGGATTTGCCAGACTCATTTTGGGGATATGCCTTAGAGACTGCAGCTTATATTCTGAACTTGGTACCTTCTAAGTCAGAACCTTTTACTCCCACAGAGCCGTGGACCGGGCGAAAGCCTAGTTTAAAACATGTTCGAATTTGGGGTAGTCCAGCACATGTGCTGAATGGAAAAACAGATAAGTTAGAATCTCGTATAAATGTACACTTGTTTGTATGCTATCTAAGAGGAACGAAGGGAGGTCTATTTTATAGTCCTAAGAATCAGAAGGTCATTTTTAGCACCAATGCTCGATTCTTAGAGAAAGACTATGTGATGAACCATAAACCCATGAGTAGAGTTGTTCTAGAAGAATTGAGAGGAGAGACACCTAATACTTCAATACCAACAGTACAAGAGGAGGAACCACAAGTAACTGCACAACGTGTCACAAATGTTACACCACAACCCATAGTACCTCGTCGTAGTGGGAGTGTTGTTATACAACCGGGCAGGTTTATGATCTTAGAAGAGTCCTCAAACTTTGTCCTTGAGGAACAAGACTATGATCCCTGCACCTATAATGAAGCACTACAAGATAAAGATGCTGAATCTTGGCAAAATGCAATGAAATCAAAAATAGAATCAATAGATTCTAATGAAGTCTGGAAACTTATAGAACAACCCACTGGTATAAAAGCCATTGTATGCAAGTGGGCCTATAAGAGAAAAATAGGAGCAGACGGTAAGGTTGAAACCTTTAAAGCGTGGCTTGTTGTAAAAGGTTTTACTCAGAAAGAGGGTATTGATTATGATGAAACCTTTTCGCCAGTAGCCATGTTTAAATCTATCTGGATTCTTTTATCTATTGCATCTCATCTTGATTATGAGATTTGGCAAATGGATGTCAGGACAGCTTTCCTTAATGGAAGTCTTGAAGAAAACATCTATATGAAGCAAACAGATGGGTTAATTGAAAAGGGCCAAGAGTATCTTGTTTGTAAGCTCAAGAAGTCCATTTATGGACTTAAGCAAGATTCCAGATCTTGGAACATCCGTTTTGATCAGATGATAAAATCCTATGGATTTGATCAATGTCCAGATGAATCTTGTGTGTACAAAAAGTGTAACAAAAATGTGGTGGTACTCCTAGTACTTTATGTGGATGATATATTGCTCATTGGAAATAATGTGAAGGTGTTATGTAACATAAGGATATACTTATCCAAATAGTTTGATATGAAGGACTTGGGAGGAGCAGGTCACATCCTTAGGATCAAAGTTTGTGAGATCGCAAGAAAAGGATATTAGGCTTATCTCAATCGACCTATATCGATACTGTATTAACTCGTTTTAGCATGCAAAATTCCAAGAAACGTTTTCTAACTTTTAGGCATGGAATGGCTCTATCAAAAGAACAGTGTCCGTGGACACCTAAAGAAATATAGGACATGAGAGCGGTTCCTTATGCTTCGGCAGTAGGAAGCTTAATGTATACAATGCTATGTACGAGACCAAATATCTATTTTGTCGTAAGCATGGTTAACAGATATCAGTCTAACCCAGATAAGATCACTGGACTACAGTAAAGCATATTCTGAAGTAACTGAAAAGGACTAAAGATTATATGCTGGTTTACCAGGCAGATAGTTTAGTGCCCTTGGGGTATACTGACCCAGATTTTTAGTCAGATAGGAATGCTAGAAAATCTACCTCAGGTTATGTATTTACCTTGGAAGGTGGAGCCATAGTATGGAGGAGCATCAAACAAAAATGTATTGCTGATTCCACCATGAAAGCCGAGTATGTGGCAGCCTCTGAGGTAGCCAAAGAAGTAGTTTGGCTCAGAAACTTCCTTTTGGACTTGGATGTGGTACCTAGTTGTCTAATACTATTATACTTTATTATGATAATAATGGTGCGGTTGCAAACTCGAAGGAACCATGAGCCCATAAGACAAGTAAATAAATTGAGTGCAAGTAACACCTGATACGAGATATCGTAAAAAAAGAAGATGTTGTTATGACCAAGATAGCATCAGCAAACAACCTAGTTGATCCCTTTACAAAGAACTGACCGGCTAAGGCTTTTAATAGTCATGTTGAGGAAATGGGAGTCAGATGCATGGCCACATGGCTTTAAGTAAAAGTGGAAGATTTGTAACCGTATATAAAAAACAATACTTTGAGTATAAGTGGAAGAATGTTAGGGTTATATACTAAAATCATAACTTTTGTATTAACTATATTTTTCTATTATTTTTGAATGAGAATCATGTGGGAAAATGTTGGCATTTTATATTTATTATATGTTAAATACAAGTGTTTGATATTTTACATTATAGATAATATGGTGTGTGGTGACACACAGAAGATCATATTATCAGTCCCTTATAGAATATATAAATGGTTCACAACCTAGATGGATCTGGACAAACCATTGGTAAGGTTGTAGTGTTCTGGCATTATTCTATCTTGACTATAGGTTTATACTAGTGCACTTTGTGTGTATTGAACATGACCACTTGAGGTTGTTCTCTTTGTATTGACTACATAAGAGAATAAATACCTCTGTTATTATGGATGCTTGTGCTCTTAATCTGGATATAATAACAGACATGTATATGTAGTGTGTATTACTTTAATTCGTAAAAGTGTGAGATTCATAATGAGTCAATAATCTCTATGAATTGGGTAATGGCATTATGTGTATGATGGATTGTTGATTATAAAAGGAATCCATGTTCCGATGTATCGGGTTGATGATGTCCCCTTAAGGAAACCCATAAGGATTGTCACGTAAACCTTACAGGTGGATTATATCGGATATGACAAATAAAGTTGAGTGGTACTATTTAAGGATAAAAGAAGTCGATCAATGTAGTTGTTAGTAACTTATTTTGATTGATAGACATGCGATATCTTAACATGGGGAGGCAAACAAGCATACAATAAGAAGGAGCCCATAAACATAATTTGGAATTAGGAAGGTAGTGCAATAGTAGCTCTTTAGTGGACCAAGCTATTGTCAGTAGGCCTGAGTTGTGTGTTCGGGCTGAACACGGTATACGTAGACCCGTAAGGAGACATAAACCTAGTTTCTCCTCAGGGTCCTTGCCACAGCCTATATATACCCTCTATTCTCTGGCCGTCATATATATATATCCTAAGAAGAGCATCTTTCTCTAATTTGTTCATCATGAGAGGAGAGAAAGGGAGGACAACCAAGGAAAGAAAAGATTGGGAGATGCCCACACGACGTCCAACCCGAGAAAGGAATACATACAGAAGATCTTTGGGTCGCTGACTGCTCAAGGTTGCTAAAAATTGTCGTCTTCTTCTCATTGCAGGTATAATTCGTGAACCCTAATTTTTGCGTATGAAGGATTAGAACACATTTTAAATCTGTTAATTTTCTATCGATCAATACACACACCAATCCATGGTCTTGGGAATCCTCAGTTCCACCAACTCTTCCCTTGAGATGTTAGATCGAGCACTTGGTGCTCAATAACAGAACAAAGATTTTATCAAAATGTTTCCACATTCAAAATAAAAAATGATGCCAAATCCATCAGGATTTAAATTTGAAAATGATTGACTAATCAAGTCCTAAGATCGATTCTTGATTATTCTATCGTTTCGACCAGACTTGGATCGATCTACGAATCGGTTGATTCGATTTAATCAAGATCAATCAAGAACTCGATCAAATATAATAAAAAACGTGTCATGACCCGCACCCGATATTGGGGCACGAGTACGTGGGTACGTCCAGCCTATGCCGTAACATCGGTGGTAGAACGCTGTATAGGTCACAGTACTATCTAAATAGCCCACAGATATAAAATATAACCTATCAATAGTATATCTCATCTTCGCATGGAGGAATAATATATATCATCTAGAACATATATTCAATCACAGATATCTAAGGAAGATGATAGCACGAATAGACAGAAGATGAAATAATGAAATAGAGTTTAATATCATAAGTCAAATATAAGTCTAGAAGTCTATAAATAAGTACATATCCCAAATAAATATAACAAATCTCAAATATATCAACTGGAGATAAATCCAGCAATAGCTATGCTATCTAACTAGCATTCATCTAGGAAGGCAAAGCTACTCTGCCCGAGGATCCACTCCTTGGGTCTCCGGAGTACCATAATAGATAGGGCATGTATCTTCGAGCTCGTCAACTGAAAAATATATCCAGTTTCTAACAGTAGTTCCAACTAAATGATAAAAAATATAAAGCAATTGTAGCAAGTAGTACAGGATGAGCAAGAAATGAAATAAGGACAAGGAATATAAAGAGCAACTACCAACTAGAGAATAATAATAAGATGAGCATAGTGAATCAAGAAATATGGTAATAAAGATTGTAAAGTACAAGAGAACTAACTGAGATACATAGTGTGTCCAACAAGAAAATATAAGAGAGTCCAGCAAAAATATATATAGTGAGTCCAATCAAGAGGTATAAAGTGATTCCAGCAAGAATATAACTATACTTGTGTTTTGAAATATCTTTTTTGACATGTAAACGACTAGGGAGTAATAAGGCTCATCGCACGTGAGGTGTCCGACTGCTATCGTTCTAGATTAGACCAGTAATGAGTGATTCCAGCGTGTTTTGGAATATTTACGTCTACTCAAGTATTTTTCCGTCCGAGTAGTACAATGAACCCAAGTCCCTACATGAAAATGAAGTACGAGGCCAGCCAGATAAAGTAAGTGATGCCAATAGGTGATTCCAGAAATAGAGGCCAGACAAGTAAGATGCACATGTCACAAGTAAATGAATCTAGAAATACCAATTCGTGTTTCCATCGTCTCAGGGGTCAAGTATTATAATACTAGAATCAGAATTATAATAATCAACAAATAATAGAAACTATCAGAGAATGTACTCGTCTGTGGTCCTGAGCAACAAATGTGAATCAAGGTCCAAGTGGAATCACAAACACCTAAATATGAGATATCAATATTAATTGGTGTTTCCGTGTGTCAAACATGGATATCTAACAAGCTATATGCATACTAGGTTAATTCTAGGTCTCTTTGGTCAAACTAGCTCAAACTAAGTCAATTCCCTATTTCTATGGTCAAACTAGTCATTCATAGGTTTTACCTAGGTTCTACTAGAAGGTATTGCTAGTACATAACTATGTCCATATATATACCTATCCCATATCATACAACCATAATCATATACCATATTAATATACCTTTATATCTCTATACTCTTATCCTATTTCCTAGTACATAACTATGTTCATCTATTCTCTACCTGGACCATATTATTCCTTTTGCTTAGTTTCCATGTATCAATACCTACATCCCTATATGTATATGCATAATACCCATATCCTTATTAATCATTGTACACCTTATCTCAATATACACACATGAGCCCAACACATAGGTTCTTTGTAACCTCCGTTATCCGTATTTTGAAATTTCTTCAAATTTTTGTATTTTCTATTTTATGAGTTTTCTAAATCTTTAAAAATCCTGATTTTTAATATTTTCGATCGTGATATGCCAACGTTATTGGTTGGGTCTTTGGTTTTGAGAAAAACTATATTTTCGTCATATATCATTCTTGTCCTTCCTTATAAGTTATAAATATTTAATTTTGTATAAGAGAATAATTGTTTAATATGATTTAAAAATAAATACTAATAATAAAAAAATATTTTTATCATTCTAGTATCTTTGAAATCGAATTTCATGATAATATATATATTTTTGAAATCGTAATGTACTATAATTAGTAAGTACATAATTTGGAACGTTGGTTTTACGAAATTATATTATGTGAATCTATGCTACATAATTTTTGATCTTGCCCTAAAATTTTATGAGTTACGATTATTGGGAATAGATATACCTTTATACTTATTTTAAATTCTATGGTTTACGCTGATTTGTAAGTAAAATCATTAGCTAGTATTAGTAACAAAATGTTAGTGGTTAGCATTTGGGTTAGCAGTTACAAATTTTCACTAAATTCCTATTTTTCTATTACATTTACATTGCTTTTAGGGTTCCTTCCTACCCTATAAATATGCACACTCCCTAATTTGTCACACAATTTCTATCACACATGCCTATGCCAAACTTCAGCCGCCACACTTCTCCTGGTAGTGTCCCGACCTCCTCCTAACAGCTCCCAACCGACCACCCTCCTTGGCCAATGCCGTTGCTCCCGATTTTTCCTACCTCCTCTGCCTAGTGTCCAGCCAACCTAAGCCAGAGCAACCACCAGCATCGATCAGCCATCGGACATTCCGACTCTGGCTTCCCCCGTAGCCACCAATATCAAGGCCGCCCATATTTCATTCCCATCACCGCCCGACCACGGACCTTCCCTCGCTGCCACTACCATTGATGACCCCATCGGATCCTGAACACCACATCAGCCGCCCACCCACGGCCAAACAACCACCACCACCAGTAGCAACAATCATCACCATCATCGCTGCCACTAACTACAACCGCCCACAGATCCGTCTGCACACATTTCCCCCAACTCTAGCCACCACCACTACTGCCGGCCACCACAATACAGAGAGGAGTAGGGGATGAAAGAAGAAACCATCACCTCAAAGTCGTGTTCGACGCGGACCCGAGCCCCGATCCGCCTTGGCGTCGGCGACCCATGGGTGACTTTCCGGAGCTCCGCCCGGCGTTGTTCTCCAGGGCCGCCCTTGGCGAGATCCACCCAGCGTCCCTCCACCGCCGCCTTGGCTCTGCCCATTTCTCTCTGCGCGTCTTCCCTCGTCAGTGCCGACTGGCCGGACCTGCTACGCCATGCCGCCAGGGTCCAAGCCTCCGCACTCCCACGGCTGCCATCCTCGACCACCGGCCCATCAGAACCCGACCGCCCCAGCCGCCCCGGCCGCCCCCGCTCTGTGAGCCATCTCCTCCTCATCTCCCCTTTCTTCTCCATTCTCCATCTTCTGGGTTTCATTTTTAGGGAAAGATTGTGTGTGAATGATTGAACAGCCCCACGCCTTTTTTGTTTCTATGTTAAGTTGAAATGAGAGTAGCAACTAACAGCCTCTCCACGTTTTTGCTGCCTAATAATAGTGAATGGAGTTTTTATTACATTAATTAGGATTATTATTATTGTTATTATTTTATTATCCTTATCATTAGTATGGTTAATGGTAATATTATTAGGGTTTGATATTATTTTTGGGCTGAGCCATTTCTTCCTTTAGCAAAAGGAATATATATATATATATATATATATATATATATATATATATATATATATATATATATATATATATATATATATATATAAGAATTAAATATATAGATATGGGATTAATGTATTTTACATATTAAATTAGTTTGGGGCTAATTGATTTTGGGCTGCTTGGGGGCCTGGCCCAGAATATATATATATATATATATATATATATATATATATATATATATATATATATATATATATATATACAGGAATTAAATATATAGATGGGATTTATATATTTTACATATTAAATTAGTTTGGGGCTGATTGATTTTGGGCTGCTTGGGGGCCTGGCCCAGAAATGTCTAATTTAAATTATATATTCAGTATTTTGGTTGGGCTGTGAGCCCAATAAGTTTCAATTATCTTGGCCTGAGTTCTTTTTATATGTATATATATTTTTAGCATATGTAAAATTGTATTATGTATATAAGTATATATATATATATACATATGGTATATTTATGTATATAAAGTATATGGGTTTGTAAATATAATATTTTGTTTACTAGTAATACTACGGATACTTTTAGTATTACACTTATGATTAATATGTATACTTTTGGGCCCAATATATCTAATTGGTATTATAATCATAATTAGGGTTTTGATCATTATCTTAGATTTAAATTTAGGAAGAACTTTTGTATATAAACTATTCTACAAGTTATAAATACTTTCTAAAGGACTAATAATATTTTAAAGAGATGCAAATATTTTCTAAATAAGTATTTTCGAATGTCGTTTTAAAGGGGTATAAGTATTCTGGGCCTTGTGATTAATCTCTTAAAACAAGTTCCTGTTTATCAATTCCTCTAATCTTCTCTAAATCATGACTAATATAGTCGTTTTCTATTTCTTTGATCATGGACTTCTTCTCGTCTCGATAATCGTGTCAACTCTGAACTTGGACTTCTACATACCAAACCAGGCTATTTGTGTAACGCTCCAGTCCCAAAATACTTAGGACTAAGTACGTCGACATGCCAGCTGCATATATACGAAGTGTACTCCAATATATGAACCATCGTATGTATACATAAGCTGTAAAATGCAGTAACGATGACAATAATGTCATCCACAAATGAAGAAGAAAGAATTTATAATAACTTATGAATTATTATTTACACAAGCCGTTGGACGGAGACAAATCTACTACCAACTAAAAGAGAGAAATACATATTTAAGAAATTTTGTTGAGCGATGCGAAGACGATCAAAGTGCAATCATCCTCGAAGAAATAGGATAGATCATAACCTTGGCTAGAGCACCTGCGAAACAAAAACACACACCTGGAGAGATCACCAGGTCCTCAGAGGGACGTAACAAGATAAAGAAAGAACATGCCATAAATATTAAATATAAAATATGCCACAAATAAAACTTAGTGACAAGACAACAATAAGGTAACCTAACCGTACTAAAGTGAACATGCAGTTGAGAAACAATCCTTTCGACGCATGAGCCACGGCTTTCAATTGGATCTTGTATGGTCCCCGCTTGGGCAACAGTGACGAAGCGCATAATGCTCAAAAATGTCAGTGGCCAACCTGAGGTGGTCATCATACCCGTATCTCCAGCGAAGCTTCCGGGTTACAAGAGAATGTGCAATAGAAGTCCATACGACAAGGAAATATTCTCCCCTCCCTATGCACCTATCTAAGTCGCATCCGCGATCAGCCAACACGCAAGTACCTCTACATGCTACTCATCTCACACATCTCATGGTACAACTGTGTCAAGGTTTATACAATATACTACATATGGTAGTCCTTTAACTCTAGGTCCATATGCAATCAAAGGATAATAATAAAGTAAAGCTAATATCACTGAGTAGGTAGTAAATCAGGAACTGTAATAATGGTACAGCTAGAAGAACTGAAAATAAATGAATAGTGATATGCAGACTAAATATAAACAGCATAAATGACAAGATATCTTACCTGTGGTGTGGTGATCTACATGTTCCAAATAGTCCACTAGCCATAGTAGATGTATAGGGGTCCGAAGTTGCGGAGAAATAGGATTAGGGAATTAGTCACGATTTAATGGCGATCAACTTTGATAATTAAAGGAAATTTTACGGAGGAAATACTCGTACTTAATTTTAGAAAAATATTTATATAATTTGAAAACTAGATTTTATGAGTAAAAAAATATTTTGAATGATTAAAAAACGTTTCGGGGCTAAACTCTAAGTTTTGTCAAAATAATATTTTAAGTCAAATCTATATTTCCAAAAAATTAGATAATTACAAAATAATTAAAATCTATTGTTCGTCAAGATATAATATTTTTGGTCAAGAAACTATATTTTTAAATATACCATAAAATAATTTAAGTTAAAACCTAGTTGTTTGCCATAAAAATCAACAACAAGTATTACAGAACACTGGAATTGATTGCAAACTCGCTTGTACAAAGAAGGGCCTAGAAAGAAAGCCTAGGAAACAATCTAAGTATAATTGTTTAGTTTTGATTCTGGGGGGAGACGGTGGAGGCTCGGGAAAGTGCTATCAACTCTGCCTTACTCCGTGGACTATCTAATGCAGTCTCTAGCTCGTGAAGATATTACTTTTTTCTTAAAGGTTGCCAGCCTTTTGCAGGGGTGTGGCACCCTGCTATTTATAATTTGATGTATTTTGAGCCACATAGACGGTTTGCAGCCACGTGGCTGATTAGCACGCGAAGACCCGCTCTTGGGCTGCCATCTATAGGTTTGTTGGGATTTTGTTGTAGCAAATCTGGGTAGTTAAGGAATTGGTCAGATTGCCACGTGTCCCATTGTGTATAACATTCTCAGTCTTCGATCATGCGGGGTCGCATGAGACTCATGCATGCGGCCTGGATCACAATTACCCCCGGCTGCCTGTAGTTCTGGAAATTTTGGGGCCGCATAAGCTGGGCCGCATGAGGTTCATATGGCTTGGATGACGCTTTTTTGGCCGCATGGAGGCGTACGAACCCTGCTTTTGGGCGATGTCTCACGTCTTATCTTTCTTGTCGAAGTGTCAGAACTGTCCTGTTTTGCCAGGACTTGTCAACTTTATCAGTCGAACTGCTCCTCCTTGGTCGCAAATTTTCCTTCTACAGCTGTTCGTCGATGGGCCGCATATGTCTTTGAACAGTTATGCGGCTTTCCTTTATGCGGGCCTGTTTGGCCCGAAGTACCTAAGCGGCAATTTGTAATCCGCATAAACTCCATATTTTTCATGTTTCTACAAGACCCCCTTCAAAGTTTCCAAATTACAAATTTGGAATACTTTGAATAAGAAGCATGAAAAATATGCTAAGCTGTAGGGAGTCTTCAAGTTGCAGGAAGTGGTTTTCGAACTTGAGTCGCAGAGAAATACTGAGCCACAGAACAAATCTTGAGTCGCAGGGACGCTTTGAGCCGCAGAGAGTCTGCCAGCTGTCACTGCTGCATTTAATTCTCCTGACTTGGTTATGGATCTATTTTCGAGATGAAGCCGACGATTACTGGGGATAAAGTTCCCAAACATCGTCTCTATCTTTAATGATCTCGAAAATCGAAGAGACGCTCGACGGTTACTAGGGATAAAGTCCCCAAACGTCGTCTCTATCTTTAATGATCTCAAGAATCGTAGAGTCTCTCTTCAGCAACTCTATAAATAAGAGTCATTCAGGTAGAGTCTTTCCTCTTTCACCTTCTCCTCCTTATACTTTCTGCTATGGCTCCAAAAGCTTCTAAGTCGATTGGTGCGACGGCCAAAGGGGGTACACTTGCTTCCCCGTCGAGAGCGGTAGACACTCATTCCATTCATTCCGATGTGCAACCTTCTCCTAAGGGTAAGGGTGGTGAGCAGATGATGACTAAAATTTTGTGCGCAGGGCTGTCATATACTACCTCTGCTATAAACTTGGTCGATGTATGCCCTATCTCGTCTGGACCACATGTGTTCTATATGATAGGGCTGCACAGACTGAATCGCATAACCGCTGCTTATCCGAACTTAAACTAGCTGAGTGCCTTAAGATAAATCTGTATGAACATTTTATGACCGATCCGCATAGGTGCCGCATGAGCACTTTATGATTGGGTCGCATGAATACTGTAAGATTGGGTCGCATGATTGCCTTGTGACTGATTGGGCCGTATGAGTTTTTCATGACTGAGTCGCATGATAATGACTGAGCCGTATAAATGCTGCATGAGTGCTCCATAAAGCCCACCTCACAACTGTAGACTGTATGAGTTATGTTTTGGCTGGGTCGTTTAACTGGCTAGGCCGCATAACAGAGTTCTTTATTTTCTCGGTGCTGAATCCCCCTTCTTTTCATGTCTTTTGTAGGGGTCTGGCTAGCAAGCTTCTTCAGGACCGGTGTCGGTGATGGAGTGGAAGTACAACATTCTGGCGTCTACATCAGAGAGCTCAAAACTCCTCATATTTCGGAAGAGTTTTCCCTACGCCTTTTTGGCATACACATCAAACAACTCAGGACTCTTCATGCTTCGGAAGAGTTTTTCCCAGGTGGTAGGAAGAGCCTTTATACCTCGGAGAGTTGGACGGTGGTCAGGCGTCGTTATGAACGTCGCGCCTTCACGGCTCTCCAAGTAGGCGAAACCACCATCAGGGACCATGTTTTGAAGGTATGGTCCCTTGGGGGAGCGGGGCTAAGGTATCCGCAATATGGAGGGGAGGATAGCATGCTATATTTACCCTCCTCCCGGCAGCTCCTTGGAGATTCAACAGCTTTGTTTGCTTCTCAGCAGTAAAACATGACTTCCTTCGAGGGCCACGAAACTGCTTGAAGACGAAGCGCTGTCAAACCCAACTATGTATTGCCAAATTTTTCTTTCTTTGCTGTCGATGTAGTCCTATGAATGTAACTGATCTTGAATGACCAGAGTATGCTCACTCCATTCTATTTATGGTATTTTGTGGTGCTTGTACTAGAGGGCCTAATACAGCATTTGTAAAGGACATCCCACTGGGAGATTTTTGTGGACCTATTGCCCTTTTGTGCATCTGGAAATACGAGCAAATAGATTTGAATGATATTTTGTGGACCTACTACTCTTTGGTACACCGATGGTGTGAGTAATAGATTAGGATAATTTTTTGTGGACTTATCATCATTTTTGTGTACTGGCGATGCGAGTACTGATAATAAGTGGAGAGAAAACCAACGTATTTACTCAGACGTAATGAGGACATGGTAAATACAGGTCAAAACAAAGCCTTCCTACTCAGAGGTAATGATGACATGTTAGGGGTAGGCATGATAGGGATACACAGAACAACTCAGAGGTGCTATCAACGTGGAAGTTCTATGCATTGGGTGATTTGTTTGTGATGGACGAAAAAACAACTCAGAGGTAATATGGACATGGTTGCTTTTTTTCGTTGGGAAGTTTTGTGGACCCATTACCCTTTTTGTGCACTGACAATGCGAGTAATAGATTAGGATAAGTTGTATGGACCTATTACCCATCTGCGCACCGGTGGTACGGGCAATAGATTTTGAGGCAAATTCTTGACGGTAGAAAAGCTATGACCAGGGGTACATAGATACGACCAAGAGAATTCATTTGGAGTAATCAGAGAGTAAATTCAGCAGTACCTGAGGGTACGTAACTCAACAATCTGGGAGATTTGAAGTCAGAGTGTAAGTTTAGCGATACCTGCGGGTATATAACTCACAATCCGAGAGATAGTTAGAAGGTGTCGTTTAGACATAGTATTTCTTGAGAAATTTGCCATTGATGGGCATCATGAGCAAGTCTCCATTTTGTTTTGCGAGACGGTATGCGCCGTTGGAGAATACGGTCTTGATGACGAACGGACCCTCCCACTTAGGCTAGAATTTGCCGGAGGTCTTGTGAATCATGACCATTGGTCTGCGAATGGCCAAGACAAGATCGCCCACTTGGAATATCCTCTGCTTGACTTTCTTATTTAAAGCCTGAGAGATGCGCGCTTGGTAGAGCTCTATGCTTTGTTGAGCTTGTAAACGCTTCTCATCTAATGCTTCTAACTCCTGTAGACGTCGGCGGTAGTTATCGTCCGCCGTTAACCGGTAGGTGGGGGCCACTCGAAGTGAGGGGATCTGAGTTTCTAATAGAAGGACTGCCTCGCTCCCATAGACCAAAGAAAATGGTGTATTTCCTGTAGCCGTCTGAATCGTCGTCCGATACGCCCATAGGCACTCACCAAGTTTTTCATTTCGGTCGCGTTTGTTTGCAGACACAAACTTTTTGAGGAGCTTGATTATGGTTTTATTGAATGCTTCAGCCAGACCATTGGCCGAGGGGTTATATGCTGTCGAGGCCATGTTCTGGATCGATTCTTATCATAAAATCGATAGAAAGCGTGGCTTGCGAACTGCAGACCATTGTCGTGGATAATCCTCCGGGGCAGTCCAAAACGGTAGATGACGTAATATTTTATGAAGCTAATCGCATTCGATGTCTTGACCTCTGCCAACGGAACAACTTCTGCCCATTTGGAGAAGTAATCGGTGATTGCAAGTATGAACCGATGCCCTCTAGACGACGGTGGGGTGATTGGCCCAATGACGTATATTCCCCATGCTTCGAATGGCCAAGAGGCCACTGTCGGGTGCAAGAATTCAGATGGCAGATGTATGAAATCTGCATGGATCTGGCAAGCCTTGCACTTCTTTGCATAATCAACTGCATCTGCGACCATTGTGGGCCAGTAATAACCCATCCGGCGAAGATGATCTTGTAATTTTGGGCCAGGTTGGTGAGCCCCACAAGTACCGTTATGAGCTTCACGTAGGGCTTCTTTGGCTTCTGCACTTGACATACATCTTAGTAGTAGCCCATCATAGGATCGCCGATATAACATTTTCGTCTCCGTATCGTAGAAAAATCTAAGGGAGCGTCTTCTGATTGAGGTAGCTTCCTTCACATTCTCTGGCAGAATTTCATAGACCGCAAAGTCCATGAGCGGGCATCTCCAGTCTTTTATGTCATTGGTTATCTGGGCGGAACAACTCATACCCAGTTAAAGATTGTTCCTAGGGTAGACCAGTTCATGGCCTATTACGTCGACTAGATGATGAGCATTATTTGGGAGTGCCAAGGAAGCGGCGAGACCGGCCAGTGTATCGGCTTCGATATTTTGAAGTCTAGGAACGTGCTCTATAAAGAACCCCTATAAGGTTTAAATGATAGCCACTGCTATATGATAATAGGAAATCAGGTACTCATTGCGAACCTCGTATGAACCTCGGATCTGGTTAACAACCAACTGTGAGTCACCATAAGCTTCCAGGTATCTGATTCCCACTTCTTTCGCGAGTTGGAGTCCTATGACTAGAGCGTTATATTCGGCTACGTTGTTCGAATAGGATTCTGTAAGAGAATACGTCCGATTGACTACTAGTCCGGAGGGAGAAATTAATACCACCCCGACTCCGGCGACGATATCACCTTGTGGCCCCGTTCTTGAAGCACCGTCAAAGAACATCCGCCAAATGGCGTCGTGCGAAGTCATATTCGAGGCGATGACTTCATCAGGAATTTCTTCGTAAATTCTGGCTGTTTCTGAGCCTGGATGGGCTGCTAGGAAGTCAGCCAGGGCTTGACCCTTGATAGCTTTCTGCGGAACAAAAACCATGTCATAAGGGGATAGTAGTATCGCCCAGGTGGCTAGACGAGAACCGAGTGCGCCTGGCTTGGTCATGAGAACCCTGAGGGGATTGACTCATGAAATTACATAGATGGTCTGCCCTGTCACATAGTGTCGTGTTTTCTGAATGGCGAACACTAGGGCAAGGAACTCCTTCTCCACGGCAGTATACCTATGTTCAGGTCCTACCATCATCTAGCTTAGATAGTAAATGGCTTGTTCATGTCCCGCGTCATTATTCTGGGCTAGCAGAGCGCCGAGGGAATGTTCCATCGCCCGTACATAGAGCAAAAACAAAAAGGGCTTTCCGGCGACCGGAGCTACCAGAACTGGCGGATTCATCAGGTACTCCTTAATATCCTCAAAGGTACGCTGACATTCCTCGTTCCATACAAAAGAGACACCTTTCCTCATGAGTTGAGTGAAGGGTTGGCATCGCCCCGAGAGGTTAGATATAAACCTCTTGATATAGGCTAGTCTTTCCTGAAGGCCGCGGAGTTTGCGGAGGTTCTTTGGTGGATTCATCTCCAGGATTATTTTTGTTTTGTCGGGATCTATGTGAATGCCCCGGGAAGTAATGACAAAGCCCAAGAACTTTTCACTGGACACCCCCAGAAAGGACTTAGTGGGATTCATCTTCAGGTCGTGTGCCCGCATGAGGTCGAACACTGTTCTGAAGTCATGTAAATGATTATTTTTGGAGCGGCTCTTGACGGCGATGTCGTCTACGTAACACTCCATCGTCTTACGCAAATGATCTATGAAGATGACACTCATAGCCCGTTGATATGTTGCACCGGCGTTCTTCAAGCCAAAGGGCATGACCGTATAATAATATATGCCGATCGGCGTTCGGAATGATGTATGCTTCTCGTCATCAGGAGCCATCTTGATTTGATTGTATCCCGAAAAACCATCCATAAAGGATATGCGCTCAAAGCCGCACGTATTTGTAGGATGTGGAAAATTATGACACGCTGTCATTTTCATCCATACGCTTAAAGACAGATGTCAGTTGAAGCCATACGCTCATTCAAAAGCCATACGCTCAGTAAATATTTTATTATTTACTGAAGTGACAGCACAGCATATGTTTAAATGAGGAATGAATCTGACACTTCATCTTTCGTGCAAAGACAGCTGTCACGAGAAAAGTAACCGTCGTATAGGTTTTCGAAGAGTCGGTTTTGTCTTTTACGAGGACAACTCAGCAGCCTTCATAAATACAAAAGCCATCATTACTGTCAGTTTTGATAGTCTGTCAGCCGTCAAATCCGCAGTCACGACGCTCGAGAAGATTTTGTCAGTTATGGGAACATATGGTGTACCAAAGAAGATTGATGATAGCCACGTGGCCACTTCTCCAGTGAGCGTATCGACCTCACATGACTCCTTCTTCACCCAGTCAAGTGAGCGTATGGACCTCACATGATTCCTTGCTAACCAAGTGAGCGTATAGACCTCACATGATTCCTTGCTAACCAAGCGAGCGTATGACCTCACATGACTCCTTGCCCATAAAGTGAGCGTATGGATTTCCTATGGCACTACGCTGTCCAAGTCAGCGTATAACTCTCCTTCAACGAGGCAGCGTATTACAGCAACCATATCCAGGATTACAGTCAACACACGTTCTCACGTGTCCTGTACCAGTTATCCACTTCTCTAGAAGTTATGCAACATGGCATCCAGGCCATCAATCTCTCCTGAACATGCTCCACTACTTTCAACCGCACGCTAATGTGTCTCCATCAGAATTCGCCACGCATCCCTGCAGTTATGCACACGTCAAGTAACTACCTGAGCGTATGCTTAAGGACAGTTATCCTGAACTCTATAAAAAAGAGTTTCTTCATCTTCATCGGGGACTACAAGTCATTTTCAGAGAGAACAGAGAGATTGCCCAGTTGCTGTCCAAGTTCTTCAAAGTTCGAGTTTTCTTCATCGCATCGTCCAAGGGATAAAGTAATCGTCTTCTAGATTAGATTCCTACAGTTGTAATTTTCTCAGATACAAAATAAATAAAGTGAATTTATTTATGAAAAACAAATTGGCGACTCTGCTGGGGAAAGCTGTCTCCTCCAATGAGATAGCAACAACTTAATGCGATACTTCGTCGATCGGCTTGACGAAGAAGACGATGGTTGTACAATTCGACCAATCGGCTTATGAAGAAATGCTCAAGGCGAAGGAGGGCCGCACTGCTTCCTCCGCTCTTCCTGTTGCCAAGAAGAAGGGACACTCCATCTATGTCCCTAAGTCTTCTGCAGCAGTCCGAGACGCTTCTGTCACTTCTCATGCTGACAAGAACACGTCTTCAACTTCTATGAAGCACACTTCGGCTTCTCGGAACACGGCAACAGTGGTTTCCCCTAGTCACGCTGACAAAATTGGTTCTTTAACCAAGTCAATGTGTCCAAGGAAAACCATCTCTGGACATGTCAAAGTCCCTTCTCCTTCTATTCTTACGACAGCAGTCGGCTCTTTAGCCATTGATGACTCTGAGCGTATGGCATTCAAAGGGCAGCGTACGGCAAAGGCAACATACAAAAGCCAACATCAGGCAGCGTACGCTGAGCCAAAGCCAGTGTATGCTAATAAAAAGGCAGCGTATGACCAGAAGTCCAAACTGAAGTCAGCGTATGCTAACAAATACAGTCCTTTGACTGCTTCTGAAAATCAAATTGGGGGTTCTCTTCCACAGAACATACAAATGATTTCCCCTCAACTTGCACATCTTGTGCCAACCAAGGAGAAAGACTCTTTAGTCAACTCCTCTACTCCTAAGGTCTTTACCTCTGGAGTTAATTTGACTAGTACTCTTACTAGATCAAACAATGGAAAATGCCTTTTGGCTAACTCCTCCAAAGATGGATTATTACCGACTCCTAGTCGGAATAATACTCATCTTCCTTCTCTCAAAATTTCTCGGTCTGAGAAAGGCAAATTACAAGTATCCAAGACTGATATTAAAGTCATCTCCCACGGATCTTCGTAATAAGCTTAATCAGAATCGGTTCGGTTCCACTGAGACAAGTATATTAGACCTTGATGCAGAATATGCCAAGAACTATGTGGCTCAAATTAATCAGTCTTTATACACTCAGGAACCAAGAAGACAGAAGAACAAAAGACAAGTTTCTACACAGAAACTATCTTCAAATACTTCCCAATCTGTTCCTATAGATCTCCGGGAATATTTGTAAAATAAACAGAGAATTGACACTCCATCTGGCTATGACATTGCCCATATTCGCCATGAAAAGCATGGTTGTGACTTCCAACCTCGGGTTGTCATCCAATGTTGTTGTTCACCAAAAAGACAATCTGTTTTCGAACGGATTCAATATGAACCAATGTTGGATGAAGATGAACCTCTTTATGCTTATGTCAACATGACTTCCAGAAACATTGGGGGTAGCATACGGTCTGATGCTATATCAGACTCTGAAGATGGTGTTTATCTCGGCACTCGATCCAGGACCGGAGCCTTGACCAGAGCCTCTTCTTCTTCTCATCCAAGTGGTAATCCGGAGATCACAGAAGACTTCCTTGGAGAGTCCAATTTTCCAGTATTGACTCCTGTAAAAAGCCCTGGAAAAGATACTGATTCACACAGTGATGATTCAGAATAGACTGTTTCATCATCTATTCCTCGAATGATTACCACTTACATGGCAGAAAGTGATCATGAACCTTCGACTAGCAATGAGGCTCATGAACAGAGGATTTCTTCTTTAGAACAACAATTGCGAGCTATGGCAGATACATTGAGTGCTATGCACACTCTAATGCAGGCTCAACAACAGACAGCACCACCAGTGGTATTGAATGCCCCTGTTGTTCCAAACCCCGAACCCTCTACTATTCCGGGGGTACAATCTAATGTTCCTGTACAAACCACACCAAGTCACTCTGGAGCTGGGGGTGGTACATATGCTGCAGTCCCTCCTCCCAATTATACTCTACAAGCCACAACTCCACAATCTTCGGGAGTTGTCTCTGAAGAATTGAAGAATCTCAAAACTCAATTCGAGGCATTCAAACAGAAGGATGGTTTACAAAGGTTAGGCATCAAACAGCCTTATCCGATAGAATGGAAGCAGGTATCGTATCCACCAAAATACAAACCTCCGACCATCTCTTTCTATGATGGGACAACCTCTCCAAGTCAGTTCATTAATCATTTTGAAGTAATGACTGATCAACTGCAACCAAGTGACGCTCTCCTTACTCGGATGTTCATTGGATGTCTTAAAGGAATGGCTTATGAGTGGTATAGAAGTCTCCCTGATGGGTGCATTACCTCATTTGCCGGTTTTAAGCAAATGTTTCTTGAACGATTCTACGAAGGGCTCAATGATATGACCATATCGGCCCTCATAAGAATCAAACAGAAGAATAATGAGACCACTGAGGAATTCATTGAGAGATTCAGAAGAGAAGCCCTCAAAATGCCTCTTGGAACTTCCGATGCTGTTACGATCGACACTTGCAAGTCGAACCTCTTACCAATTATCAGCATGTGGACAGGGTCCACTCAGTTCCAAGATTGGCCTTCATTCATCGTCAGTGCCAAGGCTGCCGAGGTCAGTGCTGAGACCTTCAAGGGTCTGGGGGTACAAATGGCTCCCAAAGAATCAAATCAGAGTGCTAGCAATAGTACTCGACCCAACAATCGCAAAGGGAAAGAAGCTCTTGAAGTCAATCTCCAAAGCAGTAGTCAAGAAGTAAAGACTACCCAAGCTACTTCAGCTCCAACAAATCAACAACAGAGATCTCCTCGGCCGAAAGAAGAATATTCTTTCGATGATGATGATGTTCAGGGTATCTTTGAATGCTTACTCAAAGGTAATAAAATTCAATTGCCAGAAATTAAAAAGCCTGATGAAGCCAATAAGACAGATCATCCAAAATACTGTCCATATCATAGAATGCTGGGTCATACAATCCGGTCTTGCTATGTATTAAAAGGGAAGATTCAAGAGATGATTAAATCAGGAGCTGTGACATTAACACCCAAAGACAAAACAGTCACAGCAAATGTAATTTCAATGCAGTTCGGTGACTTCCCTCCCTTAAAGGTGGAAAGTGGGATTGTTTCTATCCCCAAAGCAACTCTCGAAGTTGTAAACATTCCACCAGCACAGAATGACGGACTTGTTCCTGTCACAACTAAGAAGGGAGAGATCATGTGGATTCACCCGAATTTAATAACGGAGTTTGAAACGTCTTCCTCTTCTCCTCGAAAGATTTCCTCATCTAAAAAGAAGCTCGGGAAGACTATGCAATGTGACTTCTAGTTTCACACCCGATTTTTATCTAACCTCTACTTTCATCTCAGCAGAAAATCCACTCTCTACGAAGATAAAATCTGTACCTCAAATTGAAGATAGGTACAAACCTGCTTTTCATTTATACAGTTCACAATCTCGTAAATTGATGGCAAAGATGGGTTATGATCTAGCCACTGCCCCAGGTTTGAACTCAGGCAAGGGACTCCGAGCACCTTTGGCCATCACCATGAGACATAATCAATCTCGTGTTGGCCTTGGTTTCTGGAATGAAGCTTTCATCAAACATAAAAGAACCAAGAGCAAAATAAAGAATTGCAGCATGGTTTCCATAGACCTTGAACCAGAATCTGAAGTTGAAGTTCATGCTGGAACTCGGTCAGGAAAAGTATATTTGAAAGATTATGCTGAAGTTCCTGAAGAAATTTCTGACGTTCCTCCGGCTACAGCCCCAACTCCAGTCTCTACTGAAGAGCCTTTAAATGTTCCTGTTGAGACAGTTCCTTTTAAACCAACAGCAGCTGACAAAGGCAAACAACAAGTTCGTTTCGACAAACCATTGAAGAAGTCATCTCCTACAGGACTTGAAAAGCCTTATAATTTTGATATATTGGCTCAACTAGCCAATACACCAGCTAAATTGTCAATCTTCGAGCTCTTACGCCTCTCTAAAGAGACTCGAGAAACTTTAAGTGAAGCACTGCTGCAAGCAGAAACCTGCTTAACTCTTCTCAAGAAGTTGGAAACAGAACCTGTTTCTCATTGCCATAATGTATTGGAATTTATTCCAAACATTACCTTTACGCAGGACGATATGCTGCTAGAGGATAATCGACATGACCGTCCTTTATATCATACAAGATATATTGATTCTATGAAGGTTGATCGTTTATTGATTGATCCAGGATCCGCTCTCAGTATTATGCCAAAGGCTATGTTAGATGCATTGAAGATACCTGTACATAGCCTCTCCAGCACTATCACTACCATCTTGGGATTCAATCAAGAAAAAAGTGAGCCTTTAGGCAAGATTCGCCTTAAATTTCAAATAGGCGATCTTCGTACTAAGGTTACTTTTTACATCATCGATAATCATGGTTGCTCATACAATGCTCTATTAGGAAGACCATTCTTGCATGAACATAATGTCGTTCCTTCAACCCTTCATCAGTGCTTCAAATATGTTGATGATAATGGAGAGGTTCAAAAAGAAGTGGCAGATCTTTACCCATTCAAAGGAGTCGAAGCTTACTTCAATGACGCTCGTATGTACAAAGATGAATACTCGAAAGTCTTACAAGCTATGGATAATGAAGATGAGACATCCAAAGTTGACACTTTTGTTATTCCTGTAAAAGGGCGTATCACTCCTCCGCAGTCTGTTAGATCATCCGAAGAAGGCTCACTGATAATTCCGGTCAGTGGACGTACTACTTCATCATCTGCCCAGGGCTCACTGATAATTCCTGTCAGTGGACGCACTACTGCACCAACTTCCCAAGCTTCACAAAGTTCGCTGATCATTCCTGTCAGTGGACTCATCACTCCTCCTCCATCTTCTCAGGCTAGATCAGATACTCTAGTCATTCCAGTCAGTGGACGCATTACTTATCCACGGTCTTCTTCAAGGGAGCTCACCTCTTCTGAGCCTTTTGTTATCGATCTTAATCGAAACAAAAATTCTAACTATTCTTCTTCTTCCCCCTTTGTCGTTAATCTGACTAAGTCTGATAAGGCTCAGCCTTCTATTGTAAATACAGCATATAGTATTAATGAAGCATCTCCTTTGCAGTATATTGATGTTTGTGGTTATGTACAAAGTTATTTACAATTGCTAAATAGCTTAGAGCCACTAACTATAGGGGTTGTTCAAGCTCTTCATACAGACGTATCATTAGACTCTATACAGAAATCATACTTTGTGGTCCCCAGTCGAAAGAAGGGAGAAAATCCAATATTTTTCTATAAAGGACCTCAGAATCCTCCTAACTTGGAAGAAGATGACATAAACGATGATACTGGAAGGTTACAACTGCGTCGCTACAGTCAACAATCCAAAAATATCATCAAGAATATGGGTTATGACTTTAGAACCAGTCTCAATAATGGAAAAGGAAGAAGAATGCCTGTTCGAATTCCTCCATTAAAATACGGAAGGACAAAATGTGGTTTAGGTTACATTGCTCCTACTTCCTTTATCAACATAGTCCATGAAGATTCAAAGTTCGATGAAGACGAACGATCCGAGTCATCTGATTCTCTCTCTTGGGATTCTGACACGAGTGTTGGCGATCTTCATCGCTCTATTCTATCCATCAATATGGTCTCTGTTGATGGCCCACAAGAAAATGATGAAGATGAGGATGATTTTAAAATATCACCTGAATCAGAACAATGGGCTCAAAGATTAGATAATCAATGGGAATTCAGGTTCGAACAGAGGGAACCTCCTACTGAAGATAAACTGATCCAAATTGATGTTGGTGAAGAGCATTCCCCTAAACCAATATTCATCAGTGAGAGTCTTTCAGAAACAGATAAGCAAGACATGATCAAGCTTATTCGTGATTATATCGATGTCTTTGCCTGGAGTTACGAAGATATGCCAGGACTAGATCCGAAGATTGCAATGCACAAACTCAATATCATGCCAAATGCTAAACCGGTCAAACAGCAACAGCGACGATTTCGTCCAGACATTATGGATGCAATTGAAGCTGAAGTCAACAAGCTTATGGCTTCTGGATTTATTCGAGAGGAACAACATCCTGAATGGGTGGCTAACATCGTTCATGTCCTTAAAAAGACTGGCAAGATCCGATTCTGTATAGACTTTCGCGATCTCAATGCAGCTTGTCCTAAAGACGAATTTTCTCTTCCAATTACTGATGTCATGATCGACAATACATGTGGTTTCGAACAAATGTCATTTATGGATGGGTATTCAGGATACAACCAGATCAAAATGTTTCCAGATGATGAAAAACACACTTCCTTCAGAACGCCGATCGGTACATACTGTTATACAGTGATGCCGTTTGGTCTCAAGAATGCAGGAGCAACATATCAGCGAGCAATGAGCACTATATTTCGCGAACATCTCCAAAAAATAGTCGAATGCTATGTTGATGATATTGCAGTCAAAAGTCAACGAAAGGAGGATCATATCCAAGATTTGAAGACTATCTTTGATTTAATGCGTCAGCATCAACTTAAAATGAACCCTACTAAGTCCTTCCTGGACGTCTCTAGTGGTAAATTTCTCGGCTTCGTCATTACCGCTAAAGGTATACACGTGGATCCCGAGAAGATCAAAGCCATCCAAGAGATGCGTCCTCCACGCACCTTAAAAGAGCTACGAGGATTTCAAGGAAGAATTGCTTATATCAGGAGATTCATTTCCAACTTATCAGGACGCTGCAGACCATTCAACAAACTTCTGAATAAAGGTATATCTTTCATCTGGAACGAAGAATGTCAAAAAGCATTTGATGACATCAAACAGTACCTTATGAACCCTCCAGTTTTGGTACCTCCCGTCTCGGGAATACCATTTCTTCTATATGTTCGAGCTATGGATCATTCTCTTGGTGCATTACTCGCCCAGAAAAATAAAGATGGTCATGAACAGGCCATTTATTATCTCAGTCGCACAATGACGGGTGCTGAACCGCGTTATTCTCCAATCGAGAAAGAATGCCTAGCATTAATGTTTGCTGTTCAGAAAACGCGACATTATATTATCGGTCAAACGATTCATGTTATTTCCAGAGTGAATCCCATCAGGATTATGATGAAGAAACCTGGTATTCTTAACTCCAGACTAGCTAATTGGGGAATCTTGTTAGCCCAATATGACATGCATTATATTCCTCAGAAGTCGGTTAAAGGACAGGCTCTTGCTGATTTTCTAGCAGCTCATGCAGTCCCAGAAGATTCTAAATTATATGATGAGATTTCCGATGAAGTTCTGGATTCAAATCTGGTTTCTGAAGAAGTTCCTACCTGGCGTCTATTCTTTGATGGAGCATCTAGAATAGGTCCTAACGGCGATGTTGTCGCCGGAGTTGGAATTGTTCTTGTATCCCCAGAGGGATTAACTATTCAGAGGGCTTATTCTCTAGATCAATCATGTTCAAATAATGTTGCAGAATACAATGCGTTGCTCATTGGTCTTCAACTCGCTAAACATCTGGATGTTCAATATTTAGAAGTTTATGGAGACTCTAAGCTTATCATCAATCAGATCAGAGGAACGTATGAAGTTCGTCATCAAGATTTGATACCTTATCATCGAATAGCACTCTCTATGGCCTCCTCCTTTGAAGGTTTCTTTATCGAACATGTTCGACGAGCCTATAATGCAGAAGCTGATGCTTTGGCTAATCTTGCTGCTGTATTAGCCATACCAATCAGACGTCAGCAAGTGATAGTGGTTTATAACCGAGAACTATTCTGCGTTGAAAATAATCTGGCTTTGGCTTTTCCCCATAATCCAGACGAAGATTCTCTCAACTTTGATGCTGAATTAAAATTTGACAAAGTGTCCTTGTCTTCTTCCGATTCTACTATGGAATATGTCTTTTCCAACAAAATAGACACCGTAACTGAAGACTGGAGACGTCCGTTTCTGGACTTTGTGTTGTATGACATACTTCCTGATAACCCGAGTGAAGCAGCATCTATCCGGCGCCGGTCTCTCAGATTCTATTATAATCATACTACGAAGACACTATATCGTCGAGCCTATGATGGCCTTCTTCTTCGATGCATCGCTGGTGAAGAAGCACAACAGATAATCCGTGAAGCACATGATGGCGTCTGCGGAGCTCACCAGCCAGGTCCAAAACTTCAAGATCGTATCCGACGTATGGGTTATTATTGGCCCACGATGGTAACTGATACTATTCAATATGCTCGGAAATGTAAAGCCTGTCAAATTCATGCAGACTTTATCCATCAACCATCGGAGTTCTTACACCCAACAGCGGCATCATGGCCCTTTGAAGCTTAGGGCATGGACGTCATCGGTCCTATCAATCCACCATCATCAAAAGGACATCGGTTTATTTTAGCAATAACTGATTACTTTTCTAAATGGGCTGAAGCAATCCCGTTATCTGAAGTCAAGACTTCTAATGTTATCAACTTTGTCAAACATCATGTCATCTATCGATTTGGTGTTCCTCGGCGTATTATCCATGATAATGGACCACAGTTCGTCAGCCAGAAATTTACTCGATTCTGTGATGATCATCGGATTAATAATCTGGCTTCTACAGCATATAATCCAGCAGCCAATGGACTAGCAGAGGCTTTCAACAAAACAATCATCAAACTCTTGAAAAAGTTCATTTCTTCCAATAAACGTAACTGGAGTGAGAAGCTTGGTGAATGTTTATGGGCTTATCGCACCACAGTTCGCAATACGACCAGATGTACACCTTTCTCTTTGGTATATGGGTGTGAAGCTGTTCTTCCCCTCGAGATACAAATTTCTTCTTTGAGAGTTGCAATCTCCAATGAATTTACAACAGAGAATAATGATCGTCTTCGACTTCAAGAGTTGGAAGCTCTAGATGAAAAGCGATTGTATGCGCAACAAAATATCGTGCTATATCAAGCCCGAATCTCAAAAGCTTTTAATCGGAAAGTCAAAGTCAGAACATATCAAAAGGGAGAATTGGTCCTTACTGTCAGACGTCCGATGACCATGACACATATGAGCAAAGGCAAATTTGACGCGAAATGGGAAGGCCCATTCGTAGTAAACAAAGTCTTCTCTAATGGAGCATATCAGCTTGCCTCTATGGACGGAAAAGTCACGATGATGCCTATCAATGGCAAATTCTTAAAGAAATACTATGTATAAATAATATTTTCATTACTCCCCAGCAAGTGTAAAATCAAAAATTTATTCTTCTCTACAAAAGCTATTTCGATGTCATTATCCCCAGCGGAAACTGATATTCTACCATGTATCATTTTCCCAGAGAATTTGATATTTTGTCTTATTAGATTCCCAGTGGATTTAATAAAGATCTTGTATAGAAAATCATGTCCATATCACCTCTGAATTTTCTATCTCAGTATGTACCATATTCTATGAAAATGATATCTCGTCCTTTTGATTTCTGAGTCTAAAAGATCAGTGAATAAAGGCAAAATAATATAAAGCAGGAAGGATACATCATAAACAAAGTTTCCTTAAACAGAGTTTATTTGAGACAAATTCTTCAAGAAATACATCATCATGGAAGATCACTGGTATCCCTTTCGTACTTGGGACGAGGACCACATACATAATTAGCAAAAGAATTGAATACATCATTTCCTGACCGCACCAAGAACTGACAGGCAGCCAGCCTCATTGCTTCTTCTTCTGCGGTTTCTCCTTGTTCGACCAGGAAATCCAAGATATCTTTCGGCAGCTTGGGAGCAGATGAGCTTTCGCCCGTCTCCTTCTTTTGTGGAGCTGAGTGCTTTTTAGCATTTTCATCAACTTTGGAGACGACTTCGCCTTTCTTCGTGTTCTCTTCGGAAGACATTTTGAATAAAAGAGAATAATGTGTGATCCTTCTACTCAAAGAGATGCTCTATTTATAGGCATATATTTGCCAGAATTAAAGGAACGTGTCTTTTCCCGATATTCATTCATTAATACTTGACGGTTCATTCGTGCATTTATTATATTCATCCGATGGTTCGTCTGTTCATAATCTTCTATCGATTGGAATTCGTTATCTTTCACATTTTCATAACCTTTGACCTCTGTATAAATACAAATCTGACTTTCTTTTTTGAGTCTTTACATCCTATCACGTCCATATTACCTCTGATGGTATTGTACACTCTAAAAAAAACAGAAATCAAGATTTCTATTTATCATGTTCTTTTTACATCCAGAGAGATACAAAATCACTTTAAATAAAGAAGATTTATCATTTCCATTATCATATTTTCATAAAAAGTCTATTACATTTGTTAGACTTTCCTATAAATCATAATGGAAATCTATTACAAATCTTGGATTTTCATTCTATGTACAACTGAGATCTATTTCTTCTTGGGTCTTCTCTGGCAATCTCGTTGTTTGTGGCAATTCCTGGGTGTCCAGCAGGAATCAAACTCTGGTCTTATCTCTCAGACGAGAGGAGAACCACAGAGTATGGCAACACAATGGCGTGTTGCTGCCAATACAGCGCGTGGAGGAACGGCGGCACCTCAAGCAGATAGGAATGTATCCAAACCTTGGGATACAATTCCTAGTTCTGCAGTGAAAGGAACTCTACTACCCGATTTCTCGGGGTAGAGTTGACTCCACCATCCAACTCTCGTGTATAAAGGCTCTTCCTACCATCTGAGGAAGACCCTTCTATCTCACGAAGAGTTCTGAGTTGTCTTATATACGCGTCAAAAGCGTATGAGCTCCCTGATGTAGATGTCAGAAGAACATTGTCCACAGCATCCATATCACCAATGCCAGTTCTGAAGAAGGTTTTCAGCCAAAATTCTACAAGAAACAGTAAAGAAAAATCAGTTAACAGAAACTGGCCAAGCAAAGACAGATGCATTCTGTTCATTTCGGGAAGATGAATTTGTCCTTAGCAAACAAAAAATTCGATGCGCGTATATTGAACTTACCGCTGAGTTTGTTGCTAAGGATTGACAGATCCATGTCTGGTAGCGTGCACAGAGATTTGACATCAGACAACATGGCTTTCCTATTTCCTTCTCATAGAAAATTCATTCTCAGAAGAGAGGAAGAAGAATGGGAAGATGAGTTTGCGTGGAGTTCATCCATCTATTTAAAGTATGGAGCATGAACCTATTCTTGGAAAGGATCCGCATGAATAGCGCTCGTAAACGTGGAATGAATGACACGTGTACTTTGGAAACCAGCACAGCCTTGGAAATATTCAAAGAGTGCTTTCCAAAACGTTGGAAGATAGCGTAACTTACGGGCTATTTATTGGTGCACGCTATTCATTGGCGTACGTTATTTGGCGTAATTCACAACGTTAAAGGACAGCGTAATTTATAGCGTAACATACGCTGACATACGCTATTCAGCGGAATTCACAAAACATTGGAAAATAGCGTAATATACGCTATTTCATTGACATACGCTATCTAGCGTAACTTACAACTTGGAAGACGGCGTATTCTACAGTTATTCATCGATACACGTTGGTTTTCAACATAGATTTGGACTAAACAGAAGATTCTTGAATATCCATTTTTCATTAAGGCACTGATGGCCTTACAAAAAAGAAGGGGAGGAAAAGGAAAGGAGTGCAATAAAGTCACGCTCTATTTTCCAGAGCGACTAAGCTTGACACCTAACTCTTCTACGCTTTGGACCCCCATGCGGTGTAACAGAGCAACGAACATTTTACGCTTCTCTGCGAGGCTCTGCCCATCAGAAGAAGAGGAGCCGTCCAGACCAAAGTAGCCCAAGAAATTCTTGGCTAAATGCATAGGGTCGTCCTTGAGCTTGATGACGACAGGTTCGGGTTCTTGGCCCCCAAAAGTGGGGTCACCATGGGAACAGAATCCCAACTTACGTGCTTCTTCTTCAGCAGCTTCTTTTGGAGTCATGGTTTCAAAAGATGAAAGTCAAAAATTGAATTCTCTCGGTTTATATAATAGAGCTTGCTGGCTGTTCATATTCTTCCATCAGATTCAATCAATCTCGAAAAATGAAGAGTCATCATGACATTTAATGAACTAATGCCAGCGTGTCAGGACTCATTCCCACTTTCTGTTCAAAGTAATTTCGAACTTTTGAAACTCATAAAGTTCGAAAACTTTGAAGGGGGTCTTGTAGGATGTGGAAAATTATGACACGCTGTCATTTTCATCCATACGCTTAAAGACAGATGTCAGTTGAAGCCATACGCTCATTCAAAAGCCATACGCTCAGTAAATATTTTATTATTTACTGAAGTGACAGCACCGCATATGTTTAAATGAGGAATGAATCTGACACTTCATCTTTCGTGCAAAGACAGCTGTCACGAGAAAAGTAACCGTCGTATAGGTTTTCGAAGAGTCGGTTTTGTCTTTTATGAGGACAACTCAGCAGCCTTCATAAATACAAAAGCCATCATTACTGTCAGTTTTGATAGTCTGTCAGCCGTCAAATCCGCAGTCACGACGCTCGAGAAGATTTTGTCAGTTATAGGAAGATATGGTGTACCAAAGAAGATTGATGATAGCCACGTGGCCACTTCTCCAGTGAGCATATCGACCTCACATGACTCCTTCTTCACCCAGTCAAGTGAGCGTATGGACCTCACATGATTCCTTGCTAACCAAGTGAGCGTATGGACCTCACATGATTCCTTGCTAACCAAGCGAGCGTATGACCTCACATGACTCCTTGCCCATAAAGTGAGCGTATGGATTTCCTATGGCACTACGCTGTCCAAGTCAGCGTATAACTCTCCTTCAACGAGGCAGCGTATTACAGCAACCATATCCAGGATTACAGTCAACACACGTTCTCACGTGTCCTGTACCAGTTATCCACTTCTCTAGAAGTTATGCAACGTGGCATCCAGGCCATCAATCTCTCCTGAACATGCTCCACTACTTTCAACCGCACGCTAATGTGTCTCCATCAGAATTCGCCACGCGTCCCTGCAGTTATGCACACGTCAAGTAACTATCTGAGCGTATGCTTAAGGACAGTTATCCTGAACTCTATAAAAAAGAGTTTCTTCATCTTCATCGGGGACTACAAGTCATTTTCAGAGAGAACAGAGAGATTGCCCAGTTGCTGTCCAAGTTCTTCAAAGTTCGAGTTTTCTTCATCGCATCGTCCAAGGGATAAAGTAATCGTCTTCTAGATTAGATTCCTACAGTTGTAATTTTCTCAGATACAAAATAAATAAAGTGAATTTATTTATGGAAAACAGTATTATCGATCATTATATCGGTGATCGGAAGAGGGAATTCATCCTTAGGGCATGCCGTATTCAGATTGCAAAAATCGATGCAGATTCGAATTTTCTCGTTCTTTTTGATGACTGGCACTACGTTGGCTACCCAGTCTGGGTGCTACTCTTCACGGATGAAACCGCTAGCTATGAGCTTGTTCACTTCTGCCTCGATGGAATTCATGATATTTGGACGAAATTGCCACTGCTATTGCTTGACTAGTTTTGTGTCCGGATAGATGTTGAGCTTATGGAGTGCAATCTTAGTGTTCAGCCCTGGCATATCTTCATAGCTCCAAGCAAAGACGTCGATGTATTCTCTGATGAGTTGTAACAACGACTCCCGCTCGTCGTATGTCAGACTTTTACTGACGAAGATTGGCTTTGGAGAGGATTCATTGCCGAGGTTAACTTGCATAACCTCATCTTCAGTGGAGGGATCACGAAGTTCGAAGCATTTCTCCCATTGTGCATCTAGTTGCTGGACCCACGGCTCCAACTCAAGAGGTTCAAATAGGTCTTCGTCTTCTTCTTCGACATCAGCGAATGTCATATTGGCAGATAATGTCTGTCTGAATATATCTCCAATACTGCTATCGGAGTCGTAAATGGGTGGCTCGGACGAATGTGAGTGCCACTCACATTCTTCGTCAGAACTTTCGGGCGTTGTAGGTGGAGTATCATACCCGAGGCCACGTCTGGATTTGTGATAATGATCCTGAGGCTTCCCTACCAGTGCCGACGGCTGTAGAGGCAATCGTTGACCACTGCCATAATTTAGACCCGGAGTAGCCTCCATGTCGTACCCCTGCTTTTGCATGAAGTACTTGGCTTGAGGACTATATAAGTAGAGCGGTAGTCTTCCAGCTTCGGGTCCGAGGTTGGACTCTTGTGGCGTGAAAGATTGAGGACCTTCTTTTCGACCAAAGTGATGGAACTGGGGATTCCCAGGACCCTTCCTTTGGTGTGCGTATTGATCGATAGAAAGTTAAACAGATCTAATACGTGTTCTAACCCTTCATAGGCGGAAACTAGGGTTCACGAATTATATCTGCGGCGGAAAGGAGACAAGTAATTCCTGGCAATCTCGAGCGGACGACCCCAAGATCTTCTGCACGTATTCCTTCCTCGAGTTGGACGTCGTGTGGGCGACGATCTCCCAACTTTTTCTTCTCCTTGGCAGCACTCTCTTTCTCTCCTTACGTGAATCACGAATTTAGAGAAAATTTCAGATTTCTGATCAGTAATCTGGCGGCCAGAGAATAGAGGATATATAGGCTACGACAGGGACCATGAGGAGAAATTAGGGTTAGGCCTCATAACGGATCTGGATATCCCGTGTTCAGCCCGAACACACAATCCAGGCCCATTAACAATAGCTCGGTCCACTAATGAGCTATTGTTGCACTACCTCCCTAATCCCAAATTATGTTTGTGGGCTCCTTTTATTATATGCTCGTTTGGCTCCCCATGTTAAGATATCGTATGTTTGTCGATCAAATTAAGTTACTGACAACTATATTGATTCGACATCTTTTATCCTTAAGTAGTACCGCTCAACTTTATTTGTCATGTCGGATATAATTCACCTGCAGGATTTACATGACAATCCTTATGAGCTCCTTAAGAGGACATCATCAACCCGATGTATCGGGACATGGATTCTATTTATAATCAACAGCCCATCATACATACAATGTTATTACCCAATTCATAGAGGTTGTTGATCCATAATGAATCTCACTCTTTTATGAGTCAAAGTAATGCACATTGCATATACATGTCCGTTATTATATTCGGATTAAGAATACAAGCATCCATAATAACAGAGGTGTTTGTTCTCTTATGTAGTCAGTACAAAGAGAACAACCTCAAGTGGTCCTGTTCAATACACACAAAGTGTACTAGTGTAAACATATAGTCAAGATAAACTAATACCTGATTATACTACAACCTTTCCAATAGATTGTCCAAGTCCATCTAGGTTGTGAACTATTTATATACTCTATAGGAAACTGATAATATGATCTTCTGTGTGACACCACACACCATATTATCTACAATATAGAATATCAGACATTTGCATTAACACTTGCAACAAATACAATATGTAAACATTTGCCCATATGATTCTCATTCAAAATTTAAGGAAATAAGGTTACTACAAAAGTGATGCTTTTAGTATATAACCCTAACAATCTCCCACTTATACTCAAAGCATTGCTTTTCAGTATACTGTTACAAATCTCCCACTTATACTTAAAGCCATGCTGCTACACATCTGACTCCCATTCCCTCAACATGACTGTCAAAAGCCTTAGCTGGTAAGCTCTTTGTAAAGGGATCAGCTAGGTTGACGGCTGATGCTATCTTGATCACAGCAACTTTTCCTTTCTTTACGAAATCTCGTATCAGGTGGTACTTACGCTCAATGTGTTTGCCTGTCTTATGGGCTCGTGGTTCCTTCGAGTTTGCCACTGCACCACTATTATCACAATAAAGTGTAATAGACTTAGGCAAACTAGGTACCAAATCCAAGTCCAATAGAAAGTTTCTGAGCCAAACCGCTTCTTTGGCTGCCTCAGAGGCTGCCACATACTCGGCTTCCATGGTGGAATCAGCAATACATTTTTGCTTGATACTCCTCCATACAATGGCTCCACCTCCCAAAGTAAACACATAACCTGAGGTAGATTTCCTGGAATCCCTATCTGACTGAAAATCTGAGTCTGTATACCCCAAGGGAACTAAACTATCTGCCTGGTAAACTAGCATATACTCTTTAGTCCTTTTTAGGTACTTCAAAATATGCTTTACGGCAGTCCAGTGCTCTTGTCCTGGGTTAGACTGATATCTGCTGACCATGCCTATGGCAAAGCAGATGTCTGGTCTCGTACATAGCATTGCATACATTAAGCTTCCTACTGCTGAAGCATAAGGAACTGCCTTCATGTTCTCTATCTCTTTAGGTGTCCTCGGACACTGCTCCTTTGATAGAGCAATTCCATGTCTAAAAGGTAAGAAACCTTTCTTAGAATTTTGCATACTAAAACGAGTTAGTACAGTATCGATATAGGAAGCTTGGGATAAGCCCAACATCCTTTTCTTGCGATCTCGTAGAACTTTGATCCCAAGGATATGACCTACTTCTCCCAAGTCCTTCATATCAAACTGTTTGGATAACCATACCCTTACATCAGATAATACCTTCATATTGTTTCCAATGAGCAAGATGTCATCCACATAAAGTACTAGGAACACCACCACATTTTTGTCACACTTTCTGTATACACATGATTCATCCTGACATTGATCAAATCCATAGGATTTTATCACCTGATCAAAACAGATGTTCCAAGATCTGGAAGCTTGCTTAAGTCCATAAATGGACCTTTTGAGCTTACAAACAAGATGCTCCTGGCCCTTTTCAATGAACCCGTCTGGTTGCTTCATATAGATGTCTTCCTCAAGACTTCCATTAAGGAAAGCTGTCTTGACATCCATTTGCCAAATCTCATAATCGAGATGAGCTGCAATAGATAAAAGAATCCGAATAGACTTAAGCATGGCTACAGGAGAAAAGGTTTTCTCATAATCGATACCCTCTCTTTGAGTAAAACCTTTTGCTACAAGTCAAGCTTTAAAGGTTTCAACCTTACCGTCTGATCCTCTTTTTCTCTTATAGACCCACTTGCATCCAATGGCTTTTACACCAACGGGTGGTTCTACAAGCTTCCAAACCTGATTAGAATCCATAGATTCTATTTCAGATATCATTGCTTTTTGCCAAGACTCTGCATCTTTATCTTGGAGTGCTTCATTGTAGGTACAGGGATCATAATCTTGTTCCTCAGGGACGAAGTCTGATGACTCTCCCAAGAACATATATCTATCTGGTTGTTTCACAACCCTCCCACTACGACGAGGCACTATCGGTTGTGGTGTAACATTTGTGACACGTTGTGCAGTTATTTGTGGTTCATCCTCTTATATTGTTGGTACTGAAGTACTTGGTGTCTTACGTCTCAGTTCTTCTAGAACAACTCTACTTGTGGGTTTATGGTTCATGACATAGTCTTCCTCTAAGAATCGGGCATTGGTGCTAACAATGACCTTCTGATCCTTAGGACTATAAAATAAACCTCCTTTCGTTCCTCTTGGATAGCCTACAAACAAGCGTACTTCTGTACGAGATTCCAACTTATCTGCTTTCCCATTCAGCACATGTGCTGGACTATCCCAAATGCGAACATGTTTCAGACTAGGCTTACGCCCAATCCACAGCTCTGTGGGAGTAAGAGGTACTGACTTAGAAGGAACCAAGTTCAAAATATAAGCTGCAGTCTCTAAGGCATATCCCCAAAACGAATCTGGCAAATCCGAATAACTCATCATTGACCTAACCATCTCCATAAGAGTTCTATTCCTTCTTTCGGCTACACCATTCTGTTGGGGCGTTCCAGGTGCAGTCAATTGGGATACAATCCCAGCCTCTGATAAATAATCCCTAAACTCTCCAAAGAGGTACTCGCCACCACGATCTGATCGTAATGACTTGATACATTTTCCATGACGTTTCTCCGTTTCAGCCTTGTACTCTTTGAATTTCTCAAAGCACTCAGACTTACGGCGCTCAAATAAATATATCCATACCTTGAATAATCGTCAATAAATGTGACAAAATATTCAAAGCCACCTCTAGCTTGGATAGTCATGGGTCCACACAAATCAGAGTGAACCAATTCCAACACATCTTTGGCCCTATACCCCTTTGCCGTAAAAGGCCTTTTGGTCATTTTACCTTCCAAGCAGGATTCACAGACTGGAAGTGCCTCCACTTCCAATGAACTCAAAGGTCCATCTTCAACCAGTCTTTGAATCCTTCTTAGGTTAATATGCCCCAATCGTAAGTGCCAAAGATATGTTTGGTCCATACAAGAAGGTTCTTTTCTCTTATTTAAGTTAGATGATATATTATTCATTTCCATAAGTTGTATTGTGGGCGAAATAGGATTAATGACATACAAATTATCAACCAATGCACCAGAACAGATAAAATGTTTATTCTTTCTAATAACAATATTGTCATTAAAATAAACTGAATATCCATCCTTAACTAACATAGAAACAGAAACTAAATTCCTTCTAAGTGATGGTGTATAAAGACAATCTCTCAATGTCAAAGACTTATTTCTACCAAAAGATAAAGTAACATCTCCTAATGCAACGACCGATACTTTTGTAGCATCACCCATGAACAAGCATATCTCTCCATCACTGAGCCGTCTGGTTTCCTGGAACCCCTGCAATGTATTGCAGACATGATTAGTGGCTCCTGTATCTACACACCAGGTGCCGGTAGATAACATCGCTAAACATGTTTCAACTACTAGTAAATGAGATATACCTTCTTTGTTTCCTTGTTTGAGAAGTGGACAATCAGTCTTCCAATGTTCTGACCCTTTGCACATGAAACATTTGCCTTTCGGCTTTTTCATCGCACCTTGAGGTCCCATGCCATTCTTTGCTAAGTTTGCCTGTTTCTGAATGTTATTCTTCTTCTTACCGCCTTTTGGCTTAGAAGTAGAAGCCTTTTCAGAAACAAAAACATGACCACTCTGCCTAAAGAGAGATTCAGCATCCTGTAGCTCTTTTGCAAGTTCTGTCAAACTATACAACCTTTTGTTCATGTTGTAATTAAGGCGGAAATTGTCAAAACTTTTAGGCAGAGTCCCGAGAATGATATCGACCTGGGTTTCTCCATCGATTTCAGCACCAAGGATCTCCATCTCATTCAGATGACCCATCATCTTGAGAACATGATCCCTTACTGGTGTCCCCTCAGCCATTTTTGTATTCATCAAACATTTCATAGCAAACTGTCTCGCTGCTCTACTCTGATGTCCGAAGAGTTCCTTGAGGTTATACATCATGTCATAAGCTGTGGTCATGGCCTGATGCTGATGTTGCAGTACATTTGACATAGATGCCAGAATGTAACACCGCGCCATCTCATCTGCCTTTTTCTACTTCTTATAAGCCTCTTTGACCTCTTCATCAGAGTTAGCATCAGGCTTAGGTGGGCATTCCTCAACAAGTACATATTTGCACTCCTCAGCAGTCAGAACAATGTCCAAATTACGTTTTCAGTCAATATAATTAGGTCCAGTAAGTTTGTTTTCTTTAAGAATCACCATAAGTGGACTGAAAGAACCCATTTTTTGAAATCCTGAGAATCACATAAATAAAATTATGTAGGGCAAAAAAAAACTTTTTGAATTAACTAAATATTGATTCCCTCAAAACAATAATAAGAAATTCACCAACACCTTGAACACCATGAATTTAGCATGCCACGATAGTGTGGACGTATACAAATTCAACTTTGTTCAAGTAGATTTTCTAATTAATTTTACTATCATGTCAATATAACTTTATGATAAATAAAATTAATATGCTGGTCTTGCTCTGGTCATACAAATAATAGCAGTGACTCCGATGGGAAGGATACCATTATTTGTATCTAAGTGTATACCATTACTTAATACTAAGTCCATTACCTTGTAATGAGTTCCTTCAGATGGAGAAGTGAACACATACTAGGTAACTTTTTACAATTATCCCTAAGGAAGTTTGTACTGGTGATCCATAATTATACTCATCCGATATGGAGGAAAGCACTAAAGCCAACACGCAAGTATAATTTCATCACCTACAAACCAGTAATGGCGACCATAGGATTTATACTAAATAAAAATCCTCTTCCACTTAGTTATTTAACAATGAGGGTTTTTCTACTAGTTGATATTATGTCCATGTTGTCCATTATTAATGTAGGCTTGGTTTTTCAAAAAAAAAACAACCACACAATAATAAACATGCATAATTAGAAAAAGCAAAATGACAAAAATAAGAGAAAATATCCAACTATTATGGTCATCTTTGCTGCTCTGTCCTCAACTATCCGAATCCAAAATTTGGCGCTGCGCAGATCTACATCTACCAACTATTACATAGCGCAAGTTTTATTGGACAATATGGACGTATCAATCAATACGTAGATCCAAAGTGGCTTTGATACCAATTGATGGAACTGGGGATTCCCAGGACCCTTCCTTTGGTGTGCGTATTGATCGATAGAAAGTTAAACAGATCTAATACGTGTTCTAACCCTTCATAGGCGGAAACTAGGGTTCACGAATTATACCTGCGGCGGAAAGGAGACAAGTAATTCCTGGCAATCTCGAGCGGACGACCCCAAGATCTTCTGCACGTATTCCTTCCTCGAGTTGGACGTCATGTGGGCGACGATCTCCCAACTTTTTCTTCTCCTTGGCAGCACTCTCTTTCTCTCCTTACGTGAATCACAAATTTAGAGAAAATTTCAGATTTCTGATCAGTAATCTGGCGGCCAGAGAATAGAGGATATATATAGGCTACGGCAGGGACCATAAGGAAAAATTAGGGTTAGGTCTCCTAACGGATCTGGATATCTCGTGTTCAGCCCGAACACACAATCCAGGCCCATTAACAATAGCTCGGTCCACTAATGAGCTATTGTTGCACTACCTCCCTAATTCCAAATTATGTTTGTGGGTTCCTTTTATTATATGCTCGTTTGGCTCCTCATGTTAAGATATCGTATGTCCGTCGATCAAATTAAGTTACTGACAACTATATTGATTCGACATCTTTTATCCTTAAGTAGTACCGCTCAACTTTATTTGTCATGTCGAATATAATCCACCTGCAGGGTTTACATGACAATCCTTATGAGCTCCTTAAGAGGACATCATCAATCCGATGTATCGGGACATGGATTCCATTTATAATCAACAGCCCATCATACATACAATGTTATTACCCAATTCATAGAGGTTGTTGATCCATAATGAATCTCACTCTTTTATGAGTCAAAGTAATGCACATTGCATATACATGTCCGTTATTATATCCGGATTAAGAGTACAAGCATCCATAATAACAGAGGTATTTGTTCTCTTATGTAGTCAGTACAAAGAGAACAACCTCAAGTGGTCCTGTTCAATACACACAAAGTGTACTAGTGTAAACCTATAGTCAAGATAAACTAATACCAGATTATACTACAACCTTTCCAATAGATTGTCCAAGTCCATCTAGGTTGTGAACTATTTATATACTCCATAGGAAACTGATAATATGATCTTCTGTGTGACACCACACACCATATTATCTACAATATAGAATATCAGACATTTGCATTAACACATGCAGCAAATACAATATGCAAACATTTGCCCATATGATTCTCATTCAAAATTTAAGGAAATAAGGTTACTACAAAAGTGATGCTTTTAGTATATAACCCTAACACAAAGATGGTTGTGTGATCCCATCCTCTTCTGTCTGAGACCGGAAAGTAAGCACCTTTTATGGAAGCAAGTCGATTCGGGGTATGGACGGTTGTCACCTGTGTGTGCAGGCTAACGTCTAGACAGTTCCGTACGCATACATTAGATTAGGCTTATCATACTCAGAATAGTCTAACGGCAGCCTATTATTGATAAAATATGGAATTTTGTCCACCGGGATTACATCATCAGGAGAGGGGCTATCCGCTTGTGTAACCACATATTTGGCGAGTTCTCCGTCTTCCTTGGCTACCCCCTGCGAGCTTAGAGTTTGGGCCGCTATCTTGGGTAACTTGACCACCAAGGGTTCTGCTTGAGGCATTGACCTGCCTGGGAGTGTTGGATCAACACTTGGCTGCTGGCTCGTCTTGGGAAGACGGATGACCATCGGCTTGGCAAGGGATTTTGTGTCTTCTAGTCGCCTCGGAACAGATTTTGGCAATCAGATTACCATCGGTATTACCGAGGGCTTCGCATCTTTCTGTTGCCTTTGATTGGACTTTGGCAGCCGGATCACCATTGGTCCTATAATAGGTTTTGGCTTCTGAATGGATCTCGGGAGACGGATGAAATTGGTTTCGACTGCGCAGGTGTGACTGAAGAATTGAGCATCTCTTTATGTAAGGTTGCGACAAGGGGTGCGGCCATGCCCGGTTTGCGGGGTTGGAGACGGATTCTCAAGGGTTTTCTGGCCCTGTGATGGCCTCCGGTTCGTCCGTTATATGTTTCCTGAATTTGTCATATAGACAAGCCACCGACAAGTAATAAGATTCAACCCCTTTGAAGGGATCAATGTCGGCAAACTCGGTCTTCACGGAACCGTATTTACTGACATATTTGAAACACTGGTGAAGGGAGAATGGCACGATCATATAGTCATGTATCTACGGACGTCCCAGGAGGATGTTGTAGGAGGTGTCTGTATCTATGACGTAGCAGGTAACTTCTGTCCTCAGGTCTCCAATCTGGCACTTCAACCGGATCTTCCCTAGGGATAGCTTCTCCCTGAGTTAAACCCGCTAATGGTAGTGTTGGTTGCTGCTAGCCGGTGCATAGGGATGCCAAGAAGTTGGAGCAGACTTTTCGGGATGATGCTTATTGACGATCTCGGGTCGATATGCATCCTATCCACCTTGATGTCGCCTATGTATCCAGTGTAGTACAAGGGGCGATCATGTAAGTTGGTCTTAATCAACATGTCCTACGGAGTAAATACGATGTTGGTCATTGCATCTGTGCTACCGTCGTCCTGTAGATCTGCTGGCGGGTCTTCCCTTGGAGGCTTGACCTGAGCTAAGTAGGCATCAGCATTCTGGAGTGCTTTGCTTAATACGACACGAAGATCCTTGGAGAGCCTTAGGAGCTCGTATAGCGACAACTTTGCTTGCGTATTATCCAATTGTGCTAATATGTCAAAGTTGTAAGGTCTCTCCAGTCCCTGAGGTATATCACTATGGAGTGGGCTATCGAAGCGGGTTTCCTTCGTCTTGGATTTATCCGCCAGCGGAGGCTGAGATGGTCTTGGAACATCGGAGGGAGACAACGTTGCCGGCTGAGGATCCTCGGCTGGACTATTCCGTGCGGGCTAGACTTGTGCTCCAGACCGGATAACAATTGTTAGGGTTATATACTAAAAGCATCACTTTTTTAGTAACCTTATTTCCTTAAATTTTGAATGAGAATCATATGGGCAAATGTTTGCATATTGTATTTGTTGCAAGTGTTAATGCAAATGTCTGATATTCTATATTGTAGATAATATGGTATATGGTGTCACACAGAAGATCATATTATCAGTTCCCTATGGAGTATATAAATAGTTCACAACCTAGATGGACTTGGACCATCTATTGGAAAGGTTGTAGTGTAATCTGGTATTAGTCTATCTTGACTATAGGTTTACACTAGTACACTTTGTGTGTATTGAACAGGACCACTTGAGGTTGTTCTCTTTGTACTGACTACATAAGAGAACAAACACCTCTGTTATTATGGATGCTTGTGCTCTTAACCCAGATATAATAACAGACATGTATATGCAGTGTGCATTATTTTGAATCATAAAAGAGTGAGATTCATTATGGATCAACAACATCTATGAATTGGGTAATAACATTGTATGTATGATGGGCTGTTGATTATAAATGGAATCCATGTCCCGATATATCGGGTTGATGATGTCCCCTTAAGGAGCTCATAAGGATTGTCATATAAACCCTGCAGGTGGATTATATCCGACATGATAAATAAAGTTGAGCGGTACTACTTAAGGATAAAAGATGTCGAATCAATATAGTTGTCAGTAACTTAATTTGATCGATGGACATACGATATCTTAACATGGGAAGCCAAACGAGCATATAATAAAAGGAGCCCACAAACATAATTTGGGATTAGGGAGGTAGTGCAACAATAGCTCATTAGTGGACCGAGCTATTGTTAATGGGCCTGGATTGTGTGTTCGGGCTGAACACAGGATATCTAGATCCGTTAGGAGGCCTAACCCTAATTTCTTCTCATGGTCCCTGCCGTAGCCTATATATATCCTCTATTCTCTGGCCTCCAGATATTCGATGAGAAATCTGAAACTTTCTCTAAATTCGTGATTCACGTAAGGAGAGAAAGAGAGGGCTGCCAAGGAGAAGAAAAGGTTGGGAGATCGTCGCCCACACGATGTCCAACTCGAGAAAGGAATACATGCAGAAGATCTTGGGGTCGTTCGTTCGAGATTGCCAGGAATTACTTATCTAATTTCCGCCACAGGTATAATTCGTGAACCCTAGTTTATGCCTATGAAGGGTTAGAACACGTATTAGATCAGTTTAACTTTCTATCGATCAATACACACACCAAAGGAAGGGTCCTGGGAATCCCCAGTTCCATCAATTGGTATCAGAGCCACTTTGGATCTATGTATTGATTGATACGTCCATGTTGTCCAATAAAACCTACGCTGTGTAATAGTCGGTAGAAGTAGATCTGTTCTAACTCGGTTTTGCAGGCATCTTAGATCTAACTATTATGGTCCAATGCATGTTTTTGATTGTGTTGTTTAAACCATGGACATGTCATGGATGTTGTTGTTGCTGTGGATGTAATTAAAATCACGAGGGTTGATCGTGCTTATTATTTTAATTTTACAATCTAGATTATGTGTGAACTCCTTCGGGAGGCATAGGATTGATGTAATTTTAATTATTTTTGATCAATCGTGATGGCGTTGGTGGCTGTTTCTGACGTCGGACGAGATGCTGGTTTTAAGCAGTCCAGAGGCAGATAGATGATTTTCGATGTAGGAATCGACAGCCAAAACCTATAAAAAAAAATAATCGGGGCGCTGCCCCGAACCCCGCGACCTAACCGGGCAGGTCGAACCCCGAAGAGATCTGCGCAGCGCCAGATTTTGGATTCGGATAGTTGAGGACGAAGCAGCAAAGATGACCATAATAGTTGGATATTTTCTCTTAATTTTGTCATTTTGCTTTTTCTGAATATGCATGTTTATTATTGTGTGGTTTTTTTAAAAAAAACCAAGCCTACATTAATAATGGACAACATGGACATAATATCAACTAGTAGAAAAACCCTCATTGATTAAATAACTAAGTGGGAGAGGATATTTATTTAGTTTAAATCCTATGGTCTCCATTACTGGTTTGTAGGTGATGTAATTATACTTACGTGTTGGCTATAGTGCTTTCCACCATATCGGATGAGTATAATTATGGATCACCAGTACAAACTTCCTTAGGGATAATTATAGAAAGTTACCTAGTATGTGTTCACTTCTCCATCTGAAGGAACTCATTACAAGGTAATGGACTTGGTATTAACTAATGGTATACACTTAGATACAAATAATGGTATCCTCCCCATCGGAGTCACTACTATTACTTGTATGACCAGAGCAAGACCAACATATTAATTTTATTTGTCATAAAGTTATGTTGACATGATAGTAAAATTAATAAGAAAAACCTACTTGAACAAAGTTGAATTTGTATACGTCCACACTATCACGACCCGCACCCGCTTCTCGGATACGAGACATGTCCAAGCCAACCTACGCCGCAGAGTCGGCGGTAGAACGCTGTCAAGCCCGCAAAAAATAAATGCTCAAAACACAACATTTGCTGCTCATTCACATTTCTACATTTATTATAACATTTATAATTAAAGAAAATACAAGATTTTATAATTAATGAAATTGATATAATTGCTTTCTATTTCTAGGTTGATCTCAGCATACTCATGTCTTCCTAGTGCTAAGAGTGATCGTGGCTAATCCTGAAAAATGTTGGTTATCCAGTCAGGATTGGAACAAGTACACAAACTGACGACAATACGAAATCACAATAGAATTAACAAGACATGAAAATAACATATAAGATATAAAAAAACTAGAAAGAACTGATGACATGGCACGGTAGAGAAGAAAACAAGGAAAAACTAATAAAGACATCTATCTAGGCGGTTTGAAATATCCTTTTCGACATGTGAATGGCTAGGGGGTAAATCTGGCTCACTGCACGTGTCGTGTGCAGCTGCTATCATGCAAGAATAGACATTTTGGGGATAGTTCTGGGTAGTCCACATGTCTACTAAGATATTTCCCCTCCCGACTACTCCGTGTGACGAGCGTGTCAACAAGCAGCAAGATATATGTATAGACATGAAATGAAAAGACTACTATGAATCGGAAAGCAATCAGAAAGTGCACTTGCCTGAGGTCCTTAGCTGGAGAAACCAATAATACTATACCACTCAATGAGCCACAATCAGTCAACACATGCAGAAGTCTTCAAATGCTGAAATAAATAGTACCAATGTTTTCAGAATAGTCAAATTAGCTAGGATTGCCAGTCCTTAAGTCCAATTCTGGACACAGGGGCAAAACGGTAATTTTGGGCAAAAACGATATCCGCCGTTGGACCCGCTTTGCACCGAAAAGCGTGTCAAGGTCAATGGTCTCTAAAGTTGTCAAACTACATGTCTACGGATCCGGTTTTCCGATACGAACCCAACCGTATGTCCAAAGTTGGATTCCGGCGGGCCGTGCACAAAATCGTCCGTTGAGTCGGACCGTAGGGCCCACAAAACGGCGTACGATTCAACTGTCTCAGAATTGGACCAAACTTGGCATACAGGACCAGAAAAACGATACGGTCCTGTTGGCGTAAGTTTCGTCTCGATCTGACGAGCGTGCACAAAGTAATTGGGAAATTTGCACATAGGTCGATACGGTGAATTTCGACGGATACGCATCAAATTCGTCACGCACACGCGACCAATTTGAATTCCGTCAAAGCCCACACGACCATGAAGCCGTTATGCAGCTTTCGATGCTTACGGTGTGCGACCACGTCGCCCGGATTGGCGGGACGCACGTCGTATCGGATAGTTTTTCACGTTTTCTACTGTTTTGAAAATAGATTTTTGTTGAACTTTGAAAGTTGATTTCTTTGCACATAGTGAACGAAAAATAAATCTACGAGAAAGGTCTTGATCTCCTATAGGTTAGCTATAAATCTGTTCAATTGGATTTCCCAATCGATCGATGGATTGGCTGCAAATCGCCTTCCAAACAGTGCCTTCAACTAGTACCCTGTTTCGTTTCGAAATAGTTTTTCGCCAAATTTTGGCGTCGATTCCCGGACAATCTAACGTGATTCGTTCAAAACTAATTAAAGGGACTAGAAGGTTTTAGGGTTGTGTTCGAATCTGCATAGATGGATCGGAAACTCATCTAGCGACGAAGAAGAAAACTCATCGCGAAACTGGCCCGAAGCCACTGCTGTGCGGTGGTGCTGCTGCCGTTGTTCTCTGTTTGCCGCACGCGCGTGCTGGTCCGACGGCTGGCGGCGGACTGCGGTGGCGCCGAGTCGCACGGTGGCCTTGGTGGCGCGCACACTCGAGGTGGTGGCATCGGTGTTAGGGTTTCTTGAAACACACCTCTCCCGACTACTCGGTCTCGATATTTCTTATATAAGCTCTGCTTATAAAAGGTGCTGAGGACTTGGGCTGCTTTCTACGCGCGGTTTGGGGGTTCAGCGGGGTCCTGTGCGGGGGAAAAATTGCTGGGAAGGCTTTGGGAAAAGGTTGTTGGGCTGAGCTCGGTTTGGGCCGAACTGTGGTGGGCTGGGCTGGCTTTTACTTAGTTAGGTTTTAGTGTATATATATATATGTATATATATACACACATAAAAATATATATACACACATAAATTCCTATATATATATATACACACACATAAATTCCTATATATATATATACACACATGTACATATATATGTAATATATATTTATATATAAATACACATATACACATATAAAAATATACATATATATATACCTTCACATACATTTATATATTTATTTATGTATCTTATACACATGTATGTATACCGATATATATGTATTTATATATATACACGTACACACATATCTTTATATATATTTATGTATACTTACACAGGTACACCTACTTATATATATTTGTATATACGTACACATGCACAATATATAATACTTATTTATATATTTATACACATATATAATATTAATAATACCCATTTTGTATAAATAACCAATATTTAGAAAATATCATTAAGTCCATCCAAAAAGCTAGGAAATATTTGTACGTACCTAAAAGTATGTCTACATAGGCTTGGGCTTGGTTTGGGTCCAATCTGGACTTAGTTTGGTACAACCGGGTTTCCTAAAACTCAATAATATAATTAATAAATAAGTAATCTTCGGTAAGGGTTAAATTACAACTTGGCCTGGTTTTCCTAGTTATGACATCACTATGGCTCGGCCTTTCCTACCAGGGCTAATACACTAGTCAAAGCACGCCACTGCACTATCCGTGCCATGATTCCTAGTCGTCTGATACTTCAAAACTCAACCATGACTAAAGTCATCTACCGTAATAATTAATTAAAATAATTATTCATAAAAATCTAAAAAACACCATTTTAATTAAATAAAAATATTTTGAAAAATTTTCGGGAAGGGAGGCTACAAATCTACCCACCTTAAAATAATTTCGTCCTCGAAATTCTAAATCATAAACATGCCTAAAATTCAAAAATAAAAACTAAAAGGATAAATCTACTATTACCACAATATCCTCAAATTTTTAATTTCTCAGAAATATTTATATCCTCCTCCTAGCCATGTCGTAACTACGAATCATCGAGGACTTCTACCCACCTTTGGTCACACTACTCCATCAAATCTCCTGTCGCTAAAACTTTATAATCTTCCAACTAATTGCTAAAATTTCTACTAATAGATATCTACTGTATATGGCATACATAATCCTCTCCTATTTATCAAGCAATCCAAAATTTAACAAGCAGCCATTTTTCGCAAGTAGATAAAAAATATTGGTAAATTCTAATAAGCCTGATTATTCGTCGCTCTGAAATAAGAGGGTCAGGAAGATAAGAAAAAATAATCGGGAGCAAATATGAAGTTTCAAGAGCGGTTGAGAGTTTCCGATGGTACAGCTAAAAAAGGTGTTTACGAACGACTGACTTGTTTGCTAGATTGGGCTACTCTAGTCCAGTCACTTGCTACATCTAAGAACCCTTCGCTCTTAGAGGGCTTGCAATCCATGCAATACAGAAATTCTGTTTCCGAAATTCTAAACAAGGTTTCACAATAGAACAGAATTTGAGAAATTCAGGTTGTAATCTTTTTCGTGGTTATTTAAACACATGAGCAAGGGATATAATGTAACACAAGATCGTGTCGCGACTTCCGGGTAAATGGAATAAGAGTTACGAATGACATCACATCCTAAGAGGTGGAGGTTCATAGTAGGTATAGGGACCTATTTCAATTAGTTCGGTCTTTCTAGTCCAAATATGGTGGTAGGCCTAGATGGGTTGTATTGGGTCTTAATGGATTCCCCATCTGGACATTACTAGTTGGTTGGATAAACCTTGGATTGCATTCTATATGGACTGGACAAGATTCCAATGGTAAAACTATTCCTATTAGATTAGGGTATTCTAGAATAGGTTTATATTCAAGGGGTTGAGCTAGTTGCCCGTCAGGTTGGTTAGCTAGGTTCATAAAGCCCGAAATACGCCTTCCGTGACCTTTGTGTTTAAGTAGCACATGAGGTCTCAATTGGGTGGCATACTAGTGGCAAGTGTATAGTGGGCTTCGAGTAGATCACTACCATATATTGGGTCGCAGGAATTGAATCGAAGTTAAGGTTCTAATGGAAGTCGGAAAGTGTACCGGTATTATGGTAAGGGATATAACTAGTCCTCTGACATGGAAGTCGTACCTCAAAAATAGAGTACAAGGGGACGGTTTTGAGTGGGACGTGATATACCTAGATGAAGGTGGTCTCGTCTAGATCTTGCAGATGAAATTTGTTGGGAGGTAACAATTAGTCTCGTGCTCCGAATATTAATGGTACGGCCGGGGACACGAAATGATCTAAATGGAAAGTGGGGGTCCATGGGCACTAATCATCATCCTAATGGAAATCATTCTACTCAATCGGTAGTCTTCGTATATCTCAAAAACGTTAGAAGGCTTGCAGTCTACCCACCTTAGAAACTAGGATATGATTTTAGGAATAATGAGATTAGAAAAATTTTGAAGTTCGGATAGTGTGCCCCGACTCTTATTAATAAAGAATAAGGCACGACGAAACGGAATACAATAGATATAAGTCAAGTCAATGTTCGTTCCTCAATAAATGGAAAATGAGTGTGTACAATGACACACGGTCGATAAAATAGAATGACCTACTCGTCCACAGTATACATGAGTTGTCGGAGGGGTAACCAACTCTAAGGCACATCATATGAAAAGATTTCTAACAACTAAGTCGTAAATTTCTATTTGTGTCGATCCTTCCAGACTATTCTCACAAGGGTTCCAGTTAAAGCAAGCTTCAAACAAATAATTAGAGGCTCACAATAATTGGTCTCCTGAGCATAAGTAGTCTCCTAGGTTGGCATTTGGTCAAGGGAAAGATCCTAATCATTCTCGGACTCCAAGGACCAGAAGATCATGATAGTAGGTTTAGGGTCGCAGAGAGGACGAGTAACTTAAGGCAAGGTTCTAGTCACAGGGCTGGCCGATGGTAGCTACACTTGCGTATACAACCATCATGGTCATGGGAATACTAGGTATCTATCTATCAATTACGAACTTTCGTCTTTCAAATCAGTGAAAGACAAAAACAATAAAGAGTTCGAGAGAGATGTCACTGAACACAATTACGTGATTCAAAGATGAATGCATAATTCAAGAGGATTTGTCAAAGCATTCGCGGATGAGATCCTAGAGACATCTACATCTTAATCCACGTAGGCTAATTAGATGAAGAGCGAACCAAATGCATCATGGTTGATCAGACCGTAATACAATGATTCTGATTAGACAATATGTTAGCGGGCGTCCCCAATAAACATATGTCTTGAATCAAGCTCGATAAAAGAGTAAGCTTTGCAAAAACTAAGCTGTAATAGCAGCATTGGCCAAGAGAGTCAAAATATAAATAGGCGAGATTTTTTTGGAAATGAGGCACAAGTAGTTCGAGTTTTGTGAGAATCAAAATCTAACTCGAGATTCGTACACGAATAACAGAATCAGAAATCATAAACTAGTTCCTTATAGCAAAATAGATTTTAAAATAGACAATTCTAACTTATGATATAAGATTTATATCTAAATAAGCAAAAGAAAATTAAACAGTTTATCAAAATTAACGCCTTAATTTAGGCAAGTCTAACATACCAAGTGACTAGTATATCCACATTGGATCACATTGTCATATCAAAAGTAATAGTGTACCTATAGGGATCTAGCAAGCTATCTAAATTGCATGGCCTATCTAATAACCTTAACTACCCAACGGTCAATTTGAACAAGGGACTCCTAGTCCTAGTTATTCTCCTAAATTATTTTAATCCTAGTTTGTGAATGAGCATTTCCTGGTTGCAGGCTCGCAATAGTATGACTAACGTACCATCACGAGTTTGCAATAATTGGCAAAATCTGACCTGCATGGGCCACCACAAAAACTTGTCACGACCCGCACCCGCTTCTCGGATACAAGACATGTCCAAGCCAGCCTACGCCGCAGAGTCGGCGGTAGAACGCTGTCAAGCCCGCAAGAAATAAATGCTCAAAACACAACATTTGCTGCTCATTCACATTTCTACATTTATTACAATATTTATAATTAAAGAAAATACAAGATTTTACAATTAATGAAATTGATACAATTGCTTTATATTTCTAAGTTGACCTCAGCATACCCATGTCTTCCCAGTGCTAAGAGTGATCGCGGCTAATCCTGAAAAATATTGGTTATCCAGTCAGGATTGGAACAAGTACACAAACCGATGACAATACGAAATCATAATAGAATTAACAAGACATGAAACTAACATATAAGATATAAAAAAATGGAAAGAACTGATGACATGGCACGGTAGAGAAGAAAACAAGAAAAAACTAATAAAAGACATCTATCTAGGTGGTTTGAAATATCCTTTTCGACATGTGAACGGCTAGGGGGTAAATCCGGCTCACTGTACGTGTCGTGTGCAGCTGCTATCATGCAAGAATAGACATTTTGGGGATAGTTCTGGGTAGTCCACATGTCTACTAAGATATTTCCCCTCCCGACTATTCCGTGTGACGAGCGTGTCAACAAGCAGCAAGATATATGTATAGACATGAAATGAAAAGACTACTATGAATCGAAAAGCAATCAGAAAGTGCACTTGCCTGAGGTCCTTAGTTGGAGAAACCAATAATACTATACCACTCAATGAGCCACAATTAGTCAACACATGCAGAAGTCTCCAAATGCTAAAATAAACAGTACCAATGTTTTCAGAATAGTCAAATTAGCTAGGATTTCCTGTCCTTAAGTCCAATTCTGGACACAGGGGCAAAACGGTAATTTCGGGTAAAAACGATGTCCGCCGTTGGACTCGCTTTGCACCGAAAAGCGTGCCAGGGTCAATGGTCTCTAAAGATGTCAAACTACATGTCTACGGATCCGGTTTTCCGATACAAACCCAATCATATGTCCAAAGTTGGATTCCGGTGGGCCGTGAACAAAATCGTCCGTTGAGTCTGACCGTGGGGCCCGTAAAACGGCGTACGATTCAACTGTCTTAGTATTGGACCAAACTTGGCATACAGGACCAGAAAAATGATACGGTCCTGTTGGCGCAAGTTTCGTCTCGATCTGACGAGCATGCACAAAGTAATTGGGAAATTTTTATAGAGGCCGATACGGTGAATTTCGACGGATACACATCAAATTCGTCGCGCACACGCGACCAATTTGAATTCTGTCAAAGCCCACACGACCATGAAGCCGTTACACAGCTTTTGATGCTTACGGTGCGTGACCACGTAGCCCGGATTGGCGGGACGCACGTCGTATTGGATGGTTTTTCACGTTTTCTACTGTTTTGAAAACAGATTTTTGTTGAACTTTGAAAGTTGATTTCTTTGCACATAGTGAACGAAAAATAAATCTACGAGAAAGGTCTTGATCTCCTATAGGTTAGCTATAAATCTGTTCAATTAGATTTCCCAATCGATCGATGGATTGGCTGCAAATCTTCTTCCAAACAGTGCCTTCAACTAGTACCCTGTTTCGTTTTGAAATAGTTTTTCGCCAAATTTTGGCGTCGATTCCCAGACAATCTAACGTGATTCGTTCAAAACTAATTAAAGGGACTAGAAGGGGTTAGGGTTGTGTTTGAACCTGCATAGATGGATCGAAAACTCATCTAGCGACGAAGAAGAAAACTCATCGCGAAACTGGGCCGAAGCCACTGCTGTGCGGTGGTGCTGCTGCCGTTGTTCTCTGTTTGCCGCACGCGCGTGCTGGTCCGACGGCCTGCAGCGGCCTGCGGCGGCGTCGAGTCGCACGGTGGCCCTGGTGGCGCGCGCACTCGAGGTGGTGGCATCGGTGTTAGGGTTTCTGGAAACACACCTCTCCCGACTACTCGGTCTCGATATTTTTTATATAAGCTCTGCTTATAAAAGGTGCCGAGGACTTGGGCTGCTTGCTACGCGCGGTTTGGGGGTTCAGCTGGGTCCTGTGCGGGAGAAAAATAACTGGGAAGGCTTTGGGAAAAGGTTGTTGGGCTGAGCTTGGTTTGGGCCGAACTGTGGTGGGCTGGGCTGGCTTTTACTTAGGTTTTAGTGTATATATATATATATATATATATATATATATATATATATATATATATATATATATATATATATATATATATATATGTATATATATACAAACATAAAAATATATATACACACATAAATTCCTATATATATATACACACATGTACATATATATGTAATATATATTTATATATAAATAGACATATACACATATAAAAATATACATATATATACCTTCACATACATTTATATATTTATTTATGTATCTTATACACATGTATGTATACCGACATATATGTATTTATATATATACACGTACACACATATCTTTATATATATTTATGTATACTTACACAGGTACACCTACATATATATATTTGTATATACGTACACATGCACAATATATAATACTTATTTATATATATATATATATATATATATATATATATATATATATATATATATATATATATATATATATATATATATATATATTACACATATATAATATTAATAATACCCATTTTGTATAAATAAAAAATATTTAGAAAATATCATTAAGTCCACCCAAAAAGCTAGGAAATATTTGTACGTACCTAAAAGTATGTCTACATAGGCTTGGGCTTGGTTTGGGTCCAATCTGGACTTAGTTTGGTACAACCGGGTTTCCTAAAACTCAATAATATAATTAATAAATAAATAATCTTCGGTAAGGGTTAAATCGCAACTTGGCCTGATTTTCCTAGTTATGACATCACTATGGCTCGGCCTTCCCTACCAGGGCTAATACACTAGTCAAAGCACGCCACTGCACTATCCGTGCCATGATTCCTAGTCGTCTAATACTTCAAAACTCAACCATGACTAAAGTCATCTACCGTAATAATTAATTAAAATAATTATTCAAAAAAATCTAAAAATCACCATTTTAATTAAATAAAAATATTTTGAAAAATTTTCAGGAAGGGAGGCAACACACACTATCGTGGCATGCTAAATTCATGGTGTTCAAGGTGTTGGTGAATTTCTGATTATTGTTTTGAGGGAATCAATATTTAGTTAATTTAAAAAGTTTTTTTTTGCCCTACATAATTTTATTTATGTGATTCTCAGGATTTCAAAAATGGGTTCTTTCAGTCCACTTATGGTGATTCTTAAAGAAAACAAACTTACTGGACCTAATTATATTGACTGGAAACGTAATTTGGATATTGTTCTGACTGCTGAGGAGTACAAATATGTACTTTCTGAGGAATGTCCACCTAAGCCTGATGCTAACTCTGATGAAGAGGTCAAAGAGGCTTATAAGAAGTGGAAAAAGGCAGATGAAATGGCGCGGTGTTACATTCTGGCATCTATGTCAAATGTACTGCAACATCAGCATCAGGCCATGGCCACTGCTTATGACATGATGTATAACCTCAAGGAACTCTTCGGACATCAGAGTAGAGCAGCTAGGCAGTTTGCTATGAAATGTTTGATGAATACAAAAATGACTGAGGGTACACCAGTAAGGGATCATGTTCTTAAGATGATGGGTCATCTGAATGAGATGGAGATCCTTGGAGCTGAAATCGATGGGGAATCCCAGGTCGATATCATTCTCGGGACTCTGCCTAAAAGTTTTGACAATTTTTGCCTTAATTACAACATGAACAAAAGGCTGTATAGTTTGGCAGAACTTGCAAAAGAGCTACAAGATGCTGAATCTCTCTTTAGGCAGAGTGGTCATGTTTTTGTTTCTGAAAAGGCTTATACTTCTAAGCCAAAAGGCGGTAAGAAGAAGAATAACATTCAGGAACAGGCAAACACAGCAAAGAAGGGCATGGGACCTCAAAGCGTGGTGAAAAAGCCGAAAGGCAAATGTTTCAAGTGCAAAGGGTCAGGACATTGGAAGACTGATTATCCACTTCTCAAATAAGGGAACAACGAAGGTATATCTCATTTACTAGTAGTTGAAACATGTTTAGCGGTGATATCTATCGGCACATGGTGTGTAGATACAGGAGCCACTAATCATGTCTGCAATACATTACAGGGGTTCCAGGAAACCAGACGGCTCAGTGATGGAGAGATATGCTTGTTCATGGGTGATGCTACAAAAGTATCGGTCGTTGTATTAGGAGATGTTACTTTATCTTTTGGTAGAAATAAGTCTTTGACATTGAAAGATTATCTTTATGCACCTTCACTTAGAAGGAATTTAGTTTCTGTTTCTATGTTAGTTAATGATGGATATTCAGTTTATTTTAATGACAATATTGTTATTAGAAAGAATAAACATTTTATCTGTTCTGGTGCATTGGTTGATAATTTGTATGTCATTAATCCTATTTTGCCCACAATGCAACTTATGGAAATGAATAATATATCATCTAACTTAAATAAGAGAAAAGAACCTTCTTGTATGAACCAAACAGATCTTTGGCACTTACGATTGGGACATATTAACCTAAGAAGGATTCAAAGACTGGTTGAAGATGGACCTTTGAGTTCATTGGAAGTGGAGGCACTACCAGTCTATGATTCCTGCTTGGAAGGTAAAATGACCAAAAGGCCTTTTACGGTAAAGGGGTATAGGGCTAAAGATGTGTTGGAATTGGTTCATTCTGATTTATGTAGACCCATGACTATCCAAGCTAGAGGTGACTTTGAATATTTTGTCACATTTATTGACGATTATTCAAGGTATCGATACATTTATTTGATGCGCCGTAAGTCTGAGTGCTTTGAGAAATTCAAAGAGTACAAGACTGAAATGGAGAAACGTCATAAAAAATGTATCAAGTCATTACGATCAGATCGTGGTGGCAAATACCTCTTTGGAGAGTTTAGGGATTATTTATCAGAGGCTGTGATTGCATCCCAATTCACTGCACCTGGAACGCCTCAGCAGAATGGTGTAGCCGAAAGAAGGAATAGAACTCTTATGGAGATGGTTAGATCAATGATGAGTTATTCGGATTTGCCAGATTCGTTTTGGGGATATGCCTTAGTGACTGTAGCTTATATTTTGAACTTGGTTCCTTCTTAGTCAGTACCTCTTACTCCCACAGAGCTGTGGATTGGGCGTAAGTCTAGTCTGAAATATGTCCGCATTTGGGGTTGTCCAGCACATGTGCTGAATGGAAAAGCAGATAAGTTGGAATCTCGTACAGAAGTACGCTTGTTTGTAGGCTATCCAAGAGGAAGGAAAGGAGGTTTATTTTATAGTCCTAAGTATCATAAGGTCATTGTTAGCACCAATGCCTGATTCTTAGAGGAAGACTATGTGATGAACCATAAACCTACAAGTAGAGTTGTTCTAGAAGAACTGAGATGTGAGACACCAAGTACTTCAGTACCAACAGTACAAGAGGATGAACCACAAATAACTGCACAACGTGTCACAAATGTTACACCACAACCGATAGTGCCTCGTCGTAGTGGGAGGGTTGTGATACAACCTGATAGATATATGTTCTTGGGAGAGTCGTCAGACTTCGTCCCTGAGGAACAAGATTATGATCCCTGTACCTACAATGAAGCACTCCAAGATAAAGATGCAGAGTCTTGGCAAAAAGCAATGATATATGAAATAGAATCTATGGATTCTAATCAGGTCTGGGAGCTTGTAGAACCACCCGTTGGTGTAAAAGCCATTGGATGCAAGTGGGTCTATAAGAGAAAAAGAGGATCAGACGGTAAGGTTGAAACCTTTAAAGCTTGGCTTGTAGCAAAAGGTTTTACTCAAAGAGAGGGTATCGATTATGAGAAAACCTTTTCTCCTGTAGCCATGCTTAAGTCTATCCGGATTCTTTATCTATTACAGCTCATCTCGATTATAAGATTTGGCAAATGGATGTCAAGACAGCTTTCCTTAATGGAAGTCTTGAGGAAGACATCTATATGAAGCAACCCGACGGGTTCATTGAAAAGGGCCAGGAGTATCTTGTTTGTAAGCTCAAGAAGTCCATTTATGGACTTAAGCAAGCTTCCAGATCTTGGAACATATGTTTTGATCAGGTGATAAAATCCTATAGATTTGATCAATGTCAGGATGAATCATGTGTATACAGAAAGTGTGACGAAAACGTGGTGGTGTCCCTAGTACTTTATGTGGATGACATCTTGCTCATTGGAAACAATGTGAAGGTGTTATCTGATGTAAGGGTATGGTTATCCAAACAGTTTGATATGAAGGACTTGGGAGAAGTAGGTCACATCCTTGGGATCAAAGTTCTATGAGATCGCAGGAAAAGGATGTTGGGCTTATCCCAAGCTTTCTATATCGATACTGTACTAACTCGTTTTAGTATGCAAAATTCTAAGAAAGGTTTGTTACCTTTTAGACATAGAATTGCTCTATCAAAGGAGCAGTGTCCGAGGACACCTAAAGAGATAGAGAACATGAAGGCAGTTCCTTATGCTTCAGCAGTAGAAAGCTTAATGTATGCAATACTATGTACGAGACCAGACATCTGGTTTGCCGTAGGCATGGTCAGCAGATATCAGTCTAACTCAGGACAAAAGTACTGGACTGCCGTAAAACATATTTTGAAGTACCTGAAAAGGACTAAAGAGTATATGCTAGTTTACCAGGCAGATAGTTTAGTTCCCTTGGGGTATACAGACTCAGATTTTCAGTCAGATAGGGATTCCAGGAAATCTACCTCAGGTTATGTGTTTACTTTGGGAGGTGGAGCCATTTTGTGGATAAGTATCAACCAAAAATGTATTGCTGATTCCACCATGGAAGCCGAGTATATGGCAGCCTCTGAGGCAGCCAAAGAAGCGGTTTACCTCAGAAACTTTCTGTTGGACTTGGATGTGGTACCTAGTTTGCCTAAGTCTATTACACTTTATTGTGATAATAGTGGTGCAGTTGCAAACTCGAAGGAACCACGAGCCCATAAGACTGGCAAACATATTGAGCGCAAGTACCACCTGATACGAGATTTCGTAAAAAAAGGAAAAGTTGCTGTGATCAAGATAGCATCAGCCGACAACCTAGCTGATCCCTTTACAAAGAGCTTACCAGCTAAGGCTTTTGATAGTCATGTTGAGGAAATGGAGTCAGATGTGTAGCAGCATGGCTTTAAGTATAAGTGAGAGATTTATAACAGTATACTGAAAAGCAATGCTTCGAGTATAAGTGGGAGAGTGTTAGGGTTGTATACTAAAAGTATCACTTTTTTAGTAACCTTATTTCCTTAAATTTTGAATGAGAATCATATGGGCAAATGTTTGCATATTGTATTTGTTGCAAGTGTTAATACAAATGTCTGATATTCTATATTGTAGATAATATGGTGTGTGGTGTCACATAGAAGATCATATTATCAGTTCCCTATGGAGTATATAAATAGTTCACAACCTTGATGGACTTAGACAATCTATTGGAAAGGTTGTAGTGTAATATGGTATTAGTCTATCTTGACTATAGGTTTACACTAGTACACTTTGTGTGTATTGAACAGGACCACTTGAGGTTGTTCTCTTTGTACTGACTACATAAGAGAACAAACACCTCTGTTATTATGGATGCTTGTGCTCTTAACCCGGATATAATAACGGACATGTATATGCAGTGTGCATTATTTTGATTCATAAAAGAGTGAAATTCATTATGGATCAACAACCTCTATGAATTGGGTAATAACATTGTATGCTTGATGGGTTGTTGATTATAAATGGAATCCATGTCCCGATACATCGGGTTGATGATGTCCCCTTAAGGAGCTCATAAGGATTGTCATGTAAACCCTGCAAGTGGATTATATCCGACATGACAAATAAAGTTGAGCGGTACTACTTAAGGATAAAAGATGTCGAATCAATATAGTTGTCAGTAACTTAATTTGATCGACGGATATACGATATCTTAACATAGGGAGCCAAACGAGCATATGTAAAAGGAGCCCACAAACATAATTTGGGATTAGGGAGGTAGTGCAACAATAGCTCATTAGTGGACCGAGCTATTGTTAATGGGCCTGGATTGTGTGTTCGGGCTGAACACGGAATATCTAGATCCGTTAGGAGGCCTAACCCTAATTTCTTCTCATGGTCCCTGCCGTAGCCTATATATCCTCTATTCTCTGGCCTCCAGATATTCGATGAAAAATCTGAAACTTTCTCTAAATTCGTGATTCACGTAAGGAGAGAAAGAGAGGGCTGCCAAAGAGAAGAAAAGGTTGGGAGATCGTCGCCCACACGACGTCCAACTCAAGGAAGGAATACGTGCAGAAGATCTTGGGGTCGTTCGTTCGATATTGCCAGGAATTACTTGTCTCCTTTCTGCCGCAGGTATAATTCGTGAACCCTAGTTTCTGCCTATGAAGGGTTAGAACACGTATTAGATCAGTTTAACTTTCTATCGATCAATACGTACACCAAATGAAGGGTCCTGGGAATCCCTAGTTCCATCAACGATATCTGCAGCTTCTTCAGCTTCAGCTGAAATTGTATGGCAGACTCTAGACTTCCTGCCCTTCTTCTTGTTGGTAGTAGATGACACCCCCTGGGTAACTTCGGGCACCAAGTCTGGATGCACCCACATGATCTCTCCTCGCGATGTGGTGAGGGGTACCAATCCAGATGTCTGGCTCCGGGCGGGACCTTTATCGTTGCCCGGAGGACATGTATTACCCCGTCTGGAGTACTTTTCAGAGGAAAGTCGCCGAACTAAATAGATACCATGTTCGCCACCATGGTAATCTCTTCAAAGTCTATCGACAGAGCTTTTGAGTCGATAAGACTCTGAATGTATCGCTTCAATTGGAAACAATCATGAGTAGCATGATGGACATAGCGGTGGAAGTGATAGTACTTTGGGTCCTCCATTTCTGCTGCTCGGGGCTCGCGCCTTGGTGGAGGGAGCTGGATCCTACCCCCTTGCAAGAGCATATCGAAGATAGGTTTGACATGACTATATTCGAATGAGTAATTGATCTTGGGCCGCTGACCTTTCGCCTGTTTTTGTTCGGGCTTTTGAGTCGCATCAGTGACCGTGGCCTGTTTGCCCTTGTTGTCCCGGTTAGTGGTAGTGCCATTGTTGTTGTTACTGGAAGTTGGACCAGGACGTCTGCCCTTATTTTCTCCGTCTGGGATGTGTAACCCCAGCTGGCGAGCCTTCTTCAATTTTGCCTCCGCGTTGGAAGCACTTATGATGAAGGTCGTCCAATCCCTGAACTAATCGTCACCCATCCAGAGGCTAATTGCAGGGAGCAGCTTCTTCTGGCAGATTTCAATCAGGGAGCTCTCGGGATTGCCCTGAGGCAATCACATTGCGGTTTGGCAAAACCGTTCGATATAGTTCCTCGTCAGCTCTCTCTCCTCCTGAACGACGTCTATGAGAGATGACATCGTCACATCATATCCCACCTCGTAGAATCTCTCCAGGAATATGTGCTTGAAGCCGTCAAAAGAATTGATACAGTTGTCGAAGAGGTTGCGGTACCAGTCGAACGTGATCCCCTCCAATGCTCCGATGAATAATCGCATGAGGATGGCGTCACTATACGGCAAGTGGTCGGTGGTGACTTCAAAGTAAGTCATGTACCGACTAGCAGAGGTCTTCCCATCATAAGAATCGATATGAAACAACTTGTACCATGGTACAAAAGGTACGTCCCTCCATGCGACGGGATATGGCTGTCGTATTCTGAGATCCCAAGAGGAGTCTCGGGCATTGAACATCGCTCGAAGCTCCTGGACTTTCCTCCTAGCCTCCTTGGCTTCATCTGCAGCTGAAAGAATGGATGGTGCTACGGGATCATCACCCAAAAGAGGGGTGGTCATGTTGGAGTCCGAGTTGACTGCGGGCCCCAAGCTTGTTTGTCCGGGCGTCCTCGCTGGTTGATCTGGCAAGGCAGCTTTGATCTCGTCCACCGACTTGACTAAGGTTAGGAGCACAGATTCGAGCACTTCTAGCCTTTGTCAGTCGGAAGGCGCTTCATGATCGTCGTCAGTCATAAAGATTGTTCTTACGTGGGTAGAGGTAGAATGGATTGTGGCAGAGGTACTCTCCGTGCCGTACCCTTGTATAGAGAAATCGTCATGAAATGTCAGAATATCATCTTCGTCAGACTCGGAAGGGGTGCTACCCCCGTGCAGGAAGCCGCATCGTCTTGGCGAGGGTGGTGGCCCTCAGGGAAATTCGATTCTGTTGCAGAGTTCTGGGGGATCTCTATCCCCTGTGTGTGCTCTTGGTACACCGGGTAGTCGCATACATTGAGGGGGCTGTTACCTTCAGCTTCATCTACTCTTAAGTGTTGGCACAACGATTTTGATACATTGTTCACAATAACCCTTGTACGTCTTTAGTTTGTAATTTTTACAGGCACTTCCAAAAAGACAAGAATAGAAGAAAGGAATCTCCATGCAAATTCCATGAAGCTTATCAAAGACCATGGAGCCCTGCAATTCTCCATTATCAAGATGATGATATACTACAACAAAGAGAAATGCAAAAGACTATGAACCAGACCATGTAAAAAGATCCAGCTTGAAGACTACAAAGAAGACGGTTCTTATCCCTGTTCTTTTCCTGAGTCTGTAAATGTCTAGGAATCTTTGTACGCACTTTGCTTGGATGACTAGCATAAAGATAGAAATGGTGAAGTAAATGTCTCTCAGAGGAGACGAAAAATCCGACGAATTTCCGAATAAATCCACCGGATAATCCGATCGCTAACAGCAAGTTAGTGAGCAGCAGTTCGGATTATCCGACGGACATCCGCGGAAATCCTGCGGATAATTCGAACCCCTCACAGCAAGTTAGTGAGAAGAAGTTCGGATAATCCGACGGATATCCACGGAAATCCGACGGATAATCCGAACCTCTCACAGCAAGTTTATGAGCAGAAGTTCGGATCATCCATCAGACTTCCGCTGAAATCCGACGGATAATCCGAACCTCTCACAGCAAGTTTATGAGCAGAAGTTCGGATCATCCGCCGGACTTCCGCTGAAATCCGACGGATAATCCGCTTGACTTATTTGCAACTTTCGAATTCAAATCCAACGGCAGCTGGCAGCTGCATTTAATGCATCTAACGGCTCTTTTTATGACCGTTACTATTGACCGGATGATCCGACGGATTTTCGTTAAAATCCGGTGGATAATCCGATTGATGGCTGAATGCCCTTTATGACTTTGGGTTTGTATAAAAGGGGCTTTAGTATCTCCTCATAAAAGCTACCTCTTCCAAGCTTTAAATTTCCTCAACAACAAAAGAGCTTCACCATTACTACTCTACTCAATCTTCAATTGTCATCATCTCCCAAAGTGCTAGAGTATTTACGAGTTGTAATTTTCGATCTTCACGTGTTAGAAGATCAACAAGTTCTCTTCTCATCCGTTTGAAGTTGGCGAGCCTTCATAAGAAAACTCGTGTGTTGAAGTTGGCGAGTCTTCGGATCCAAACTCGTGTTGAAGTTGGCAAGTTCTTCGGATCCAAACTCGTGTGTACTATTTGATTAAATAGTAGATTTAAGCCGGAGAGAGTTCCGGGACTGGATTGCCTCAAGCGAGGATACCAGGATATATCTTGTGTTTGATCTTCCTACTCTCTCTTTTTATTTATCATATATTGCTTCTTGTGATCAGTTAATTTTTATTTCCCTATTCACCCCCCCTCTAGGGTTCTACAATTGGTATCAGAGCTTTGTTCTCTTGATTTAGATTTACACCCTTGAGTGATCCATGGCCACTAACCCTAGTATCAACACCTTTCACAATGAGGGACACTCCACAAATAGGCCTCCCCTATTTGATGGAACCAACTATAACTACTGGAAAATTAGGATGAGCATTTATCTGAAGTCCATAGATTTCGATTTATGGGATTGTGTGATAAATGGTCTCCCTACTCCTTCCAGAGTTATTGAAGATATTGTATCTGACACCCTTAGGGACACACTTACTGAAAACACCAAGAAGCTTGCTAGTCGAGATGCCAAGGCTATGAACGCTCTTTATTGTGCTCTCGATAGTAGTGAATTCAATAGAATCTCTACCTGCAAGACTTCCAATAAGATTTGGAATTTACTTGAAGTCACACACGAGGGTACTTCACAAGTGAAGGAATCCAAGATTAGTAGACTCACGCAAGAATATGAGTCCTTTAAGATGAAGCATGATGAATCTATTACTTGCATGTTTACTCGTTTTGGTGATATTATTAATCCTCTCTCTTCTCTTGGTAAGGAATATCCTGCTCATGAAAAGATCAGAAAAAATTCTTAGAGGATTGACAAAAGTATGGAGTCCTAAAGCTACCGCAATCGTTGAGGAGAACGACCTGACAGTCATGAACCTTGAGACCCTCATGGGTAAGCTAATGACTCATGAACTCGATATGAAGGATCAAGAGGAATCCTCCATACAAGAAAAGGAGAAGGAGAAGGCCAAAGAGAAGGAGAAGTCTCTTGCTCTCAAAGTTACAAAGTCCTACTCCAAGGATAGCTCCGACGACAATGAGTCGGACGATGATGAAAAAATAGCTCTCACAGCTAAGCACTTCCGGAAGTTCCTTAAATTCAACAAAGCCAACCACTTCAGACGGGATAATGAGAAAGATCCGACGTGTTATCAATACAGAAGAACCAGACACATCAAGAGGGACTGTCCGATGATAAGAAAAGACTCAAGCAAGTACGAGAAGCCTAGCAAAGGAAGCTCGTCATCCAGGAAATTTGTCAACACAAGCATTTGGTGTGAGAGTGATGCAAGCGACTCCGACAACGACAAAGAGTGCAAACACAATACCAACGTTTGTCTCATGGCAACCGATGAGGTACTTGATGATCTCTCCTTAAATACTCTTACTTATGATGACTTAGAGAAAGCTATCCTGGAACTACATGAAGGGCACAAAGGTGTTAGGAACAAATACAAGAAATCTCTAAAAGAGGTTGATGCTCTTCAACTTGAGGTAGAAAGACTCTCAAGCATCATTATTGATGTAAAGGAAAAATCTCCTGCTTCTGACTTGGATGAGATAGAGTCTTTACGACTCAAGTTTCAAAAATCTATTGTCACCATCAAGAAAAAGGATGATGAGATTCAATCCATGAGAAGAGCTTATAAATTTGCTATGCATAAGGTTCAAGATGCTAACAGGAGAGAATATGATACTTCTATTAAGTATAATGATCTTCTTGTTCAGAGTAAAAAACTAGGTAATAAGAATACTATTCACATGCACACTCCAAGACACCTCCACACTCACCACAATGCTAGGCATACTTCTTACATGAACACTACACACAAATCCTTTTCTAACACAAGGAAATGACCATTTGTTAAGAAAAACACTTTGCATCATGCCTTTTATTATCATCATCATAATACTAATGATAGAACTCCTCGCACTAGAAATTCACATATGCATGATACTTACACATCTTCTTCTAAATCCTCTATGATTTGCAACTACTGTGGCTTGCTTGGACATACGACCAATTATTGTCACACAAGGAAACTAGTTGATAAGAAAGTTTTTAAGTGGGTTCCTAAGACTAACACTCAAGGACCCATACGATCATGGGTAGCAAAATGTTCATCTTCAACTTATGTTGTAGGTGAAGAGTCCTTCTCATGCTAGAAGCAAGTGGATTCTCGATAGCTGTTGTTCACGGCACATGACCGAGGATGCTTCATTATTTACAACGCTATTGATGAAGAAGGAAGGACACGTCTCCTTTGGTAACAATCTTAAAGGTCACATTATAGGAAATGGTATTATCGGTTCCCCTCCTTATCCTTGTATTAAGAATGTGTGTCTTGTTACTAATCTTAAACACAATCTTCTTAGTATTAGTCATCTTACCGATAACGGTTATGATATCATGTTTGTTAAGCTCAAATGTTTTATTATCGATAGTTCAAGTGAATCTATTGTTTATGAAGGCATTAGAGAAAACAATATTTATGTTTTATATCTTGTCGAAGACACTAACAATGATAGGTGCTTAGTTGCTAAGAACGATGAGAGTTGGCTTTGGCACATGAGGCTTGGACACGCCAACATGGATACTATTTCTCGTCTTGCTACCAAGAAGCTCGTAAGAGGACTCCCAATTATCCCGTTCAAAAAGGATATGGTGTGTGAAGAATGCGAGAAGAGTAAGTTGACCAAGTCATCCTTCAAATCCATCAACTCTGTGAGTACCTCTAGACCTCTTCAACTTATTCATATGGATCTTTTTGGTCCTAGTAGAATTGCTAGTCTTGGAGGCAAGCTTTATGCTTTTGTTTTGGTTGATGACTTTTCGAGATTTACTTGGGTTATTTTTTTTGCTTGCAAAAGTGATACTTTTCATGAATTTGTTGCTTTTTGTAAACGTGTTCAAAATGAGAAGGTTTTTCTATTAACAAGATTAGGAGTGATCATGGAGGAGAATTTGACAATGTCGATTTCAAAAGTTTTTGTAAAAAGAATGGTTTTGGACATGATTTTGCTTGTCCACGAACTCCTCAACAAAATGGTGTTGTGGAGAGAAAGAATAGAACCCTTGGCGATATGGCCCAGGTTATGTTAAACCAATATAAGCTCCTCCAATATTTTTGGGCGGAAGCCGTTAATACGGCATGTCATGTTATAAATAGGGTCTTGATTAGACCTATTTCTAAGAAGACTCCTTATGAGCTTTGGTTTGACAAAATTTCCTCTATTGAATATTTTAAAGTTTTTGGTTGTAATTGTTTTATTTTGAATACCAAGGATAACCTAGGCAAGTTTGAAGAAAATGCCTATGAAGGAATATTCCTTGGATACTCTACGCATAGTAAAGGTTTTCGTGTTTTTAATAAAAAAGTCTTGTTGTCGAAGAGTCAATTAATGTCTCTTTTAATGAACTTAACTCTTCTACATTTTCTTCTTCCGATGATATTGATAACATCTCATTTGGTTTGGAAAACTCCTCAATTGGAGATCGTCCTTCTTCATCTAACAATGAAGTTGTGACCTCTCCAACAAAAGAGTCTCCACCACTCGAGCCTCCTCAAAAGGATCTCCCGAAAGAATGGAGATTTGTCACAAATCATCCTAAGGAGCTTATCATTGGGGATCCTTCATCCCGTGTAAGCACTAGATCCTCCACTCGTGATCTTTGCACAAATGTGGCTTTTATCTCTCAAATAGAGCCTAAAATTTTTAATGATGCCTTTCATGATGAATTTTGGATGATAGCGAAGCAAGAAGAGCTAAATCAATTTGAGCGAAACAAGGTTTGGGAACTTGTCCCTAAACCTAGCAATTAACCCATTATTGGAACTAAATGGGTGTTTCGAAATAAACTTAATGAAGATGGGTTTGTGACTCGTAACAAAGCCCGATTGGTTACTCAAGGCTATAACCAAGAGGAAGGCATTGACTACGACGAAACCTATGCTCCGGTTGCTCGTCTTGAATCCATTCGTATGCTATGCACTTTTGCTTGCTTTAATAATTTTAAACTCTTTCAAATGGATGTTAAAAGTGCCTTTCTCAATGGTATTATTAAAGAGGAAGTTTATGTTAAACAACCTCCTGGCTTTGAAGATTTTTAATTTCCTGATCTTGTTTTCAAACTACACAAAGCCCTCTATGGCCTCAAACAAGCTTCCTGTGCTTGGTATGAGCGCCTTAGCTCCTTTCTTGTTTCCCATAATTTTTCTAAGGACAAAGTGGATACGACACTTTTTATCAAATCCTACAATGGCACTCTTTTGTTAGTACAGATTTACGTCGATGACATCATTTTTGGTTCTACTAATAATTCACTTTGTGTAGAATTTACTAAAGTAATGCAGGAAGAATTTGAAATGAGCATGATGGGTGAACTATCATTCTTTTTGGGCTTACAAATCAAACAAGGACCCAAAGGAACCTTCATCAATCAAGCAAAATATACGAAGGATCTCCTCAAGCGCTTCGAACTTGACTCATCCAAATCAATGAGGACTCCTATGGCAACAACGACAAAGCTTGACAATGATGAAGAGGGCACATCGGTCGACATTCGTAAGTATCGAGGTATGATCGGTAGCTTACTTTATCTCACTGCTAGTCGTCCTGATATCATGTTTAGTGTATGTCTGTGTGCATGTTATCAAGCAAATCCCAAAGAATCTCACCTGTGTGCCGTAAAACGCATTTTTTGGTATCTCAAGGGCACCATTAACATGGGGCTATGGTACCCAAATTCCTCATCCTTTGAGCTTCACGGCTTCTCGAATGCAGATTTTGCCGGCTGCAAACTTGACCGAAAAAGCACTAGCGGCACATTTTACCTCTTGGGTAAATCCTTGGTATCATGGTTTAGCAAGAAACAAAACTATGTAGCTCTTTCTACCACCGAAGCTGAATACATTGCGGTAGGGTGTTGTTGTGCACAAATTCTTTGGATGACACAGACACTAGTAGATTATGGTATTTCTTCTCATTGCATCCCTATCAAATGTGATAATACTAGCTCCATTAATCTCACGAAAAACTCGATTTGTCACTCACGCACCAAACACATAGAAATAAGACACCACTTTCTACGGGATCATCAACTAAAAGGTGATATTTGTCTTGAATTTGTTGACACCACTCATCAACTTGCTGATATTTTTACCAAACCTCTCTCTGAAGATCGATTCACCTTCATTTGTCGTAAAATCGGTCTCCTCGATCTCTCAAATTGAACTTTTTCTGTATTTTCAGGATTTTTCGACGGATTTTTGCATCATTCCGTCGGATCATCTCATCATTCCAGCAGATTTCTGCGGCCCAAGTTCGGATAATCTGCCGGATTACTGCGGTAATCCGACGGATCTTCCGCATTTAATGTCCTCCGCCAAATTCGGCCACGAACGGCTGCCACATTTATGTGATGTGACCCACCACCTACCCGCTTTAAATTCGATCTCATCTTCATCCGGATTTTTCGACGGATTTTCGGATAAATCTGCCGGATTTTTCGTTCGCGTGGTACAAGCGTAGAAACCGAAGCGTCGGCTGCCTTTCCATCCATTCCCTTTCCTCTCTATCCGTTCCCCTTCCTCTCTATCCGTTCCCAACCATCATAACCCCTCATTACACCTCTCTATCCCCTATATACTTCTTTTCTTCTCCTTCCATCCTTCCCCAAATCCCTCTCACTCCTCTTCCTCCATGGCTTCTCACACCAAGCGTCAACGCCATGACGGAAGCTCCTCCTCCGTTCAGCCTCCTTTCCTTGCTCTTTTTGTTCCTCCTCCTACTCAAGGCTACAATCCACTCATCTTCAAGTCGGCTTCCCTTTCCCGGGAATGGTTCTCCTTCTTCCACAAGGCTCCCGTCTGCTCCGGGAAACCCATCTCGTGGATCAACTTCAAAGACCATCAAAATTTCTTCCGCTTCTCCCACATCGATGCACTCCTCGAGCGTCAGGTTGACTACTATCCGCATATCGTCCGCATGTTCTACTGCAATCTTGTTCCCGCCAAGGAAGGTCCCGAGTTCGAGACTAAGGTTGGTGGCGTCAAGATCACCGTCACTGCCGCATCCTTGGCTACCATCCTTGGTCTTGATGAGCGCAAGGTACATCGTTCCCTTCCGAGCACCATAGACCACATCTCCTTCTCTCCTGACATGTCTTATGAGGAGTTCCTCTTCAACATCTACGGTGGCTCTCTTGTTCAACGCCCGGAGGACAAGGATCTTAGTCCGTTCTTCCATGACATGCATCGCATCCTCTGCCACACTCTGACCCCAAAATCTGGAAACATGGACAGCATGACTGCTGAAGAACTCATCTGCATGTACTATCTGGTCGCCAGACAACCCTTTTTACTGGCCAAATCCATCATCTATACCATGATGCTCATCAGGGACTCTCCTCATCGTTCTCTACTTTTTGGCATGTACATCACTATGATCCTCGAAGCCAATGGTGTTGACCTCACGCACTGCCCGATTGGTGATCCTTGTCCTTCCTCTCTTGCCAAATCGAAGGAGCGTGCTCGTGCGGGTCCTGCTGTTGCTCCTCCTACTGCTCCTGCTGCTGTCGCCGGTGGACCTGCATCTCCTCCGGCGTCCCTCCTCACTCATGATGTTCGCCGCTACATTGATCGCAAGTTTGCCGATCTCTCTCTACCCTTGAGCGCCTTCAGGCTAACATTCGGGGACTCGGCACCCTTATCCACCACAGCTTTATGGATCAAGCCTGCTATATTCAGCACATGTTTGAGGAGCACACTCCCTTTCTCAATCCTAACACTCCTCATCCTGATTTTCCTGGCCCTCGCTTCACTGATCCCAACGTCTATGGTTTCATGTACCCGGACGGCGTTGACCCTTATGGCGCCTTTCCCACTGCTCCCGGGGATGATGAAGATCAGGAGACGGGCCCTTCTCATGCGCCTGACAGTTGATGATGCTGTGTTTAGTCTTGTTTTGTGTTGTCCTTCGGGGACTTTTTAGTATGTTTTCTGCTGTCCTACGGGACTTTTAAAATCTGTTTTTAGTTGTGTGTTGTGGTTGGGCTATCAAAGCCTAGTTATTGTACCCCTGCTTTTCTTAATGAATGTTTCTCTCATGCATTTCAGTTTACTATTATATCCCCTACACATATGTGCTTTATTGTTTTTTTTTCTCACTATCTTTGATTAACTGACAAAGGGGAAGAAATCGTATTGAGGGGGAGATACTTGATTACGGGGGAGCTACTTTCTATATTCTTATTTTTTGTCAATTATCAAAATAGGGGAGTTTATTGGCACATCGATTTTGATACATTGTTCACAATAACCCTTGTACGTCTTTAGTTTGTACTTTTCACAGGCACTTCCAAAAAGACAAGCATAGAAGAAAGGAATCTCCATGCAAATTCCATGAAGCTTATCAAAGACGATGGAGCCCGGCAATTCTCCATTATCAAGATGATGATATACTACAACAAAGAGAAATGCAAAAGACTATGAACCAGACCATGCAAAAAGACCCAGCTTGAAGACTACAAAGAAGACGGTTCTTATCCCTATTTTTTTCCTGAGTCTGTAAATGTCTAGGAATCTTTGTACGCACTTTGCTAGGATGACTAGCATAAAGATAGAAATGGTGAAGTAAATGTCTCTCAGAGGAGACGAAAAATCCGACGGATTTTCGGATAAATCCGCCGGATAATCCGATCGCTCACAGCAAGTTAGTGAGCAGCAGTTCGGATTATCCGACAGACATCCGCGGAAATCCTGTGGATAATCCGAACCCCTCACAGCAAGTTAGTGAGAAGAAGTTCGGATAATCCGACGGATATCCACGAAAATTCGACGGATAATCCGAACCTCTCACAGCATGTTTGTGAGGAGAAGTTCGGATCATCCACCGGACTTCCGCTGAAATCCGACGGATAATCCGAACCTCTCACAGCAAGTTTGTGAGCAAAAGTACGGATCATCCGCCGGACTTCCGCTGAAATCCGACGGATAATCCGGTTGACTTATTTGCAACTTTCAAATTCAAATCCAACGGCAGCTAGCAGCTGCATTTAATGCATCTAACGGCTCTTTTTATGACCGTTACTATTGACCGGATGATCCGACGGATTTCCGTTGAAATCCGGCAGATAATCCGGTTGATGGCTGAATGCCCTTTATGACTTTGGGTTTGTATAAAAGAGGCTTTAGTCTCTCCTCATAAAGGCTACCTCTTCCAAGCTTTAAATTTCCTCAACCACAAAAGAGCTTCACCATTACTACTCTACTCAATCTTCAATTGTCATCATCTCCCAAAGTGCTAGAGTATTTACGAGTTGTAATTTTCGATCTTCTCGTGTTAGAAGATCAACAAGTTCTCTTCTCATCTGTTTGAAGTTGGTGAGCCTTCGTAAGAAAACTCGTGTGTTGAAGTTGGCGAGTCTTCGGATCCAAACTCGTGTTGAAGTTGGCGAGTTCTTCGGATCCAAACTCGTGTGTACTATTTGATTAAATAGTGGATTTAAGCCAGAGAGAGTTTCGGGACTGGATTGCCTCAAGCGAGGATACCAGGATACATCTTGTGTTTGATCTTCCTACTCTCTCTTTTTATTTGTCATATATTGCTGCTTGTGATCAGTTAATTTTTATTTTCCTATTCACCCCCCCTCTAGGGTTCTACATCAAGGAGGCTGAAGACGCACCCCCAGGGCCCGGAAGCTTCTTCTTGGATCGAGTGCCTAAATAGACACCCCCTGTGGTTGATGCGAACCCCCCATATGAGGGTCTTCTTACAATACTGGCCGAAATGGCCGGGCTGGAAGAGCCTGCCTTTTTTCCTCCCTTGCCAGGAGGAACTTTTTGAGTTGAATTACAGGAGGCGAAAGGAAACTCTTTATCCCCTGGAATTTGCACAGGTGCTGGCTGCTGCAGTCGCTGGAAAACTGACTGCCGATCTTCAGGTGCTGCTGATTTGTTGCAACAACAGTTAATGATGACTTGTGTGCAACGACGCCCCGAGAGGGACTCATTGCATGCTGACACTGCCGTCTTACGTTTGTGAGTAATCACGTCACGTAAGTCGGTAGGAAGCTTTTCTACCTTTACACCCAACTTGTGAACTCGGGAATCCCGAGCGCACGGGTGCTTAGGCATCATGTTTGCTCCCTGATCCGTGGCTAGTAAAAGCACTTGCTCTGGATCTTTAGAGGGAGATTTTAAAGACCCACCCTGTCCGTTAGCCTTGGGGGACTGGACGCGGGTGGTTCTGTACAACTTTCTATCAGGAGCCCGTGTAATAGTTAACGGGGCCCACTGACAGTCAGCAACTTGGACAGTTGACTGGGCTGGTTGAGCCCGCACTGCCCTAGACCTTTTTGACTTAACGCCCAAAGGCGCATAGTAAAAAAAGTCAAGACTGATACATCCCGCATCTTTAGTGGGCCGCATGGCATCAGGCCCGCATAAGAGGCGGTCGAACACAGAGCTGTTTCACTTAACAAAATACCTAAAATTAGCTTTTGAAAGAAAACTAGAAAAAGTACAGAAAGTACATATTGTTCTGGGAAGTATTGCTATGGAAGTATGATCTGAGAACGATCACTTCGTTCCTTGGACCATACGATGATGATGATGAAAACTGCTTGAAGAAGACGAACAATCGGAAGAACTAAGTCACCGGAAAGGTATCGAGCAACGACACTGATGGCACAGTCGAATGCTTTCTTGCTTTGCTTCACGCTGTTCTTGAGAAAAAGTTGGAGAAATGTTTCTGGGAATATCACTCTGGAAGTATGAGTTTTCTCAGAATCTCCTCTCCTGTCTCTATGTTGATCTCCTGATCCTGTCTATATGAAAAATAAGCCTATTTATAGACTTAACCCTTTGTGCGTAAAAAGCAACAAAATTGGGTCTTTACGCTAGCAACTGTCAACCACGATGTAACTCATCCTCTACGCACATTGACACGTGTCCCATGTAAAGTTTGATCTCTACGCATGGTGACACATGTCCCACTACTTCAACAAAATGGGAAGAGCACATATACACGTTCCTCGAGAAGTGTGACATGAAAGCCATGTGGGTAAACCACGTTCTTAAGTGGTCAAAAAAGATCGGGCGTAAAAAGGACCCAAAATATACTCCTAGCGTATAGTGGCAAACTGGGCATAAAATAGCCCAAAATAAACTTCCCAGCGTAAAGTGGCTAGAAAAATATCCTTGAGCATAAAAAGTAGCCCAAATAGACTTTACGCCCACAATAGTCTTGAGCGTAAAAGCTCGAATAACTATCGTGCGTAAAGGAAGCAGTTTTATTGAGCGTAAAAATAGCCCCATCTGCACACTATACGACGAGTATTGGTTTTGGTGTAAATCCAATCTTCTCGACTTCTGTGCTGCATGCTGTCAGAAAAAATCATTCTGTCAGATCAAATATCTGGCATTAAATGCGGCCTGACAGTCTGTCCCCAGCGTAAAGTTCAATGAATTAGCTCCTGCGTAAAGTAGCTAGCGTAAAGTGTAGTTTGCGTTGAAAGTAGCTCGCGTAAAATTCTCAACTTCTTTGACTAAGTCCATGAAGCACTTTTTACGCTCCTACAAGACCCCCTTTAAAGTTTTTAAATTATTTTCAAAAATTTGAAATACTTTGAACAGAAGCGTAAAATTCGGGATTTCAACAGTCAGCATAGAATTCGGGATATCCAACGGTCATCCGCGTAAAAGTTGGGATATCCAACAGTCAGCATAAAAATCGGGAATTTGAACCGATTCAAAATTCTCTATAAATAGAGCTTTTTGAAGAGAGAAAAACTTTACTTATCTCCCGTACTCTCGATCTCTCTTACTTTTCTCCCTCTTTCAAACTCTTGCTTTCAATCCAGTGGCTCCCAAGAAGTCGTCCGCCGCCGGCAGCAAGGGCAAGAAGCCCGTCGGTTCAACCTCGGCCGACCGCACGAAAACCTCCGTCCAATCATCCACGACGCCCCAACAGAGCAACCCCGCCGTCGCTCTGACAATGAAGGGTAAAACCCTACTTTATCTCGGCTACAAGTTCGCCGGAGAAAATGAAGAAAGCCCGAACCTTCAGATTTTACGCCCACATCATACGTGTTAGCGTAGAAACTGAAATAACAAAATATGCCCACGTTTATTCGTGTCAGCGTAAAGTTAAGAATATATGCCCACGTTTATACGTGTCAGCGTAAAATTAAGAAATATGCCCACGTCTATACGTGCCAGCGTAAAATTTAAAATACGCTCATGTCAACACATGCCAGCGTAAAATTTCAAATACGCTCACATCAACATGTGCCAGCGTAAAATTTGTAATACGCTCACATCAATATGTGCTAGCATAAAGTTTAAAATACGCTCATGTCAACAAATGCCAGCGTAAAATTTTAAATACGCTCACATCAACATGTGCCAGCGTAAAATTCGTAATACGCTCACATCAATATGTGCTAGCGTAAAATTTAGAATACGCTCATGTCAACACATGCCAGCGTAAAATTCATAATACGCTCACATCAACATGTGCTAGCGTAAAAAATAAAAGACTTTGTGTAAACCAAAGACTTTTTTACACTTTAAAACTTTTTTATCAACTTTAATAAGCGTAAAATTTACATAGTCAAAGTCTTTAACCTTTATGTGTAAAAATATAGACTAATTTATCTGCGTAAAAATTTCAAATTAGATTTTCACTAACTTGATTTTTCTTTTTCTTTTGGCAGTGGACTTGCAAGCTCACCCACTCGCAGAAGTCTTTGGCTCATCAGTTGGTATGGTGGGCTCGAATTATTTGGAGAATCTGTCTCATGTAGAGTTTCCCCAATCGAATCCGGAGTACCCCGTAGAGAGAGCACAGTTGATAGCTGCCTAAGGGGATAGAATGCTGCTATCCATGATTAATGGAGAACTGTTGACCTCACTGGATGGCCAATAATTTGCAAAACCAGCTTTTTTATTTGGGGATGCAATAAACTGCAAGTCACAAACACACCCCAAGAAGGAGTCTTGGGTGTTCAAGTCTGGAGATAGAGCCATGTATCTCCCTGATATGGATAGAGATTATCCCTTGTCCACATTCATCCATGCCACCCATCCCCGACAGATGCTGTGGAATCTGACTCCTAATAGTCATGGAAGGCCGGGTAGAATCATATTCAAGAGGGATAATACCAACGATATGGGGTATTACGTCAGCGTTCCCAATGACGGTGGCGTTCCATTCTCTGGTCTCTTGCCAGGATTTACTCCGAGTGAAGATTCGGCTTTAATCCAACCAGTGCAGACCCAGATGTTCATCAATAAATTCATAAGGACTGCGGTATTGTATCCCCAGACAAACCCTAGGCTACCGGGTTGGTTGACTCCATTCAACCAGAACTGGATTCAAATTAGTATTTGGATGATGAAGAACTTCCAGACAGAGCTGAAAGACATCGACCTATATGAAGCAGTGGCTTCCACTAGTCAGGGTATACCACCGAACAGTAACTTGTTCATGGCCTTGATGGACATATATATAAGTTCAACTGGAACTTTTGCGACCCCAAGAGGTGAAATGGGTCTCGCGCTCCATGAAATGTAATTCATCTCAAATCTGCCAATGGGGGAAGCCCCATATGAAGAATATGTTCCCTCCAACCGGGAACTTGCTGAAATCAAGAAGAAAAACCCTCAATTGGTTGAGGTATATGAAGAGTTGACGTGCCACTACATGATTTGCACTACTATGCATGAGAGTGGGTCTCATCTAACATACATCAACAAGTGGACGACATATCTCTTTTTTCATAAGGATAAAATATCAAAAGATGATAAAGAAAGATTCCAGGAGAACAAAGCTCCAACTATCAATACTGGTTCAACGATCCCTGCTGACAAAATACGGGATATGATGATCAGCTACAAATTCTCGAACAAATATTTGTCCACCAAGACTGGGAAGTTCTCTGCTGGAACTGAAGCCTTGATCTTCCTCAGATATGGTAGCCAGAAGATCTCCAGGAAAGCCTTGCTGGCAGGCTTCCTTTCTTTGTGGTTGAGAAGATGGGTTGTACCAGGGACTGGTACAGTTGATAGAATCCAGCAAAATGTGCTTTGGACAGCGGTACGTTTGGTGTTTAAAACCAGAATCAACCTGCTCTCGGCAATGGTGTGCCGAATAAATGTAGGTCTGAGGACTTTTGGTGAGGAGTTAATCAACAACGCTCCTCATCGGAACGTATTTCCCAGGGTAGAAATGCCCTATACTTACTTTATGGGCTGGTTGTTGCATCACAACTGCAATTTATTGCCACCAGGCCCGGGAGATGATGCGGAGGTCTTCCTCCAAAAGTTCAACAAAGCTACTTGGATTGCCACGACAGTGGCAGATATCCAAACAGTCTTGAATTATTCTTATGGTTGGAACTTTTTCTGCACGAGGCCACAAGTTCCAACCGACTGTTTCGGCGTTCAATTTGAGGATGAAGTTGAAGGAAGAACTTCATTGTCAGCACCAGTCTTCAGATGGCTACAGTGCATCAGACCCTCTCATCTAATGTACAGAAATGAAGACAATTGTGCGTTCGAACCATATCTACCAAGTAGGTTCGCTCGCTAATTCGGATATGACCAACTTCATGTTGGTAATCCCTCTACCAGTTTCCATTACTATAGGAAACTGATTGACGGTGCAAGAGGTTGGAGGTATTTTAGTACTGCCTGTACTGGTACCAAATTCAAAATATCAACCGCTACCAGCACCACCGAGCTACGTATACTCCATTCGTATACTCATTTTTATACTTCAATTCGCTCCTTTGCCTATGGCTACAACATGAGAGGTAGTCTAAAATGGCCTAAGGAAGGGAATATTGAGGAGCCAATCAGGGTACCATCAGATATCCCTGACGACACAGCTATTCCAGATCAGTATCTGGAAGTTATCCCTATGGAGTTGGAGAAAAAGCTGCAGAACCTATCATTATTGGCAAGTCCCGTAAGCGGAAACAAAGTGCATCTATCACTCTTCCAGAGAAGACTCCGGAAAAGAAAAAGAAAAAGGCTACCACCAAAAGACCTTCTAGATCAAGAACCTCTACCCCGGAGAGTGACACAGAGGTGGATGAGCCGCAACATGTAGCATCTTCTTCAGTTCACCCTGGAGAAGGATCTTCAGCATCTCTACCAGCAGCACCTGCGGTAGTCTTATCTCCGGGACGTCTCAGCTCATCGCTTCATTTAACTTTGCCACAAAAGGCACAAGTTGTTAAAGATGTCGCCCCAGTACATACTGTTGATTCAGAGCTTATTCCATCGGATGAGCCAGCTATCAATATTGATGATGAAGACTGGGATAGGGATTATGATGCGTACTTGGCACGCCCCACACGTACTCCCGGTAAATATAATTATACAAAATCCATACAAAACTATGATTTTTGTATATTAACTTATTTTGTTTAATTTTTATAGGTGTTATCATTGCTCCAAAGCTTGTGGCTCCTCCTCCTCCCCCTCCCCCTCAAGAAGATATTTATAAAGAAAACGAGGAATCTAAGGAGGAGGCTTCTTCTTCAGAAGAAGAAGATGCTGAAGAAGAAGTGCTACGAGAGCCCAAAGAGGAGACTCAAGAAGAATGTCCTCCTTCTATGGAGGTACAACAAGAGCCAGAAGTACAGGCTCAACCAGAAGTACTTCCTCCTGCTGAGGGCAAAGATAAAGAAGAAACTACAGTAGAACTTACTGTAGATGATGAAGTGGCTGCTGAGGAAGAGCTAGATTTTAATGAAGACTCAGTTGTAGAAGAATTCACTACAACTGAGATACTCGAAGAGCCTACAGAGCCAGTAGCTGAGGAAGGTGATGAAGGCGTACTCAAGTCACCAACTGAAGATGGGGAAGGTATAATAGCATCCTCTGCTATTACTACTGATCCAGTACAAGTTTCTGAAGAGACAATGCCAGAACCGGAGTCAGCTGCCACAACTGTCATTCTACCTGCACCTATCACCGCCACCGAAACTCTAGTAGTTTCAGCTCCAGAGACGGCTGGAGTAACAAATACTGAAGACACTGTTCCTGAAGCTCCTGGGAACTAGTTGGCTATGGTAGCAGTAACAACAATGGCTTCATCTCAGCCTGCTATCAAAGCATCAGCATCTGCTCCTAGTCTTCAGAGAAGAGACTTGGTAGACATCGCCGCAACGCCAAGTTCAAGTGTAGAAATGAATCTCTTAGTTGAGATTCATAGTGAAACCTTTTATAAGACTTTGGCGGCTCTAATCAAAATGGTCCTGAATAAGGGCCTCAATTATGAGAGCTTGAAGGCAGCGATCGCTCTTACCATCAGAAATGTCGCCATGTTCAATGATGCGGCAAGAGCAGCAGTGTTGGAGAAAATCGTGGAGGGACTTGAACAGCCCATCAAAGAATATCTAAAGCTGTCAAGTAAAACCATTAAAAGTCTCATCCAAGAAGAGTATGACGCTTTATCTGCCGAATACTTCGCTCGGGAGACTACTTTCAATGAAGCCCTCCATGAATACAACATAAAGGTCGCCAAAGAAAAAACTTTTTTGGCTGGAGCGAAGCCCGAGCTGGATAGCCATAGAGAAGCCTATAAAACTTCGAATATAAGAATTCATCAACAAAATAAAAGAATTTGCGAAGTCGAGGCTGAGCTGGCTCGCTTGAAGGCAGAGAGGGAGCAGATGATCATGGCCCGGGACCAGCACCTAACTCAAAGCTCAATTTTGGAAGAACAGGTCTTCGGAGCTGAATCTACCATCAAAACCCTTGACGAAGCCAAGGACAAGCTTATAGTTACTTTTGTTGGACTTTCTCACATCTGTACTCCCGAAGCTCAACGCTCTGAAGCTACCAAGAATGTATTGAGCTCTCGTGACAAGCGTCTAGCGGAGCTACAAAAATTACTTCAAGATATCTCTGTCCCGCCTTAGGAAAATAAAGAGCTTTTGTAATCTTTTATTCTTTTCATTCTGTAATGTTTACAAGAAATGAATAAAATATTTGTTTTGTGATCCTATCATTTATTTTGAATTTAAACAATAGGTATGAGATAGAAAATACTTATCAGAGGTAATATAGACATGACAAATTTTCTAAACTCAATAAATTATATCTATCCAGAGGTAATATGGACATGATATATAATAAAATCTCGTTTTCTGTTTAGAGTATACGATACTATCAGAGGTAATATGAACGTGACAAATCATAACAACTCAAAGAAAAATAGATTAATATCTATTCAGAGGTCAAATGGACATGATGATAGAAAAAGAAGTAGACTTAATATTTATTCAGAGGTCGTGAGAACATGATAAATAATAAATCCCTCTTTTTTAATTAATTGGTAAGACAAAAGTTCAAAATTCTCTTTAGGGAGACAAGTAATCAGCTTAACCAAACATTGGTAGCTGGAGAATAAAGAAAAAATATCAAACATAATATTTCTTCAAGAATTTGCCATTGATCGGCATCATGAGCAAATCTCCATTAGGTTTAGACAACCTATAGGCACCATTAGAGAAAACTGTTTTGATGACATAAGGGCCTTCCCATTTTGCTTGGAATTTCCCTTTGCTCTTATGAGTCATCACCATCGGTCTTCGAACGGCTAGGACTAGCTCACAAACTTTAAATACCCTCTCTTTAACTTTACGATTAAAAGTTCGAGATATGCGGGCTTGATATAGCTCAATGTGCTGTTGCGCTTGAAGACGCTTCTCGTCTAATCCTTTAAGTTCTTGAAGTCGTAAGCGATCATTGTTCTCTGTAGTTAGCTCATTAGGAATGGCTATTCTAAGAGATGGAATCTGAATTTCCAGTAGAAGAATGGCCTCACATCCGTAAACCAGTAAAAATGGTGTAAAACCAATAGAAGTTCGGACTGTCGTTCGGTAAGCCCATAAACATTCTCCAAGTTTCTCATTCCAATTATGTTTATTAGAAGAGACAAACTTTTTGAGAAGTTTGATGATCGTCTTGTTGAAGGCTTCAGTCAAACCATTAGTAGCTGGATTATAAGCTATAGAAGCCAAGTTTTGGATCCGATTCTTATCACAGAACCGATAAAATGCCTGACTGACAAATTGTGGTCCATTGTCATAAATTATCCGTCGGGGAATCCCAAAATGATAAATGACATGGTGTTTGATGAAGCTAACCACATTGGATGTTTTTACTTCAACAAAGGGAATTGCTTTCGCCCATTTAGAAAAGTAATCGGTTATAGCCAGTATAAACCGATGTCCCTTGACAGAAGGAGGGTTAATCGGACTAATAATATTCATGCCCCAAGCTTCGAAGGGCCAAAAAGCTGCTGTAGGATGTAGAAATTCAGCCGGTTGATGAATAAAATCAGCAAGAATCTGACATGCTTTACACCGTCTGACATAATCTACAGCATTTGCTATCATGGATGGCCAATAATATCCCATTCTTCGAATGCAGTCCTGTAATTTTGGACCAGGTTGATGAGCACCACAAACACCATCATGAGCTTCACGGAGTGTTTGCTTGGCTTCACTCTCAGAGAGACAATGCAGCAAAAATTTGTCATAAGAACGACGATATAACATATGTAAAGAAGAATCATAATAGAATCGAAATGATCGTCTCTTAATTGATGCGGCTTCCTTCGAATCTTCAAGTAAAATCCCAAGAATCGCATAATCAATGAATGGACTTCTCTAATCCCTCTGCTGGAAACTTGATTCTGTAGTATAACTTTATTCAATATACAGATTATTCTTGACATAGAATAAGTCTCGATCCAACAAGTAATGGTATTTTGTCTTCTAATTGGAATAGCCAAATCTGCACCTAAACTAGAAATAGCATCAGCTTCCAAATTCTGAGAACGTGGTACAAATTTGATGAACAATCCTTTGAATGAAAGGACCAATTCAATTACCACTTGATGATAAGGGATGAGGTTAGGGTTTCTGACTTCGTATGTCCCTCTAACCTGATTAACAATCAGTTGAGAATCTCCATAAGCTTCCAGAAATTCGATGTCCAATTGTTTTGCTATTTGGAGACCAATCAGCAGAGCATTATATTCTGCCACATTGTTGGAGCATGGCTCATTGAGAGAATAAGCACGGTATATGACCATTTTGTCAGGAGAAACCAAGACGATTCCTACTTCGGAGACAATATTGCCTTTAGGTCCGACCCGTGATGCTCCATAAAAATATAGTTGCCAAATGTCGTCTTTCAAAGTCATGTTGCAATCCATGACTTCATCTGGAATATCCTCATATAGTTTCGATGTCTCAGGTATAGGGTGAGCTGCTAAGAAATCAGCTAATGCTTGACCCTTTACTGATTTTTGAGGTACATAGACCATATCATAAGGAGTAAGTAACATCGCCTAGGTGGCTAACTTGGAGTTAAGAATACTTGGCTTTCTCATCAATACCCGAATAGGATTTATTCTGGAGATGACATGGATAGTCTGTCCTGACACATAATGTCTTGTCTTTTGAACAGTAAAAACTAAGGTCAGACATTCCTTTTCTACAGGAGTATATTTGTGTTCAGCTCCGACCATCATTCGGCTAAGGTAATAAATTGCATGTTCATGACCCATATCACTTTTCTGTGCAAAAAGAGCACCAATTGAATGATCTAAGGCTCGAACATATAGCAAAAATGGTCTCCCTACCACTGGAGGTACCAAAACAGGTAGATTTGTAAGGTATTGCTTGATGTCATTGAAAGCTTTCTGACATGCTTCATCCCAAAAAATGATACACCTTTCTTTAATAGACGGAAGAAAGGTTGATATTTCCCAGAGAGATTGGATATAAATCTCCTGATATAAGCAATGCGACCTTGGCAGCCACGGAGTTCTTTTAAATTGCGTGGAGGACACATTTCAAGAATTTCTTTAATTTTATCAGGATCAACATGAATACCCTGAGAAGTAATAAAAAATCCTAAAAACTTGCCACTGGACACCCCTAAGAAAGACTTAGTGGGATTCATCTTCAATTGATGTTGACGCATCAACTCAAATACCATCTTTAAGTCTTGAATATGATCATCTTTTAATCGACTTTTGACAGCAATGTTATCTACGTAACATTTAACTGTCTTCCGTAGATGTTCTTGAAAGATATTGCTCATAGCCCATTGATACGTAGCACCGACATTATTCAAACCAAACGGCATAACCGTATAGCAGTAAACTCCAAGGGATATACGAAAAACGGTATGCTTTTCATCTCCTGGATTCATCTTAATTTGATTATATCCTGAAAATCCATCTATGAAAGACATGCGCTCAAAACCGCATGTATTGTCTATCATGACATCAGTAATCAGACGCAGAAATTCTTTCTTTGGACAAGCTGCATTAAGATCCCAAAAATCTATGCAAACTCAGACTTTTTTGTTCTTCTTCATAACAGGAACAATGTTGGCAACCCAATACGGGTGTTGTTCTTCATGAACAAAGCCACATGTGATCAGCTTCTTGACTTCTGCTTCAATTGCATCCATCATACCTGGTCAAAAATGTCGTTGTCATTGTTTTACAGGCTTGGCATTAAGAAGAATATTGAGTTTATGAGTAGCAATTTTAGGATCTAGACTCGGCATATCCTCATAACTCCATGCAAAGATATCAATATATTCTTTAATCTGTTTTATCAGCTCTTCTTTTTCATCTTCGGATAGGTTTTTACTGATGAATATTGGCTTGGACGTAGTTTCGTCTCCAACATCAATCTGGACAATCTCATCCTCTGTAGGTGGCTGTCGCTGTTCAAAATGAAGCTCCCACTGAGTGTCCATCTGTTGGGCCCAAGGGTCATTTTCAAATGGCTCAGATTTACCATCAGTTTGAACCATGTTGACTGAGAATACATACTCAGATTCATCATAATAGTCTCCTCCAACATATGAGGAGTGAGATATATTAGATTTGATGAATTGGATTTCTTTCGAATCTGAGGATTGTGACGAACCAGAAGAAAATTCTTCTTGTATATCGTCATTAAACATATGGGACGGATCATATCCCAACCCATGATGAGTTTTCTGGTAAAACGGATCACCACATAATGGTAATCGTCTACCTTTGCCTTGATTGAGACCTTGCATAGTCTTCATGTCATATCCTATATTTTGGATAATCTTGAGAGATTGTTGACTATATTTGTCAATTCGGATTCTTCCTCTATCTTTTTCTCTGAGATCATCTGTCTGAACAACAGAGATATTTCTAGCCAGGCTAAACACAATTTGGTGCTTGTTTTTCTTATCGGACGGAATCACGAAATAAGATTCTTCGTGACGTCTATAAGTTACACAAGCTTGTGATGAAACAGCTACAGGAAGAAGATAGGAAGAAGATGTTAGGAACCTTTGAGCATAAGGTCCTACATTAACATGAGGAGGAAAAGAATTTTCCTTATAATCAATGTATAAATTTTTCTCTGTGTTTATGTCATCTTTATATTGATGACTTTGATCATCAGAAGATAAAGTCATTCTTTCAATAAATTTAACAGCCATATACTCAAAAAGGAAATCTTCATTGATATTAGAAAGTACAGAATGATCAATATTTACATCATTTACAAGTTGAGTACTACGCTTCGGATTAATCATTAATGGACCATCATCCATCTTCTGCGTAGACTTGCCAAGGTTGATAATCAGTGATGGTTCTGGATCATTCGAACGAGAAGTACGTCCCTTGACTTTGATCATGAGAGGTTGAACTTGGCTCTTGGCCGAAATACTCACTGATTCCTCAGATGAAGCTTGAGTTCTTCCTTTGACTTTGATCACCAGAGGTTGATCATTGATAGGTTGGGGTTGGGTTCAACCTTTGACTTTGATCTTCAAAGGTTGCTCTTCTGGAGGATCTTCATTGACAGATTGATCTTCAGCAGGTGGTCGATCTTCAGCCATATCCTATATCTCCTTCATATGCTCCTGTTTGTAGAGGATTGAATCCGAGAAATAAGCTTCAACACCTTTAAAAGGATTGATATCTGCAGATTCCGTCTTCACAATTCCTTGAGAATCCACGTACTTGAAGCATTGGTGGAGAGTTGAAGGCACAATGTTATGCTCATGTATCCACGGTCTTCCAAGAAGGATGTTGTAGGATACGTCTGAGTTGATAACATAGAAGGTCGCCATAGTTCGAAGATCACCAATCTGAATCTTCAGACGAATCTTCTCCAGTGGTTTACTCTTGCCAGAGTTAAAACCAACTATTGTGGTACTAGTGTAAGTCAAATCACTAGTAGGAATCCTCAAAAGTCTTAGCATACTCCGAAGAATAATGCTAATAGAAGACCCAGGATCAATATAAATTCTGTCAATTTCAGTGGATTCAATATACCAAGTGTAGCACAAAGGCCTGTCGTGCTTATTATGCTTCAACAACATATCTTCTTGTGTGAAGGTGATATTGGGAATTGCTTCCATCACACTCTAAAATTGTGGACACGACACTGGTGTATTATCAGGACTCTTGAGTTGAGCTAAGCATGAGTCTGCTTGTAGTAAAGCTTCACTCAAAGTCTCCCTGCTTTCTTTAGAAAGACGAAGCAGCTCGAAGATAGAGAGTCTAGCCAGAGTATTGGCTAACTGGGCTAGAATATCAAATTTGTAGGGCTTCATCACTATCCCTTGATTTGAAGCAGATTTCAAATGAACGTCAAAGCGTACTGCTTTCTGTTTCCCCTTTTCAACCACAGATGGTTTAACAGGAACAAGAGATGGTTAAGCTGGTATTGTTTCAATAACATCCTCTGCTTCTTTGGAATATCCCTCATAATCTTTGTGGTACTCTTTCCCAGATCTCGTACCAGCAAAGGTTTCTTCTTCAGACTCAGGAGAATGAAGTACCATATTACAGGATTTAGTCTTCTTTCCTTTAGTCTTCTTCTTTCGAGGATTTTTATGAGGAAGCTCAGAACCCAATCCAACAGTAGATTTTTGACTTTGAATTTGTAAAAGAAGTCACATTCCTTTATCATAGTTCAAACCCTCTGTCTTTTGAAAGTCATAGCCCATCTTTTTTATGAGATGGACTGATTGTTGATTGTATAAGTGAATGGGCAGTAGACTTTCAATAAATGGTTTAACAGAGGAAGAAGAGAGAGAAGCCGTTGTAACCACAGGAAAAGGAGTATTCGGGACACGAGACAAAATCCCTGTAGGAGCTTTTTCATAAGCAGTAAAGACTTATTGTGCCCTGTATAAGGGGATACTATTCATAGCTATCCACTGCTGATGAGAAAGTTTGAGCTTAATAGGAGGAGCCAAACTTGGAGGGCATATATTCAAACCTCTCAGTCTATCCTCCAAAGGAATACCACACCATAAATGATCCAAATCATCATGGTCTGGGATTATAACATAAGAAATCATGTTGCAGGTTTTGACTTTTTTACCCTTCTTGGAATTTGAAGTTTTACCTTCATTTTCCATTTCAGGTACTAAATTAGGGTGTACCCACATGATTTCACCATTTTTCGGTATAAGGGACAAAAGTCCTTCATTTGGCTCTCTGGCAGGCAGGATATTTACAATCTTCATCGTCGCCTTTGAAATTGGGACAATCCCATCTGGGATTTGCTGTGGAGAAAAACCTTCAAATTGAAGAGAAACCATATTGGTTGTGACCGTATGCTCATCGTTAGTTAAAGCGATGGCATTGGCATTTATCATCTCTTGGATTTTCTTTTTTAAAACATAACAAGCCTTGGTAGGATGATTTATGTATCTACGATAGATACAATACTTGGGATTGTCGGTCATATTCACCTCATTAGGTCTCTTTGGCTCTGGAATTTGGAGTTTGCCACTTTTTACCAGACATTGGAATATCCCTGGGATATCACTGTCATCGAAAGAGTATTCTTCTTTTGGCTTAGAAGACTCCTGATTATTCGATATCGTTTTGGGTTTTAAAAGATTAACCACAAGGGTTTCCTTCCCTTTCCCATTACGATTGCCGGAATTATTACCAGAAGAGCCTTTCTTTCCTTTGTCCTCTGAGGCAAAGATCATCCCGTGTTCACGAGCCAACCTACTATTGGTCTCGGCAGAAACTGCTGCTATAATAAATGAGGCCCAATCTGTGAATTGGAAACCCGTAAAGACAGCAATAGATGGTCGCAGATTCATTTTACATGTATCAATCAATGCTGAATCTGGCATACCAGGAGGCATCTTCAAAGTTGCCTGTCGAAAACATTCAATGAACGTCCGAGTATCTTCCTTCTCCTTTTGTTTGATTTCTATTAAGGAGGACATATTCATGTCCATACCTCCTTCATAGAAGTGGGAGAGAAATATTGCTTTGAATTCGTCAAAAGATGAAATACAATTGTCGGGTAGACTACGATACCAATCGTAGACTGAACCCGTCAGACACCCGATGAAAACTCGAGTGAAAAGAGCATCATTCTTCTGTAGCTGTACAGTCATAATATCAAAGTAATTGATATACTGACTAGGAGAAGCCTTTCCATCAAATAATACCATCGATTGTGGCTTGAATTTCGGAGGAAAGGGTACATCATCCCAATGAGGAGGATAAGGTTGCTTAATCCCTAACCTCTGGAGCTGATCTTTGTGCTTCAAAACTTCAAACTGTGCTTTGAGCTCACGTACTGCTTGAATAACTTCACTAGTTTGAGGAAGCACATTCGATTGAATAGTCATTAGATGTACCATAACCCCCACCGGAGGTGGCACATCTTCTGGAATGATAGGATCTGGAGATGCAGAATTTTGATTGACAGCAGGCTCTTGATTATTCAAAGGTATATCAACCCCTTGACTATCTTGAGTTTGTGCTGCTACCTGCACTGGTGTTATTACTGCTGGCTGAGCAGTTTGCTGAGTCATTATTATTTGGTGCATACTTTGCATCATGGTAAGCACGTCCTTTAGTAATTTCTCAACGACAGAGAGACATTGTTCTGTATTATCAGATAATGTCTACGGTTCATCTTCAATAGCATAAGATTCAACCTCTCTTGAAGATACAGAGGGATTGGTATAGAGGTATGAATCGACACTATCAGTTTCGGACTCAAAAGACTGAGTACCCCCAGCTTCGGAATCAGAAGTCTGTAACTGTCTTTGTCTTCTTGATCGAGTATTCTGATATACTCCTTCAAAGGAATCAAGAAGTCAGTTGAATTGTTGTTGACCAGGAGTCTGGGATGAGTTGCGTCTTGGACGTCGTCCTCTGTTGGTATGAGATGCCATATTGACTGACACATATAACAACTCATGTTCTTGGTCATCAATCTGTTGCTGAGGCTCATTATAGCTTAATCGGTCAAAAACTGACCGCTTAGAAGCCGAACAGCAACATTTGATTACAATCTGGTGACACTCACAATGATAATTTTCTTGGGGGAGTGTCACAGGAGATTGTCTATTTTTACGCTTTTGTACTAGCAATTTGCGTAAATCAGAAGGAGTAGTCTTCTTTATTACATTTGGGGTAGAAAAATGTTTAGTCCCTTGTGTATAAAGAAGATTACTGGCTGCATTAGCAGAACCAAACTGTATATTTTTACGCATTTGGAGTTGCGTGCGTAAATCCTGAGATTTTTGAGCACAAAGAACTCCATCAGCATTATGCGTAATTTGTAGGTTTGGTACCTTGCATAAAGCAGTGTAAGAAGGCTGTTGGTGAAGAACCAAAGTTTTACCGACAATGTTTTTATGCTGCATGCGTGCAGGTAAATTTATTTTAGATGTAAAAACATCATTGTGAATTTTATCTACACTATCACAGACAGGAGATTTACCTTTACGCATAGAGCGCAAAACATGAGTATCTGCCACATTACAGACGGAAGATTTTTCTTTACGTGTGGAGCGTAAATTTTGTGTGTCAACTAAGTCACAGACGGGAGACATATTTTTACACACAAGGCGTAAAGCTTGTGTGTCTACCACGTCACAGACGGGAGACTGATTTTTACGCGCAGGGCGTAAAACATGAGAGTCTGCCACGTCACAGACGGGAGACTGAGTTTTACGCACAGGGCGTAAAATATGAGAGTCTGCCACGTCACAGATGGGAGACTGATTTTTACGCGCAGGGTGTAAAACATGAGAGTCTGCCACGTCACAGACGGAAGACTGAGTTTTACGCACAGGGCGTAAAAGATGCGAGTCTGCCACGTCACAGACGGGAGACTGAGTTTTACGTACGGAACGTAAAACTTGATTTTTACGCTCAGAGCGTAAAACTGGATTTTTACGCTCAGAGCATAAAACTGGATTTTTACGCTCAGAGCGTATCACTAGGTTTTTACGCGCAGGGCGTATCACCGAAGTAGAGACTGCCTCGTCACAGACGGGAGCCTCTACCACAGGAGTAGGAAGGATTCCTTTGCCTTCAGAGACAGCATGGAGATCCGAGGATGCTTTGGACTTGGGAATCCAAACTTTTTGCGCCTTCTGCGATTTCTGAACATTGGAGCAACGAGTACTACCCCCCAGTTCGGAGCATTTCTTCATAGGCAGTCTGGTCGAAGTGCACAACCAGAGTCTTATTTGTCGATCCGACCGACACATCATCATATTAAGCAATTGCCTTCTCGTCAGAGGAGAAGGTCATCCCCAGCAGAGTCGCCATTTTGTTTCACTTAACAAAATGCCTAAAATTGACTTTCGAAAGAAAACTAGAAAAAGTACAGAAAGTACAAATTGTTCTGGAAAGTATTGCTATGAAAGTCTGATCTGAAAACGATCACTTTGTTCCTTGGACCATACGATGATGATGAAGAAAATTGATTGAAGAAGACGAACAATCGGAAGAACTAAGTCACCGGAAAGGTATCGAGCAACGGCACTGATGGCACAGTCGAATGCTTTCTTGCTTTGCTTCACTCTGTTATTGAGAAAAAGTTGGAGAAATGCTTCTGGGAATATCACTCTGGAAGTATGAGTTTTCTCAGAATCTCCTCTCCTGTCTCTCTGTTGATCACCTGATCCTATCTATATGAAAAATAAGTCTATTTATAGACTTAACCCTTTGTGCGTAAAAAGCAACAAAATCGGGTCTTTACGCTAGCAACTGTCACCCACGATGCAACTCATCCTCTACGCACATTGACACGTGTCCCATGTAAAGTTTGATCTCTACGCATGGTGACACATGTCCTACTACTTCAACAAAATGGGAAGAGCACATATACACGTTCCTCGAGAAGTGTGGCATGAAAGCCATGTGGGCAAACCACGTTCTTATGTGGTCAGGAAAGATCGGGCGTAAAAAGGACCCAAAACATACTCCTAGCGTAAAGTGGCAAACTAGGCGTAAAATAGCCCAAAATAAACTTCCCAGCGTAAAGTGGCTAGAAAAATAGCCTTAAGCGTAAAAAGTAGCCCAAATAGACTTTACGCCCACAATAGTCTTGAGCGTAAAAGCTCGAATAACTATCGTGCGTAAAGGAAGCAGTTTTATTGAGCATAAAAATAGCCCCATCTGCACACTATACGACGAGTATTGGTTTTGGTATAAATACACTCTTCTCGACTTCTGTGCTGCATGCTGTCAGAAAAAATCATTCTGTCAGATCAAATCTCTGGCATTAAATGCGGCCTGACAGTCTGTCCCCAGCGTAAAGTTCAATGAATTAGCTCATGCGTAAAGTAGCTAGCGTAAAGTGTAGTTTGCGTAGAAAGTAGCTCGCGTAAAATTCTCAACTTCTTTGACTAAGTCCATGAAGCACTTTTTACGCTCCTACAAGAGCTTCTGGCAGGGCCGCATGAGACGTCCTGTCTGTGGGCAGGATTGGTCGTCGCATAGACTATCTTCTTGCGGCTAGAGCTGGCTGCCGCATGGATCATCTTCCTGTGACGAGAGTTGGCTGCCGTATGAGTTGTCTGCCTGCGGCCAGAGTTGGTTGTTGCATGGGCAGACTGCCCATCTCCTCTCTGCGGCCTCCTCTTTGTCCGCATGGAGTTCCCTTGTGCCCCCAAAAACTCAGCATCATAGTATTTTCCTTTGCTGGATTTGGGGACAGCGGGGTCCTCTGCGGTCGAAAACAGAGCCACATGAGAGTTCTGGTCACCGTCTTGGGATGCAGAAGGAGCTTCTTTGAGAACTTGGTCGGGGGCAACAGTTTTGCACACCGATGCCTTCGGAGTCCTCTTCGGGTTGGCTCGCTTCTGAGACGGGCTGGCACTCCCTTCAGAGAGCAATTCTTCGAAGGCTTGTTGGTCGAAGTGGACCACAAGCATCTGCTGTGTAAAGCCGAGCTTGGACGCGTCAGATTGCGTCACCAACTTCTCATCGAAAGAGAAGGAAGTCCCCAACAGAGTCGCCGTCATGTTTGCCATAAAAATCAACAACAGGTATTACAGAACACTGGAATTCATTGCAAACTCGCTTGTACAAAGAAGGGCCTAGAAAGAAAGTCTAGGAAACAATCTAAGTACAATTGTTTAGTTTTGATTCTGGGGGGTAACGATGGAGGCTCGGGAAAATGCTATCAACTTCGCCTTACTCCGTGGACTATCTGATGCAGTCTCTGGCTCGTGAAGATATTTCTTTTTTCTTGAAGGTTGCCAGCCTTTTGCAGGGGTGTGGCACCCTGCTATTTATAATAAGATGGATTTTGAGCCGCATAGACGGCTTGCAGCCACGTGGCTGATTAGCACGCGAAGACCCGCTCTTGGGCTGCCATCTATCGGTTTGTTGGGATTTTGTTGCAGCAAATCTGGGTAGTTAAGGAATTGGTCAGATTGCCACGTGTCCCGTTGCGTATAACATTCTCAGTCTTCGATCATGCGGGGTCGCATGAGACTCATGCATGCGGTCTGGATCACAATTACCCCCGACTGCCTGTAGTTTTGGAAATTTTGGGGCCGCATAAGCTGGGCCGCATGAGGTTCATGCGGCTTAGATGACGCTTTTTTGGCCGCATGGAGGCGTACGAACCCAGCTTTTGGGCGACGTCTCACGTCTTATATTTCTTGTCGAAGTGTCAGAACTGTCCTGTTTTGTCAGGACTTGTCAGCTTTATCAGTCGAACTGCTCCTCCTTGGTCGCAAATTTTCCTTCTACAGCTGTTCGTCGATGGGCCGCATATGTCTTTGAATAGTTATGCGGCTTTTCTTCATGCGGGCCTGTTTGGCCCGAAATACCTATATGGGAATTTGTAATCCACATAAACTCCATATTTTTCATGTTTCTACAAGACCTCCTTCAAAGTTTCCAAATTGTAAATTTGGAATACTTTGAATAAGAAGCATGAAAAATATGCCAAGCCGTAGGGAGTCTTCAAGTTGCAGGAAGTGGTTTTCGAACTTGAGTCGCAGAGAAATACTGAGCGACAAAACAAATCTTGAGTCGCAGGGACGCTTTGAGCCGCAGAGAGTCTGCCAGCTGTCACTGCTGTATTTAATTCTTCTGACTCGGTTGTGGATCTATTTTCGAGATGAAGCCGACGGTTACTGGGGATAAAGTTCCCAAACGTTGTCTCTATCTTTAATGATCTCGAAAATCAAAAAGACGCTCGACGGTTACTAGGGATAAAGTCCCCAAACGTCGTCTCTATCTTTAATGATATCATGAATTGAAGAGTCTCTCTTCAGCAACTCTATAAATGGGAGTCTTTCAGATAGAGTCTTTTCTCTTTCACCTTCTCCTCCTTATACTTTCTGCTATGGCTCCAAAAGCTTCTAAGTCGATTGGTGCGGTGGCCAAAGGGGAGAGACTTGCTTCCCCGTCGAGAGCGGTAGACACTCCTTTCATTCATTCCGATGTGCAACCTTCTCCCAAGGGTAAGGGTGGTGAGCAGATGATGACTGAAATTTCGTGTGCGGGGCTGTCATATACTGCCTCTACTATAAACTTGGTCGATGTATGCCCTATCTCGTCTGGACCACATGTGTTCTATACGATAGGGCTGCACAGACTGAGTCGCATAACCGCTGCTTATTCGAACTTGAACTGGCTGAGTGCCTCAAGATAAATCTGTATGAACTTTTCATGGCCGAGCTGCATATGTGCCGCATGAGCACTTTATGATTGGGTCGCATGAATACTGTAAGATTGGGTCGCATGATCGCCTTGTGACTGATTGGACCGCATGAGTTTTTCATGACTGAGCCGCATGATAATGACTGAGCCGTATAAATGCTGCATGAGTGCTCCATGAAGCCGGCCTCACAACTGTGGACTGTATGAGTTATGTTTTGGCTGGGCCGTTTAACTGGCTAGGCCGCATAACAGAGTTTTTTGTTTTCTCGATGCTGAATCCCCCTTCTTCTCATGTCTTTTGTAGGGGTCTGGCTAGCAAGCTTCTTCAGGACCGGTATCGGTGATGGAGTGGAAGTACAACATTCTGGCGCCTATATCAGAGAGCTCAAAACTCCTCATGTTTCGAAAGAGTTTTCCCTACGCTTTTTTGGCATACACATCAAACAACTCAGGACTCTTGATGCTTCGGAAGAGTTTTCCCCAGGTGGTAGGAAGAGCCTTTATACCTCAGAGAGTTGGACGGTGGTCAGGCGTCGTTATGAAGGGTGGTCAGCCTTTATCAGTTCTCCTCTCCTTGGGAGAGATGAAAGCAAAATAATGATAATAATAAAAATATCATAAATGTAAGAGTCAGTTCTCTCCTCAGAAGAGCAAAGAAAGAAATATATATATATAATACAACAGAAAAGAGAAAAGCTCTTTTCTCTCTTTCGAGAGTCAGCTCCACTCCCTTTAATTGGAGAAGAAGGAGGAAACTAGAAAGAGAGAAGGAGAGGGAGTGAAGGAGTTAGAGAGGGGAGAGAAGGGGTTACCAGAGAAGAAGAGGGCTCGATCGGGAGAGACAACCGCGGTGGAGACCGCCGAAAGTCAGAGGCGACCACCGGAGGGGGACTGCGGGTCAAGGCCGGGTGTGAACGCCGGCGCTGGAGTTGGGACCCACCGTAGAAGTATGACAGAGGCCGTCCACGGCGCGTTGGGCAGCATGGGGCTTCTCGTCGGGATGAGGATGCAGCTAGGAATATGGCGCAGAGGAGCGACAGCAGCCGGCGGTGGGGCTGCAGGTCGAAGGAGGCAGATCTGAAGGAGAAGGAGGCACGCCGAGGAAAGGTAAGGTTCCCCTTTCGACTTTTCATCTGCTGTCGGTGGTGATTTCTCATGGGTTGGCTGGGATTTTGGTGCCGGTGGTGGCTGTGTTGTGGTGATGATGGTGATGGGGATAGTGACGTCCAAGTGGTGAGGGTGAGGGGAGGAGACAAGCGGATTTAAGAGATGGGCTTCGGTGGTGTGGAGTAGGTGACAAGGTTGTGGTTGCCGGCGTTGCTGTGTGCTGTTGGCAGAGGTTTTTGACGACGATGGATGGTTTGGTGGGGGCTATCGAGGTGGTTCAGGCGGTGGTGTGCTGCGGTTGTGAAGGTCACGACGGAGGCGTAGACAGTGCGACGAGGTTCGAACAGCAGGATGGGGCAGGGTTAGGTTTTAGGATTGAGTGGTATCGTCATGTCGAAGAGTGTCCGACACAACATGGAAGGGGTTGGGAGACGTGTCCTACGAGACACGGGGACGGGTCGGTGTCCGGGGTTGTTGGACGCGGAGAAAATAATTGTATTTGTTCAAATAGAAAAATATAGTGGATGGGAAAGGAGGACACCGACATGATGCACAATTTGTGGTAGAAATTATTTATGGAGATGATTGTAGAAAAATCAATAAAAAAGAGAATAATAAGCCTCTCCTTATATAGGAGGTGAAAGCTCTTATTTAGATAAGGATTAGGATGATTTAAATCCCCATGTAGATATCCCTTTATTTAATTCAAAACGATTTAAAAATAATCAATCCAATCCAAAGCAGATCTAGATAAATCATATTTTTAATTTAAAAGCCATTTAAAATAAAGTCAATAAAATCTTTTCTAATTATTATATTTAATCAATTACTTACTCAAACAAATTTCAAATATCATTTTCATAAATAATAAAATATAGTAATAAATAAATTTTAAAAATTAGAAATTAAAATATATTCATGAATTAAATTCATGAATCTCGCATGAAAATATTTACGAATAATCGTTTTCTAAATTTACTACTATATAATACTTTGGAAAATCTCGATACGATACTTTTGACAAGTTTAGACAAAATATTTATCGTATAAAAATTTGAAACTATACTTCTCTATAAATCAATATTTTTTGAAAATATGTACCTCACACATATTTGCACTCGACGTACAAATACGAGAACGCGAACTTGCATGTGCCGTATAAATACGAAGCACAAATTAAATACCATTAAATACCAATTTATAAAAAAAATCGTAGTAGAAATTTAGGGGATTTACATCCTACCCAACTTAAAAGAATTCTTCCTCAAAATTTAGAAGTAATTAGGGTAGGTAGGGGCGAAGGGGATGGAAAGAGTTTAGTTGATAAGAATCACGATTTAAATCATCGGGCGAGAAGTTCAAGACATAAGATAGGGAAATGGATAAGTTAGATAATTTCAGTCGAATAAAATTAACAGTTCGAAGATGGTCAATGCATGACAACCCATGAATGTTTACACTCTATCAACACTACCATTATCCTATAGACTTGCAACCTTACAAATAGGCAATAACCCCTTTATCTCAAGTCTCGATTACTAGCTCATTAGTTTCGAGTCAAATTTACTTGCGAATTTTCATGTCGTTAAATCTTTGATTCGTCATTATCCTCTTATCACAAATCTTCAAAATTTTGATTTCTTCTCACAATTGTTATTCCATCGAACACACTTTCCTAAATTTGAGATTTATGGACAAAACTTAGATGTCAACCCATATATACCTTAGATATCTCGTAATAAAATGTCTTAATTTAGAAGTTTTGGATCCAATAATTCTCTAACAAATGTCTTCCTCAACGAAATCTTTCGTCTTTTAAATTTTTTTAAAATAAATAAGTCAACCTTTAATCAATTTAGTCGAAGATCAATTCAAAGTTACTTCGATATGAAATTATATTCAAAATCTTAAAATTTGATAAGTCCAAACTTCCAATTCAAATAATCTCTAATACTCTTCTTCCTACATATTTTCTCTCAAGCTAACTTCCTCATGCAAAATTTCCCTTTTACATTAAAATTTCTTCACTCAATTTAGTCAAGAGTAAAATCAATCTCACCTTAATATGACCTTCATATTTACAATCATCACATAGTTAAATTCTTAATCATTAAGAGTTTAAGAAATTACACTCTTCTTGAAATTTAATAACTTCAAGTACCCTATTTATCATCTCATAATTTTTTTTTCTTAACAATAGCTTTCCACAAGGAACCGATTTGTCGATCAAGAAGTTTACTCTCATAAAATATACTCTGTCTAATAGGTTTTACCACAAGATTTTACTTATGAATATTCAATCATTTTATTCAACTTTTTACCACTACTCACTTCTAGAATTTTCTAATCTAACCTCTTTCCAACCAAGGGATGTCATGATCAAATTTCACTTTCGCATAAGGGAATCATATAAGAACAAGGTTTACGTGAATCATAAAAGAGTTTATAAAATTTTCTCAAAGAGGGAAGCAAAACAACTCGGTTAGGTTCAATGGTCGTGGTAGAGGTTTGGACAATAAATAAAGGTCGCTAATTATTGCATGAAGAGTAAAAGATGTTATGAGTCTAAATAAATCAAGATAATAAAAGGACAAGGGTCAAGTAATCAAGATAAAACACAAAGTTAAGCATTTAAAAAATTAAGTAGATCACCCTCATATATTGGGTCGAAAGAATTGAGTCAAGGTTGAGTCCCTATCTGTAGTCGAAAAGTGTTTCGGTAGCATGGTAATGGTTATAGTTAGCATTTTTGACTCAAAAGTTGCATCATAAAATAGAGCACAAAGGGATGGATTTTAGTAGGACATGATATGTCTATATGAAGGTGGGCTCGTCTAGGCCTTGCATGTGAGGTTTGATGGAAGGTAACAACTGGTCTTCTGCTTTAAATATTAATGTCACAGTCGGGGACACTAAATGATCTAAAATAGAAAGTGGGTGTTCATGAGGGGCTAATTAATGCACAAAATAAAAATCAAATTAAAGCACAAAATAAAGATGATTAGGAAGTCTAGTAGATCAAAGTAAAATAAGTTAGGATACGATTTTAGAGAGAAGGTGAGTACGACCAAGGAACAATCTAATCATTTTTTAAGTTTCAAACTGTTAGGAGGTCACGATAAAAGATATAGATTTGAGGGGAGATCGAGTAGGTCAAGATTGAGATATAGTCACATGGTTTGGTAGATGACTAACTATACTTGAGTATTTACAACTATCATGGTCATGAGTGATATGGAAATTAATGTGGAATACTTGTACTCCATTAGGGTGACCTTTGCTTCTTGGTTCTCTATCACGATAAGATTTAAAACCATAATTTCAAGCTTCCACAAAAGTTCAATAAAATAATCTACCAAAATCTCTAATCATCTTAGGCCCTCAAGTTTAATCAAAATTTTAAATCTCTAATAAATCTCAAAATAAACCCTTGCATATCGCAAATCAAATATTCATTTTTCCCCCCAAATCTTAAACTCAACATTTAAATAAGTTTATCAACCGTAATTCATACAACAAAATTGAACATTTAACTAACTCCTCGAATTGATTCTATATCCTTCAAAATGTGTATATCTAAACTTCCAATAAGTCACAACTACTCTAAAGTCTTCAAAAGTAAAAAAATATCTTCTCTTTTTTACCCAATTTTTAACATCATAAATTGAAACTTTAACTCAAAATCTATATAAGTTTATCAATCATAGATCATATGACACACAAACCAATTTCATATCCTCCCCAATAATTCATAAATATTTTCTAAAAGCTTCAAAATCAAAAATTTAATTTTTTTCTCAATCTTTTATCTATCCTCTGATGATTACTACCTAGTAGTCTCAAAATAAAATTCTCTCTATCTTGCGAAGTTGGTAATATCGCTACTACCCAACTTAGAATTGACTTAATTATTCACACCTCTAAAAATAAGGCTCCTCGATCCTTGTTGTATAATGCCTTTATAACTTGATAGGTCCCTTAATACATACTCATTGGTAAGGTAGTCCTTCTAGCCATGTGTGTGACCTATGGGCATATGCTAGTGTAGTCATCTTTCTAACAACTATTAAGTACGAAATAAAAGGTAAGAATACGGTAGAAAGAGATTAAGAAGGATGCAAATCAAGAAAGGCAAAGGGAGTTTAAAATTTGGAGTCAGGGAAGGAGATCAAGTATGTGGATAAGATTTCTAGACTCTAATCCTATATGCAGGCCCGCTCGGTACAATAACGTAATCGAAACGGCAAACTTGACCTGCATGGGCCACCACAAAAATATGTAACGCCCCAGTCCCAAAATACTTAGGATTAAGTACGTCGACATGCCAGCTGTATACATACGAAGTGTACTCCAATATATGGAACCATCGTATGTATACATAAGCTGTAAAATGCAGTAACCATGACACTAATCTCATCCACAAATGAAGAAGAGAGAATTTATAATAACTTATGAATTGTTATTTACACAAGCCGTTGGGCGGAGACAAATCTACTACCAACTAAAAGAGAGAAATACATATTTAAGAAATTTTGTCGAGCGGTGCGAAGACGATCCAAGTGCAGTCATCCTCGAGGAAATAGGGTAGATCATAACCTTGGCTAGAGCACCTACGAAACAAAAACACACACCTGGAGAGATCACCAGGTCTTCAGAGGGACGTAACAAGATATAAAAAGAATATGCCATAAATACTGAATATAAAATATGCCACAAATAAAACTTAGTGACAAGACAACAATAAGGTAACCTAACCGTACTAAAGTGAACATGTAGTTGAGAAACAATCCTTTCGACGCATGAGCCCTGGCTGTCAATAGGATCTTGTATAGTCCCCTCTTGGGCACCAGTGATGAAGCGCATAACGTTCAAAAATGTCAGTGGCCAACCTGAGGGGGTCATCATATCCGTATCTCCAACGGAGCTTCCGGGTTACAAGGAAATGTGCAATAGAAGCCCATACGATAAGAAAATGCTCTCCCCTCTCTATTTACCTATCTAAGTCGCATCCGCGATCATGTACCTCTACTAACTGCTAAGTCTCCTAGCATGCCTCTATTAGCAGTTAGACCTAACGCATGCGTACGAGTGATCATCCAACACGCAAGTACCTCTACATGCTACTCATCTCACACATATCTCATGGTACAATTGTGTCAAGGTTTATGCAATACACTACAAATGGTTGTCCCTTAACACTAGGTCCATATGCAATCGAAGATAATAATAAAGTAAAGCTAAAATCACTGAGCAGATAATAAATCAGGAACTGTAATAATGGTACAGCTAGAAGAACTGGAAATAAATAAACAATGATATGCAATAACTAAAGAAATTTAGACTAAATATAAACAGCATAAATGACAAGGTATATTGCCTGGTGTGACGCCAGGTGTGGTTATCTGACATGTCCCAAATAGTCCACTAGCCATGGTAGATGTGTAGGGGTCCGAAGTTGCAGAGAAATATGATTATGGAATTAGTCACGATTTAATGACGATCAACTTTGATAATCAAAGAAAATTTTACGGAGGAAATGCTCGTACTTATTTTTAGAAAAATATTTATATAATTTGAAAACTAGATTTTATGAGTAAAAAAATATTTTGAAAGATCAAAAATCGTTTCGGGGCTAAACTCTAAGTTTTGTCAAAATAATATTTTAAGTCAAATCTATATTTCCAAAAAAATAGATAATTACAAAATAATTAAAATCTATTGTTCGTCAAGATATAACATTTTTGGTCAAGAAACTATATTTTTAAATATACCATAAAATATTTTAAGTTAAAACCTAGTTTGAACCAATGTAGGCCAAACCCTATTATTATACATTTGCAAAATACCAATCTTTTATGATAAAACAAAATAATATTAATACTTAGTAAATATTGTTAAAATTTTAATTTCTATAATACTGTTAATGAAACAAAAATTGTTAGTACTAAAAACAACAAAAATAGAACAGAAACCACCTAAGCTGTTTTCTTTACACAAATCTAAGAGTCAGACAAATAATAATAATAATAATAATAATAATAATAATAATAATAATAATAATAATAAACAACAATCCTTAGATCAAAGTTATCAGTTCTCCTCTACTTGGGAGAGATAAAAGCAAAATAATGATAATAATAAAAATATCATGAATATAAGAGTCAGTTCTCTCCTCAGGAGAGCAAAGAAAGAAATGTATATATAATGAAACAGAAAAGAGAAAATATGTCTCTTCTCTCTTTTGAGAGTCAGCTCCACTCCCTTTAATTGGAGAAGAAGGAGGAAACTAGAAAGAGAGAAGGAGAGGGAGTGAAGGAGTTAGAGAGGGAAGAGAAGGGGGTTACCAGAGAAGAAGTGGGCTCGATCGAGAGAGACAACCGCGGTGGAGACCACCGAAAGTCGGAGGCGACCACATGAGGAGGACTGCGGGTCAAGGCCGGGTGTGAATGCCGGTGCTGGAGTCGGAACCCACCGTAGAAGCGCGACAGAGGCCGGCCACAGCGCGTCAGGCGACACGGGGCTTCTCGTCGGGACGAAGATGCAGCTGGGATTGCGGCACAGAGGAGCGGCAACAGCCAACGGTGGGGCGGCAGGTCGAAGGAGGCAGATCTGAATGAGGAGGAGGGGTGCCGAGGAAAGGTAAGGTTCTCCCTTTGACTTTTCATCTGCTGTCGGTGGTGATTTGTCATGGGTTGGCTAGGATTTTGGTGCCGGTGGTGGCTGTGTTGTGGTGATGATGGTGACGTCCAGGTGGTGAGGGTGAGGGGAGGAGACGGGCGGATCTGAGAGATGGGCTTCGGTGGTATGGAGTAGGTAACAAGGCTGTGGTTGCCGGCATTGCTGTGTGCTGATGGCGGAGGTTTTTGACGGCGATGGATGGTTTGGCAGGGGCTATCGAGGTGGTTCAGGCAGTAGTGTGCTACGGTTGCGAAGGTCACGACGGAGACAGTTCAGTGAGGTTCGAACAGCAGGATGGGGCAGGGTTAGGTTTTAGGATTGAGTGGTTTCGTCATGTCCAAGAGTGTCCGACACAATAAAGAAGGGGTCTGGAGATGTGTCCTGCAAGACACGGGGATGGGTTGGTGTCCGGGGTTGTCGTACGCGGAGAAAATAATTGTATTTGTTCAAATAGAAAAATATAGTAGATAGGAAAGGAGGACACCGACATGATGCATGATTTGTGGTGGAAATTATTTATGGAGATGATTGTGGAGAAATCAATAAAAAAGAGAATAATAAGCCTCTCCTTATATAGGAGGTGGAAGCTCTTATTTAGATAAGGATTAGGATGATTTAAATCCTCATGCAGATATCCTATTATTTAATTCAAAATAATTTAAAACTAATCAATCCAATCTAAAGTCGATCTAGATAAATCATATTTTTAATTTAAAAGTTATTTAAAATAAAGTTAATAAAATCTTTTCTAATTATTTTATTTAATCAATTACTAACTCAAACAAATTTCAAATATAATTTTCATAAATAGTAAAATATAGTAATAAATAAATTTTGAAAATTAGAAATTAAAATATATTCATGAATCTCGCATGCAAATATTTACGAATAATCATTTTCTAAATTTACTACTATATAATATTTTGGAAAATCTCGATACGATACTTTTGACCAGTTTAGACAAAATATTTATTGCATAAAATTTTGAAACTATACTTCTCTATAAATTAATATTTTTTGAAAATATGTACCTCACACATATTTGCAGTCGACGTACAAATACGAGAACGCGAACTTGCACTTTCCGTACAAATACGAAGCATAAATTAAATACCATTAAATACTAATTTATAAAAAAATCGTAGTATAAATTTAAGGGTTTACAATTTGGACTATTCTGGACTCAATGAAACTGCATGTGCCGTCGTTTGAGACCATCTTATGGAGCATAGCATCGTACCTATTCCATGTCGACATGTTCGTGTCGTGCACGTCGACTCCAACTAAATTGAGGCGAGTACATTCTCTGATAATTTCTCGTTTATGTTATTTTCTATGTTTCGTGTATTTAGTGTAGATATCCTTGATTTCTTGACACGTTGGTCACACAGATTGGTATATGTCTGGATTCCGTCATGAGATGTTATTCCTTATATTTCTTGGTATATCTTATGCAAGTCTTGTCCTTGTTCTTGTGCATTGTATATATACGATTTCTGTGAAGGCTCGTGACCTTCTCATAGAATTTGTGTCACAACGTGCCATTGGTTGGATCCACTATATCAGTCGGGGGCGGGGAGTAGTAGTGTAGATATGTGGTCAATACCCTCCTTGTGCATGTATTAGTTCCTTGTGAGTGTTAATCATACACCTTATGTATGATTAACCAGGCCAGTAGACCTTGTGCAAGTTCCCAAGCCGGCCACATGTCGAAGCTAGTACTTACTCACATAGTTAGTATAGATTCTTAACTCTCGTACATGATATAACATGCTTTACTCTTCCTTGCTCTAGTTTATAATTTTATCATGCCACGCTACTTTCATGTACACTTTATTTATTTTCGTATATTCTCTCTATTTACTCTTACATAGTCTTTATTATTTACTGTAAACTGTTGTTAGTGATATGCTCATTCCAATCCTGACTGGATAACTATTTTTTAGGTAATGTTATGCCCCACACATTGGACTTCTTGATGACAGATGTCGACATTTTTTTGGATCGTGAGTTGACCTCTTGTAAGCTCTAGGCCATATTCTTTTCTAGATTTATGTCTTGTTCATTGGATACGTCTCTAATATATTTCTTAATATGTACGATCATTTATTAGATTATATTATTGTTTTTCTTTCATATCTTTCTTAGCTGTATGTGATTTGAGTACATGATGTTTTAGTAGATTATAGAACTGTTCAGATATAATATTGGGTACTTGACAGCGTACTACCGCTGATACTACGACGTAGGCTGGGCGTGGCCCACGTACTCGTGCCCGAATATCTGGGTGTGGGTCGTGACACATTTTTATGGTGGCCCATGCAGGTCCGTCTTCGCAACTAGCATGAAGTCATGGTAGTACTTAGGCTTAGCCATATTACTGCGAGCCTGCCTTAGGACAAGGATTTTAGAGTCATATAATATTTTAGGAGATTTGGTACTCAATCACATATTAGGATCTCTTGATAGATTCCAGGGATGAACCCTGAAAATCTTACTTTGAAACTCTGTTGAGCCTATTTTCATTTGCTTTTGCTCATCCTGTCATTTGAATATCTTTCTGTTGTCGAACCCAAATTCTTGCATTGATATAAGGTATATGGACTCTAGAAGGAACCAAAGAGTAGAAGTTGAATTTATAATCATTTGGGTTGGTAAGAGAAGATGATTAGTCAATCTTATATATATGAAGGTCGAGAATTATTTAGGACATATTCAAGGAAACTTGAATTTAGACCAAGATATCATAATTGAGACTTTAAGATTGTTGAAATAGGTTTGAGAAATAAACAGGAAGCCACAAAAGAGCCTAGAGAAACGAAACAAGGATTGCATGAACAAGCATTAAAATTACTTATAGATGTATTATAATTTTGACAATGAAGAGGATATATTGTATGGACTAGTGACCAAGAAATTTTAAGGAGGAGTTCTATATAACTTTTACAGGGATAAGAGCCACTTAGAGATATATTAAATAGTCTTTTTTGCTTGACTAGCCAAGAAAGTGGCACTAGAATATGAATATTTTACAAGAAAGGGATTCCAAAGTTACAGGGAATCATTAGAAAAAAAATTTTGTAGAAGGGTTGGTATAGAGTGACGACTGAGAATTGGATACTTAAGGGTTAACATTTATTGGAAGGATTTGACAAAGTAAGAGGATCATACAAGACTTGGGACCAATTATAACACAAGAGATTTTATGAATAATTGTGGAAGGATGGTTCAACAAGTGATTCTAAGCCTTATGAACAAAATAGGAGTTGTTTGTTTATATGATCTCATTATTAGGAAATTCCAAAGACATGGGGTTAGCAATAATGGATAATAAGAGTGATGGAAAAATTTTGATAGTCGAAAACTGAAAAAAAATTTAGACATAAAAGTCTAGAAGAATTTACGTGGATACCAATTGGATAAGGAACATTAGGGAAGAAGATTAGGCTACAAAACCATCAGTAGTAGATAATTTGTGACCTAGGGTCACAAAGAGGGTTTGGTAAGAGTTGATTATTAAGACCATAGTGAACAACTTGGAGGTTGAAATCTGATTGTTGAATATGGGCAAATACAAGAAAAAGAAGGACAACGACTTTGTTCATGACTAAATGAGCAAGTGCAAATCCTTAATTTTATTTTCTTCATCTTGTTATTTCTGACTGACTTACATCTATCAAACTACCTCATATCTAAATTCGTTAGCTACAATTTTATCTATCTTTATCTATCTTGAATTTTCACATCTCTTTACTTGGGAAAGGTTGAGGAAGTATCGTAATCACCTCGCTCAGAAAGGACATAAATTATCATGTGGTGATCCTGGTAGAAATACGGAATGTTGGGCATTGAGATGGAATTTGTGGGAGAAGGACATGACCGAGATTAGTACAAAAAATGAATTTCAAGTGATTCGTAGTATCAAATTAGACATGATTACACTTAGGAAACTATTTTGAGTATGGATTACTTCATGCTAGAAAGAACGTAGGAGGATTTCAAAGAAAAGTAGCAAAGAATTTTACATTAAATGGTGTACCATAGTTGTATTATTAGAACTGATGGGGATCTTCAAGGACGACTTGATTTCAAGGGCGTAGATGTTTTTGCTACTGATTCTGGAGATATTTTATTATCGGATAAAGGCTAGGATATTGAATCTAAGAATTCCAGGCACATCGGAGAAGAGATTATAACTACATACAGAGGTGTTACGAAATTGAATAAAGGATTTGTAGGAGAACGATTAAGAACTGGTAGGACATGAAAATTTTAAAAAAAAACTTGATACTTTGTGGGACTTCAAAATTTTTGGAAGGAAAATATTGAAGGTATAAGGTTGAAGGAAATATGAAGGTAATTTATGGCATGGTAGTTGCATTAATATGAGGAGTATAAATTTAAATGGTGTTCCAGGATTTTATAAAGCCTGATTCAGGATTTCAAATCCAAACCAAAGGCAAGGTGAAAGACTTAGACTTTTCAACATGATTAAATTGATAACGGGAATAAAAGAATTGAGGAGTTATAACAAGAGTATGTTTCATGAGTAGTGCATCTGTAATAAAGGCCAAGCGTATATGATTTATAGAAGAGTTTAATCTTCATGAGTGAAGATTGTGATTTTGTAGTAGTGTATCTGGAGTTGCAAGGTAAAAGTGTAATTAAGAAATGACGATCGGATGATCTTGGTAGTGATTGGAGTAGAAAGAGATGGTTACCATGACTTTTCTTTTACAAATCCTATCTGATTTTCCTATCATAGTAAAAGAGACTTGATTTTCTTTGTCCTTGAATCATTTCCTAAATTTGAATAACACTAGATTTTGATCATGGCCAATCAATTTTGATTATCTTTATCGTACCAAGGTTCTTGATTCTTGACTATACTCGATACATTTAATCCTGATCAAGCTTAGACTTCAATCCTATTTTTACTTGTGCCTGAAACTTCGAACGAAATCTTAGTAACACCTGAGTCCTGTTCCAATCATGATTAGACTTACTACTATTCTTGATTATGTCTGAATTTTATGGTTAGTCATGCTTAGATGACCTTGCATGACTAGACAACCTTGATTCTATCGATCGTAATTTCTAACGATCATGACTATACGTATTACTCTTCTCCTTAATCGTGCCTAAAATTTTGATCTTTGATCACGACTATATGGTTTGATTACGAACTTAGTATTCTGGGCCTTGTGATTAATCTCTTAAAACAAGTTCTTCTTTATTTTCCTCTAATCGTCTCTAAATCATGACTAATATAGTCGTTTTCTTTTTCTTTGATCATAGACTTCTTCTCATCTTGATAATCATGCCAACTCTGAACCTGGACTTCTACATGCCAAACTAGGCTATTTGGACTATTCTGGACTCAATAGAACCGTCTGTGCCGTCGTTTGAGACCATCTTATGGAGCATAACATCGTACCTATTCCGTGTTGATACGTTGATGTCGTACACGTCGACTCCAACTAAATTGAGGCGAGTACATTCTCTGATAATTTCTCGTTTGTGTTATTTTCTATGTTTCGTGTATTTAGTATAGATATCCTTGACTTTTTGACACGTTGGTCACACAGATTGGTATATGTCTGGTTCCCATCATGAGATATTATTCCTTGTATTTCTTGGTATATCTTATGCAAGTCTTGTCCTTGTTCTTGTGCAATGTATAGATACGATTCCTGCGAAGGCTCGCGACCTTCTCATAGTATTTGTGTTATAACATGTCATTGGTTGGATCCACTGTATCAGTCGGGAGCAGAAAGTAGTAGTGTAGATATGTTGTCAATACCCTCCTTGTGCATGTATTAGTTCCTTGTGAGTGTTAATCATGCACCTCACGTATCATTAACCAGGCCAGTAGTCCTTGTGTAAGTTCCCAAGCTGGCCATATGTTGAAGCTAGTACTTACTCACATAGTTAGTATAGATTCTTAACTCTCGTACATGATATAACATGCTTTACTCTTCCTTGCTCTAGTTTGCAGTATTACCATGCCATGCTACTTTTATGTACATTTTACTTATTCTCATATATTCTCTCTATTTACTGTTACATAATCTTTATCATTTACTGGGAACTATTGTTAGTGATGTGCTCATTCCAATCCTGACTGGATAACTATTTTTTAGGTAATGTTATGCCCCACACTTTGGACTTCTTGATGACAGATCTCGACGTTCTTTTGGATCGTGAGTTGACCTCTTGTGAGCTCTAGGCTATATTCTTTTCTAGATTTATGTCTTGTTCATCGGATATGTCTCTGATACATTTTTGATATGTACGATCATTTATTAGATTCTATTATTGTCTTTCTTTCATATCTTTGTTAGCTGTATGTGAGTTGAGTACATAATGTTTTAGTGGATCATAGAACTATTCAGATACAATATTGGGTACTTGACAGCGTACTACCGCTGATACTGTGGCGTAGGCTGGGCGTGGCCCATGTACTCATGCCCGAATATTCGGGTGCGGGTCGTGACATTCTTCCCTTAGCACACACATGTTACCTTATTACCTTACACTACCTACATATACTCCTACTAGACACTCTCCTTACCTAGCATATACATGTATACAACACAACCTACACATAGGTACTATGTTACCTTATCACCCATGCCCCTCACATACATCACACACACCTCACTAAGGCACATACCAATACTAATGTATGCACTACCACACACACACAAAGACACATACCTACTGTACAGGTTCTTCCAAGCGCTGCCTGCACAATTTTCTACTTGCTCTTGCCTATGACAAGCTACCTGCTACTGCTACTGAACCTATCTACTGCTCTGGAAACTGTATTTTCCTACCTAGGCTAAGGCCCATGCTAATACTACTTCCCTATATAATTCCCCCTCTTATATTTATACTGCTGCCCTTCATGTATGTTACCTGCTATTGTCAACACCTGATGTTGGCTAGGGAAGCATCTGTTGTACCCTGCTAAGTGCTACATGAAGATTATGCTACTGCTACCACTGCTTTGCTGTTGGAAAGCAAGCAATGGTGGCAGTTGATACTACTCATCTGATGGCTACTTCTTGCTCCCATAGGTCCCTTTTCCCCTATTTACTGCCTCTAAGCTAAAGCTGATGCTCTTCCTCTCATTTCCTGGCTAAGCCTTTATTAGCCCAATGAGTATATCATGTTTTTGAATATGGCTAGTCAATTAAGTTTAACATAAAGACATCACTAATATTCGTATAATCACTATCATGTTGCTACTTAAACTTAGCATTATCCTACTGTTCACTAAATGTTATCTTATTTGCTATTGTATACTGCTTTGTTCGTCTAACATGTACTTACAAAAAAGCAGTAAGCATGATCAACTCAGGACATATGCAATAAAGAATTAATGATGGGCCAAAGATGGTGTTATACAAGAACATTTCTCTGAACCGTCCAACGATATATCTGGGGCCTCGTATCGGAGGTTATGCTGTCCGGTCAGCGGACCGGGGTCGAGGGGACAGCGCCCCCTATGGGGGTTCAGGGGCGAAGCCCCCGAAAGGTATTCAGATTTTCAGATTTGTTTATCTTTGGACGACCGCCGTCAAGGAAAAAGACGTCTTCAGGTCTGCTAAAATATCAGAAAAAAGACGTCATCAAAGGGCTATTGGTTTTCCTATTTTATCAATATATTTTTCATATTTATTTGAGTCTAGGAATATAATGTACACTGTATCGTACTGGCAAATAGGATACTGGCAAATAGGCTACCCAAGAAATATTTTTAAAATATTCTGTCATTTTGAAACCAAGCCCACTTACAAAAGCCCAAACTACTTCCTAACTGCTTGACCTTTCAAAAAGTCCAAAACCTGATTTACAAAAACCTAACCAAACCAATTTTGGACCAACAGAATTCGGACCGAGTTCAGCCCGAGTTCGGTTGGTGCTCGTTGGATTTTAAACTTGGTCATCCTGCAGTTACGGATGCAACAACTATCTGTCGAGATTCTCTCGAAGAATTCTGCCCGAATTTTACCTTTGGAAAAACTATAAATAGAGAAGAATTTCCCTCATTTCAACACACCTCTTTCTTCTCTTCTCTCTAAGCTTAATACGCTCTCCCAAAGTGTTATGAGCCTTTTATTTTCAAATCCCAAGCCAGTTACAATTCTATAGTCGATTTCCCACTGTAGTGCAATCTAGAAGTTTTAGAGTGATTGTAATCAGAGGCTTGATTGAAGAAAGACACTTTACAATTGAAGTTGATCGAGTACTTCGGATCAAAGCTCGCGTTGTAGAAGTTGCAAGGACTTCGGATGAAAACTTGCGACATTTTTCCATAGTGGATTTCAACTGGAAGCTAGAGTTCTTTCGACTGGACTAGTCCTCACAAGAGGAAAACTAGTATACATCCTTGTGTTTATGTTTGCTCTCTGCTCTCTACTTTTCATTTACATATCTATGATATATTCTGTGATCTTGCTACTAACAATTTTTAATAGCTAATTTTCTACTGCCTACTCTATTCACCCCCCTTTAGAGTATAGCGCTTTACATCTCGTTCCTGTAATTGGTATCCTACAATTGGTATCAGAGCAGGTGCTCCTTATAGAGATATTATTGCAGGTGCTTCTTATAGAGATATTATTGCAGGTGCTCCTTATAGAGGTATTATTGCTCATACCAATTGCTCCTACAATTGGTATCAGAGAGAGGACTCTATTATTTGGCTTAACATCCTTGGAGCATATCCTCATTATCAATTTTTATATTCTGATTCCAATTGTTCCTGCAAATGGTATTAGAGTGGGTTATACAGGTAAAGCGAGATAATTTTGTTATTATATAACTTCTATTACATAGATCACTATATCACATATAGCAAGTATGTACTTCACAATTTAAGAGCAATCCACAAATTGACTCCCACTATTTGATGGAACAAACTATAGTTATTAGAAGATATGAATGAGCTTATACCTGAAGTCTCTAGATTTTGACTTGTGGTCAATTATTGTCAATGGCTACAAAAAGCCTACTATCATTTCTATTCTCATATCCTCTATAATCAATAAGTCTTATTATAGTTACACAGAGGAAGAGAATAAGTTAGCTAGTCTTGATGCAAAAGCTATGCATACCTTTTATTGTGCTGTAGACATAAATGTATTCAATCTTATTACTACTTGCACAACATTTCATAAAATTTAGAAATTCTTGAAGCTACTTATGAGTGCAGGTATGAAAGCAAAGCTAGCAACTCTAGAGAGAAGGATAGTCTTCATAATGATGCAAATATGTGCATGATAGAATTAGGATTTAAGGTACAACACAATCCTTTATACGAAGAAGAACTTGTATGTGACAACTACAAGAATATAGGCCACATCCAAGAAGATTATACTACTGCTAGAAAGGAGAGTCACTACGAATGATCAAATGAAGGAAGATCATCGTCTAACAAGTATGCTAACACGAGCATATGGTGTAAAAGCAAAGCAAGAGATTCTGAAGAAGAAGAGAGACCTCATCAAGCTACAAATTTATGTTCAATAGCATTATCTAAAGAGGTACAAAATACTTTTTTTTTATGAAGAGAGTGAATTTTCTCATGATGAGTTATCTGATGCTTTTAGTGATCTATTAGAAGAACACAAGAATGTATTAGATAAATATAAGCAAGCTAGAAAGGATATTCAATCCTATAAGCGTGAGAATGAAAAGCTTATGCTTATTGAATGATGCTAGAAATACTTCTCCTTCTGATAATTTTACTGAGATTTCCATACTTGAGTTTAGATTGCATGAGGCACTTGATTGCATTGAAAAAAGCACTCAAGAAAATGCTAAACTTAAGGAAGAAATAGAATCATAAAAGAAGAAGTATTCTATTGCTTCACGTAGAATTGATGCTCTTAATGCTAAATATGATGAGATATGTGCTAACTCTAAAAAGGTAGAGATTAGACTGGGAAAGCAGGTAGTACAACCTATGACTCAGTCTAACACAAGACACGTAATACCTCACAAAGTCACATATGACAGATCTTTTACAAAGGAAGCAAGCAAATCTAAAGCTTCACGCAACCATGCTTTCTATTACAAGTATCCACGTACATCATATCACACCACTGCGCTATCTTATACTGCTACACATAGCACTAATATTAATACTTTCTGTCATTATTGTGGTATGAATGGACATATTTCTAATCGTTGTCAGATTAGAAAACTAGTTGATATAAACTTGTGCAAATAGGTTCCCAAAGCTAACAAATATGAATCCAAGTATTGGATACCAAAGTTTTCACCTAATATTTCAAGTTGAGCTACATATGCTGAACTATAGAACCATGGAACGTATTGGTGGTTGCAAAACTACAAAGGACATCTTCCATACAATTGCACCAACATAAATGTGGTCACTTGAACCACTTTGGTAACATGCTAAATAATTTATTTTATGGTTTTATTTATAGAATCTAGCATGTTCTCATTAATGTCTTTCAATTTGAGAGCTTTTAGTTGTTTATTATTTGAATCAATATAAGATATAATCCTTGCTTGACTAGCTGTTTAGCTTAAATAATTAGTTCACACTATATAGTATTTTATTTTCTATTAGTGTGACACATTTGTCTATGTATGCTCTTTACTCTTAATCTTTATTATTGAAGCATACATACTACTGTAGTCCATAGGAGCTTAATTTTTTTTTGGATTAATATATTTTTGACTCTTCGTCTTTAATATTTTTTTAATGTTCGCTTCTTACCGATTTGTTGTTAACATGGTCATATTTTCTTTGATCGGTATTTTGTAAGTATGTATGTTTAGCATAAGTCTCCTATTTACTTGAAAAGTATATAATACTTTTATGTTAACCTTGTGCTTGCATAACATATTCACTATTGATTCTCAAATTTTATTGTGATTAACTTCTTATGAATCAATTACATCTTTGTCTGATAAAGCATATTTATGCATATTTTTTATCTTGTGATAATTTTTTAATGCTTATTAAGGATGCAAGAATAATTCATAATCATTCATATATTACTCATATATTTCTTATATTAATATATATTTTTGTATAAACATCTTTATGGGGATATATGAGTTAAGTTCAATTTTATATTATTTTAAAAAGTAGTTTAAACTTGTGCTTATCTCATACTTTAGCTATTAATTACTTTGAACAAATTTATGTTCTTCTCTTTATTAGCTTCTTCCTCAAAGCCTCTTTTAATGATGTTTTTCTTAGCTTTTTGGTTGACATTTTTGGATAAATGACTCTTATTTAAATAATTTTTAAATCTTGATAAACCATTATTTGGATATTTACTTCTTTTATATTTAGGGATTCTGGATTTTGATGTTGTTAGATGATACTGCATATATTCTTTTAAATCTAAATTCTTAAAAGTAGAAATCATCTTGGGTACAAGCCGAAAGGGTTCTTCTGTCATACATGTGTAAATAGCCTGAAGTGACATGGTGTACTAGTCTTCAGACTACCGCTAGCTAGGAACCGGCCACTACAGCTAACCCAAAGTGATCAATACTTTATAGACTTAAGATCTATTTGCAAGCAGTATCTAGTTCTGGATCCAAGGTACTGAACCCAGTCCCCTAGGTTCTAGAATACATCAGCGTATCTATGCCCTATATTTTGATTTACAAATATTTTATATTTTATTGTTACCCAATGATTTTGTAGCACATATAAATAAATGTAATTGACACATCTTATACCGTATGCTACATTGTTCTAAGACTTTTTTATGTCCATAGAAAATAATTGATTTCATATTGCACAAAGTTTTGTTAAATCCTCGTTTATTAAAGAAAAGATTTGCTTTGGGTATAAGCCTATAGAGGGTCTGTCTATCACCACGACTATGGCCAAAGCGAAGCGGTACTTAAGTGTTCCCCGGTGAACCTCCGTTAGCTGGGACAGTACCCCTACAGCTAACCCAAGATTGATCAACGCTTTATAAACTAAAGATTTATTGAGATCTAGTTGCAATTATTATCTGATGGATTTTAGATTTTAGCTTTGATGGATAATATTCTTTAGTAATATTTTTTTACAAAAGGTAACATACATTGATCTTCCATAGGTTAATGTTTGTTATCTTTTGATATATTCAGTTTTCTGTCACACTATTCAATATTCAGACTTGATAATCTTGTGACTACTCATTGAATATTATAGTCTTATGATTTCGTCTTTAGCTTGTGTAATATTCTCGATTTTAAGATATTTATTATATTCTTCTTATTCAAGTTATTTATTGTCTACAGCAGTAACTCTTTGCGGGGGAGAAGTCAGGCATATTGAATTTCTCTCTCTCAAAGCGTTTCTTCTCTTCAACCCTACGATTATCTAATGGACACCGTGCAACGGCTTTAAAACGGAAGAAATAAACTTTGATAAGAAGACCTAATATTTTTGAATTAGTTTCCTACTTCTGGAAATATTTCTCTGAAATTTTTTTAGTACTATTTTTTTTTGGATATAGCCATATTTTAAGGGGGAGCAAATTAATTGTTTCAATTCTTTTATACCTTAATATGTGGTATACCTAGTTTATCATGGACATATATTCTTTTGCTTACCATATCTTGTTGATTTGTTCATGACTTTATGAGAGAATATATGATTATTATTATTTTTAAATCTCTCATTTTATTTGAGTTTCTAAATGTTATCTTGTCAAATATATTTAATTATCCTTAATTGATTTTCGCTTGAGTTTAAATTAATTTTGGCATTTCTTATTGAGATATCTCAAAGTTCATGATTATCTATATTTAGACTGGTCATACTTTGCGGGGGAGCATTCAAGTCGACTGAATTTCTCCTTCTCAAGTATTTTGTCTTCATTACCTTTATATTTATCTAATGGATATACATATATCATAATAAGGTAATTGAATTCAAATACATGAACTTTGGTATAGATTTTGCATAGACTCTAGTATATTTATTTTGATTTCTTTTCGATGATTATACTCTTTATGAAATTAATTCACTAATTTGTATGGGCAAATTATGAATCATATTTTTTTGAGATTATTGTTAAAAGTCTCATTATATTTTTGATATTTTTTATATACTAGATCTGCAAATTTCCATTCCTCATGGATTATTTATGACCAATAAATGATTTCTACATTATTGGTATCTACTGTTTATTAAAATTCTTTATTGGTCTATTTCAAAACTACAGTTATATTTATTCATCATATTGTGTTTTGGATGTCATTTTTGGATTTAAGTTGGTAAACTATGTATTGCTTGATTTTATTTTTTTGTTAATATTCAACCAACTATATTGTGTTTTGACATATTTTTCTATTTTGTGTAATTTTCTAAAACTTGTCATTACATTGTTCTCCTAATCCTTGATCATGATTATTTTTTCCTTCCTCCATTACTTATGCTTGAGTTCGTTTTATCACTTATTACGGGGGAGCTTATTTTTTGATCATGTCAAAGGGGAAGAAATAAGTTTAAGTTAGCACACATTATTCTAGTATTATGTGTTTATTAGTGATACTTGCCTCTATCGTATCTATCTTAAACTTAACTGATTTGACATAATAAAAAAAGAAAGATTGTTAGCCCAATGATTATATCATGTTTTTGAATATGGCGTCATCAAAGGGCTATTAGTTTTTCTATTTTATTCATGTATTTTTATATTTATTTGATTCTAGGAATACAATGAACACCGCGTCGTACTGGCAAATAGGCTACCCAAGTAACGTTTCTAAAATATCCTTTCATTTTGAAAACAAGCCCACTTACAAAAGCCCAAACTACTTCATAACTGCTTGACCTTTCAAAAAGCCTAAAACCTGATTTACAAAACCCTAACCAAACCAATTCTGGACCAACAGAATTTGACTCGAGTTCGGCCTGAATTTGGCCTGAGTTCGGTTGGTGCCCGTTGGATTTTGAATTTGGTCGTCCTGCAGTTACGGATACAACGACTATCTGCCGAGATTCTCTCAAGGAATTCTGCCCGAATTTTGCCTTTGGAAAAACTATAAATAGAAAAGAATTTCCCTTATTTCAACAAACCTCTCTCTTCTTGTAACACCCAGTTTTCCAGATGAGGGTAATTTTGAAATTTTATAATTTTATAATTATTTATTGATATTTATTTCACATTATAATTTTTGGTAATTTTTAATTATTTTTAAACTATTTAAAAACTGCTCTAAGTCATGACTTATGATTTTGATGTGCTGCTAGTGAAACCCGAGAGACTGTCCGACCTAGAGCCTAAACAAGTGATTAGGGATATTTATTTATTATTTTTAGCCTAGGGATAATTTGGTCATTTTGGATTATTAGAATTATTGGTTAATTTATTGAATTGGTGAATTCTAGGTTGACTTTGACTTGTTGAGACTAGTAGACTAGCCTGGAACCTAACCCTAGCTATGGTAAACCTACACTAACTTGAGTTAACCCATTTTAGTCATCAGAGATTAGTTTTAAAATGAGGGGATTTGGTTTAGTGAATTTAAGTCATGACTTGTGGTTTAATGAAATGACTTATGGCTTAATGATTTGATTGATCATGACTTAAGCCCATGGGCCATTTTAGTAAATCCTAACCCTAATTATTGAACTTATGATCAGCCATATGAGAGCCACTACCTATTTAATGTCTTGTTGAGGAGTTATTGCCTCTTTTAGAGCTTGACCTAATTTTGAAGAAAATGTATTTTTCCCCTTCCAAAAATTTCCATAAATTCATTTTAATTCCTTTTCAATCCTAGTCTTTTGCATTAGGACCTAATTTCTGTATATTTATTATTTCTGGAGGTTAATCTCAGTTTTGGTTTCATTTGGAGCTTTGGAGTTGGTTTTAGAATCTCTCCGTTGGAGTTTTCTTGGAGGATTGGCACACATAGGTAACCACGCTCAAATTATGTTTTAATCCTGATTTTATTGCATGATGGCTTAGGAATAGGTGTCCCCTAGCTATTGGAGGAATTTTGTATCATTTGCATTAGGTTACGTGTCCGTATCGGACACGTATCGAACCTATAAGCTAGGTGTTCGACGAAATGCCCGAACCGATTTGATTTGCAAATTTTGCAAATCTATTTGAATAGAGTCCTAGATCTAGGTGTGTAGGTTATTTTATGTGAAGAGTGTCTGGTATTTTAGTGTCCTATTGTGTCGAAAATTCGTGTTGGACACGTTGTGCACACACGTAGACGGTGTCATGCATCACGGGGCTGAGAACTCCCGACACAGGACACGTGGAAACGCCAATTTTTGTGTGGAGTGAGGGGCAACGTCTGACATCATGCTCCCAAAATTTGAGAGTAGATGGTTGTGTACACGTGGAGCAATTGTGCCCGCACTGGGCACACGCTGCGCGCGTACAGCGGCAATCCGCGCGCTGACACGGGCTCCGTATCGCATCCCGGAGTCTCGTGGACACAGTGCAGGGTGTCTGTAAGGTGGCCCTACCCTAGGCAAACCTGGGTGCACACCCACGTGTTGTGTCGTGTCGTGTGCCGTGTCCTAGATACGAGTGCACGCGTGCACGAGACAGCGTGTCTGTGTGTGCACGACAGTGGTTTATGATGTGTGGACACGCCGTATCCGGCTCTGGGTAACACAAAAGGACTCGAGGGACACCTAAACATATGTGACACATATTACCAACCCTTAAATTTGTATATTAATGAGTTTTGAATTGAATTTGGGAGTTTTCCATTCTCGACTTATACGCATGTTCAGTTTCTTAATTTTCTGAGTTTAATTCCTTTTGTACTGATTAAAATTAATGATTAAATTGTCATGATTGATCCTAAATGTGTATTGGTTCATGTTAGATTGGTTTTACACATTAGATCAAGTTTTATGTAAATGAAATAGAATTCGAACCATGGCATGGACTGTTTTGACTGATACTCACATTTAGTTTTGACTTGAATTATTTTCTATTTAAACTGTCATTTGATTCCTATTTTTCAAACTGATTTCTTACGGTTCTTAGAATTCAATATCAATCCAAATGCATGTTGCTAGTTCACGGTTAGTTTATGTTGCTTTTCAAGTGGTTTCAATGGGAAATGGATTTTAAATTGGTATTGGGGTTGATGGTTGAACTGTCAACTAGTTCACTGGTTTAACTGTCAATTGATTTCCTTTAAATTCCTGTCAAAACTGAGTGTAAGATCATTTCCCTTTGTGTTATTTCCATTGTATGATTCATTGTTATTTATGGGATGGAATATATGGATTCGAATTGGTTGGAATGGACTGATATTAAACTGCCATTAATTTCCTGTTTTTAAAACTGATTTTGAAAGTTTAAATCCCATGTTTTGTTCCTGAACTTCTAATTAGTTCACTGTTGATTCAATTGGTATATTAGTAACTGTTGGTTTAATAGGATTTGTTATTGATTCCCTTCTTCCTGTTAAAAACTGAGATTTAATTCCAGTTTCAGAATTTAGATTGTGTTTACTGATTTCCTATTTCCTATGTGACACTCACTGTCCTCACAATTCCTGTTATTCATAATACACACACACATGAACACACTATATTCACACTCATATGACCATGTCACATACACACAATATCACTCACACACACATTATTTTCCTATTATACATCGCTGTCCATAATTCCTTTGTATCACTGTTACAGTTTTGTAGAGCAGCTCACACCCTTTGTATCAGCACAGTTCACCAAAAACACTCACACACACAGCCATGTTTTTCCACTCTTACACACACACACCCTCACATGTGCCCTCTACCTATCCTTCTATGTATATACATATATATATGTATATATCCATATGTGATGCATATATTATAGATAGCCTATATATTTATAATGTGTGTTATTATATTAATTTAGATATATTAATATATGGGTATATGTGAATATGTGGTTTGGTATAGGCATGACATAGCCTATGGGTGTATACCTATGGCTCATAGCCTAGGTATGTGGTTTGAATGCCAGTATAGGGTCACTACAAGAAAAAACCTCTTTTACAACGTTCCATCTACAACACTTGCCGAAAACGTTGTAAATATGGGGGGTCTTCTACAACCTTTATTGTAAAAATGTTGTAAAATACATGTACAAACAACGTTTTGTATTCAAACGTCATGACTTCTACAATGGTAATTCTCAAAAGTTGTGTATTACTGTCTTCAACAACGTTTTATTAACATTACGATATTTATTAATTTTGACAACATTTACTTAATGTTGTCAAAGTTATTAATTTTGACATTGTTTTTGAAACATCGTCAAAATGTCATAATCAACAACGTTTATCAACAGTTGTACATGTTTCATGTTTTACAATGTTTGTTTAATATTGTAAAATTAATTCTATTTTACCACTTTATATAGACGTTGTATATATAATGTCGTTTTATAATGTTTAAGAATCATTGTAAAATGGTTATATTCAACAACTTTTATAAAATGTTGTAAAGATGTGTATTTCACAATGTTGTAAATTTATCTTCAAAATGTTGCTAGGATGATATTATTTCTAGATATTTAGACTTTGGGTCTCAAATAAGATTTAAAATTTGTGTTTGGGTCTCCACGTTATACATAATTAGTGTTTCGGTTTCAAAAGTGTCACCAAAAGTAATTAGTGACACTTTTGAGACATTAGTGACACTTTTGAGATCCAAACACTAATTATGTATAATATGGAGACCCAAACACAAATTTCAAACATTATTTGAGACCCAAGTCTAAATACTCTATTATTTCAAATGTTGGTCTTATTAGGTCAACACCTCATTTGGCTGCTCGTGCTTAAATGGATCTATCACATGCTAAAACCCATATATATATATATATATATATATATATATATATATATATATATATATATATATTTAGCCAAGAACTAATGGTCAAGTGGTTATTAGAGTGAGACATATTCCCCCAGAGGTTACAGGTTCGAGCAATGGGGGAAGCACATTAATTTTCTGTAGAAAAATTAATATGAGGGCAACTAGAGTGGTAAGTTGATTGCGCGCGGGTGCGATACAAGTGTGCTGCAAGTGCGGACCTTCGAACTAAGTGTGTAGCCGAGTTTGTAGTCCTTCGGGCCAGGAGTTTGTAACACAATTACCTCTTTCAATATATATATATATATATATATATATATATATATATATATATATATATATATATATATATATTGAAAGAAAATATATATATATATATATATATATATATATATATATATATATATATATATATATATATATATATAAATATATATATATATAGGGATAAGTAAGTTTTCTTTATTTACATGCTTTTACAACTTTTTATGCTTTTATACCCTTGACGATTGTCTATTTTGTTCAACTTTTTTTTTGAATTAACTGCGAAAGAGATCTCCAACATCAGCATTGGTTAGTATCGGTAGCTACAATATCAGATTAGGATAGCCAAACCTCTTTTACAACGTTTCAACTACAATACATCCTAAAAACGTTATAAAAAGGGGGGGGGGGTGTTTTCTACTTTCTTTATTACAAAAGCGTCATAAATACCTGTGTAAACAATCTTTTATATTCAAACGTTAAGATTTTACAATGGTCTATCACAAAAAATGTCTATTACTATCTTCAACAATGTTTTAATAACATTGTAAAATTTATTAATTTTGACAACGTTTAATTAATTTTGTCAAAGTTATTACTTTTGACAATATTTTTAAAATAGTATAAAAATATTATGTTCAAAGTATGAAACATGTATTGGTAACGGTTTAATTTGACTCAGTGGCATATGAATAATTAAAATTAAAGAGAGTTGTAATTGTCAATAAGGGGGCGTTCGGTATGCGGAATACTATATAGCCAAGAATTCTATATTTCCGAAAATCAAATTATAAGTAATTAAATTCTTTGGAAAATTACATTCCCATGTTTGGTGACTATATAAATATTCCCAGGAATAAAAAAACAAAATAAGAAAAAATCCAAAGAGGAAATAACGTCAAAAAGGTAAAAAGAAGTAAAACCGACATAAAATGATTTTAAAAATCGACAAAAAAAATTCAAAAGCGAAAAAATTAAATAAAACGACCAAAAAAAACCCCAAAAGTGAAAAAAAAACGACAAAAGGCAAAATACGAAAAAAAAACGACATAAGCAACAAAAAGCCAAAAAAAAGGACAAAAAACAAAAAAAAGATTATAAAAAAGACAAAAATAAAAAACTAAAAAAAGGACATAAAACGACAACAAACTACTTAAAAACGACAAAAAGGAGAAAAAAAAACAACAAAAAACGATAAAAAAGATAATGAATTACCAAAAAGTGACAAAAAGAACAAAAAGACAAAACTTTAAAAAAAGAAAAAGGACAAAAACAACAAAAAAAAAGACAAAGAACGATAAAAAAAATGAAAAAATGACCAAAAAACGGCGAAAAAACGATAAACACGACAAAATGTCCAAAAAAAGAGAAAAATGACAATAACTACTAAAAAACGACAAAAAGGAAAAAATTACAAAAAAGCGACCAAACGACAAGAACGATAAAAATGACAAAAAAGTCCAAAAAAGTCACAAATAAACTAGGAAAAAATGACAAAAAGGACAAAAAAATGACCAAGAAGCAGCAGAAAACGATAAAAACGCAAAAAGACGACAAAATATCCAAAAGAAGAACAAAATGACAAAAAATACTACAAAAACGACAAAAAGAAAAAAAAGGGCAAAAATGATTTTAAAAAGGATAAAATATGACCAAAAAGCGGCAAGAAATGATAAAAAGACAAAAACCGATAAAACGAAAAAATTGATAAAAATGAAAATAACGTTAATGATCAAAAAAGAAGGAGAAAATTTAAGTATTTTTTTTTGTCCGGGCAGAAAAAATATACCCATCTATTTTTAAGGGATAAGGGTATTTCTAATTCCCAAAAATAAATTTTTATAGCCCAAATAAACATCGTAATAGATTCCCACCCTAAAATTTTCAAGGAATAAAAAAATACCGCATACCAAACACCGCCTAATCTATCACAATGTCCAAGAATTTTAAGTGGGTTATCAAATTATCATTAATTTATAAGGGAAGATATATATTTTAAAAAAAACTGTAATAAATTGATGATAGTTTTGGTAACCATCTTAAAAATTCTTGGACATTTGGCAATTGTCCAAATTAAAACATGATAAATAACATAAGTGTGTTTGGTCACGAGAAATTGAGTGAAAGAACAAAAAATAAATTTGGTTCTCACTACACCAAAACAAGCAATTTGTAGCGCATTATTTTTTAGTTGTAACGATTAGTACATTTACAAATTTATAACGGTAATTAACGTGATAATAATTAAATAAATGTTATTGAATTAAAACTTTATGTTTGATTTATTGAAATAAATGTTACAAAAATTACAATTTTATTGTTTATTATTTTTATGATTTTTGTAATAGTAAAAATTGTTACAAAAGTTCAATACATTGTCAAAATTGAATCACATGGCTTCCACGTGACTCAAGGAAAGTGTTGCAAACAGAACTACTCTTTTTTTTAATTTCTCCCGCACATTTTTTCGTCTTTCCCTCTCCTTCCCATCTCTCTCTTTCTAGCTTCCTCTCCTTTCCCTAAATCTCTTTTATGTCCACCAAAATCCCTCACTCTAGAATTCCTCCTGCCAAATCCTTCATCTTTGCCTGCTCCTTTTCTTCCTCTTTCTGGGAGAGAGACGAGCAATGATGGCTCCGCGAAGAGCAGCGAAGGCTGCGGGAGGAGTCCCAATGCGATCGGAGAGGGAGTCGCTACTTAGCCAGATTGTCGGCCACCCTCTGCCATCGGATAGAGGCCATGAAGCTCCACCGCGCACTAGAGGAACCTTCCATGGCTTCGTCGCTGCTGGAGGAGGAAACAGAGGTGAGTACCATCTTCACCAAATTGGGACCGACCGTCGCCAAGATAGGACATGGTCTTTCCCCCATACCAGACATTTTCCCTCGTGAATTCCTAGAGGAGCTATCAGAATTCCAGGTCCCTCCATGTTGGGTTTATAGCCTTTTGTTTTGATTTTTAGTCCCACATCGGCTAGAAAGGAATGTGTATCTCCATATATATGAGTCTTTACTCTTTATGGAGATGCACATGTAGTGCACATGGGTGTGTGCCATGTGGGATTAATTATTAATGGTATAAAGGCTTAATCAACAATTAATAAGCTGTAAGCTTTTTGCTCTTGGGAAATTTATTTCCATAGGAGCTAAGCCCCGTTGGGGCTTAGCGACTCGGACTCAGACTCGGACTCGGACTCGGACTCGAACTCGGACTGGGACTCGGACTCGGACTCGGACTCGGGCTCGGGCTCGGGCTCGGGCTCAAGGGCTCATGAGGCGTAATGTGGCATTTTGTTAGCGCAACATACGTAGAGTGCGCAGTATGCGCAGCGTACGCAGCGCACGCTGTGTGCGTAGAGTGTGTATGTGCGTATGGCTGGCTGCATATTAGAGCGGGAACAGTTGCAGCAGTTGTTGCATGTTCAGGAGTGGTTCTGCCACTACCCTGAAGTGCAGGCAACTGCTTGGCAACCGCCCCGTGGGCTAGATATGCAGGTTCTCTCCTCTCTCTAAGTTGGGAGAAGTAATCAGAATTCCAGAGAGAAAACTCTAAGTGTTCTTTAACACAACAGAGTAGTGAGCGTGTTGTTTAACACAAACACTAGTACTTTTTAGTACGCGTGAGTTCTATCACTTCAAACAGAGAGAGAAGAGTACCATTGCCAGAGGAGTTTGCCGTCTTTCGAGGAGTCAGAAGAGCAGGAGTGTTCCAAGGTTTTTCGTCAACCTTGCTGGTTCCTGGAAGCTGTTCGCAGAGGGCGAATAAAGCTTTGAGCATCGGTGATCATTCACCCCAGCAATTCCATCTCTCGCCTGTCACCCTTCTGTTGCCTTTAGCAGTTCTGTCAGTATCTTCTTTTTAGAAGGCACCACTGCCAGTTTGCTACGATCACGAAAATCTCTTTAGATTCTTCGTGAATTACGATATCTTTTTAGATCTCGTAATTTGCAGAATCCTTCTGGATCTCTGTTGCAAAACCTTCTTTAAGGAATTGCATTTGAAATATTGTCTTTACAACTGTTTCAGTTTCTGTATTTTCTATCGAAAAGCGTGCCCCGGCGTTCCCGGCAATAACAATCTCAAAGCTTTATTGCTACGATGGAAAACATTAATGCTTCACTCCTCAACACTGACTTCTGTAAGTTAGAAAAGTTTGATGGAGAGCATTATCAAGTCTGGAAGAGGAAGGTTTATCTCACTCTTCAACTCAGAGACGTTGATCACGTACTGCTTGAAGAGGAACCTACTGTTCCAGATACTTGGTCTGCTGCTGCAATATCTGCGGCTACTAAACTTCAGGCGAAGTGGAGAAGAGAAAATAGCATTTGCAGGTTCCTTATCCTGAATGCTATGGAGGATTCCCTTACAGAATTCTATTCTAAGAAGAATATCGCTAGAGACATATAGGAGTCTCTAGAAAAACTCTACGAAGAAGACAAGAACCGCAGTAAAATATTTGTGGTTGAAAAATATCACAAGTGGTTCTTCGAGGACGAAAAGTCTATGCTGCCGCAGGTAAAGGAGTTCCTGAAACTGCGACAGAAGTTGGAAGACGAGGCGATGCCCCTCCCCGACAAGTTTGTTGTTGGAGGGATTGTCTCAAAGCTCCCCGCTGGGTAGAGCAAGTTCTATGCAAACATGCATAGGAAGAAGTTGGAGATCACCCTTGAAGATCTCCTACAGGAAATCTATGTTGAGGACCAGATGCGGGCTCAACTGAAGGTGGACACACTGTCCAAGCAATTGGCTAACGCCAATCTGGTTCAGACCAAGGGACCAAAGGGAAAGCAGGCGGCTTTCCACAGCAAGAAGAAGAACCCTGACAATCTAAAAGTCAAGGGAACTTCTATCAAGAAAAAGAAGCCAAAGTCAGAAATGCCTTGCTTCAAGTGTGGCAAGAAGGGCCACTTTAAGAATGAGTGTAAAGAAAAGACCAAGCAATCAGAGCAAGGAGAGCCTAGTAAGGTATCTATGATCACTGACGTAGTTGCTATGATTGCACAGGTTGATGCAGTAAGGACTGACTCTGACTGGTGGGTAGACACTGGAGCCTCCTGCCATGTATGCTCCAGTAAGGAGTGGTTCACCACCTATACACCTACTTTTGAAGTGGTTATGATGGCGAACCAGGCACAAGCTGAAGTGCTCGGGATCGGGACGGTGGTGTTGAAGCTGACTTCGGGCAAGTCTCTTACGCTTCAAGGCGTGAAGCACGTTCCTGCTATCGCCAAGAACCTGATCTCGGGAGGCCTACTCTGCAATACAGGCCTCAGGATGGACATCAATGCTGGCCAGATGGTGATGTCTATCAAGGGAACATATTTTGGGAAAGCTTTTTATACCGAAGGAATGTTCAAGATTCAGCTTGTAAATCAGTCCAATGTAATTAATGTTATTAATGAAGTCACTCATTCTGCTTATACTCTTGAGTTGTGGCATAATAGGCTAGGACATGTTCATTGTAAACGAATAAACAGAATGTCTAGTCTAGGACTTATCTCCAAATGTGGGGGTAAGGTAGAGAAATGTGAAGTTTGTGCTCAAACGAAGATCATAAGGAAACCCTTTCCTCGGGTTAATCGAAGTACAGATCTTCTGGAGTTGGTTCACTCCGATATCTGTGACTTCAAACAGTTCTCTACAAAGGCCGGGATAAAGTATTTCATAACCTTCATCGATGACTTCTCAAAGTATGCGTTCGTCTACTTGCTGAAGGCTAAAGACGAAGCAATCGAGAAGTTCAAGGAGTTCAGAGCTGAAGCTGAGCGACAGACTGGACAACAACTCAAAAGGATAAGAAGTGATCGAGGTGGAGAGTACAGGTCTCATGAATTTGTATCGTTCTGTAAGGAACATGGAATTGTCAATAAGACTACGGCTCCGTACTCTCCTCAATCAAACGGAGTAGCTGAGAGGAAGAACAGGACGTTGACAGAAATGATAAATTTAATGTTGTTGACTGCTGGCCTTCCTAAGTGCTACTGGGGAGAAGCTGCATTGACGGCTACTTTTATTCTAAATAGAGTGCCTCATACAACTTCTGATATTACTCCTCATGAACTCTGGTTCAAAGTCAGACCTAACTTGAATGTTATTCGAGTGTGGGGGTGTCTGGCATATGTCAAGCTTCCAGATCTGAAGATTCAGAAGCTTGGGACAAGGACTACAAAGACGATCTTCTTGGGGTATGCCGAGAAGAGTGATGCTCGGAGATTTCTTGATATTGAGTCAAATCATATCATTGAATCTCGCGATGCAGAATATTTTGAAGACAAGTTTGCAAGGCACAAGAATATTGTTCTTCCGGATGTTCCGGAGAATAATGAGGGTGCACAAGAGACTGAAGTCTTCAATGAAGGTGTGGTCCAAGAAGATGTTGTTGTTGATACAACGATTGAACCAGAACAAGCTGAGCCGTCAGCTAAGCGTGTGAGGAGGCCGAAGGACTTCGGAAGTGACTTTGTCACCTATCATGTGGAAGCAGATCCACTTACCTATGATGAGGCGATGAAGACCAGAGACGCGGTTTTCTGGAAGGAGGCGATTGACAATGAGATTGATTCCATCACCTCAAATAACACTTGGGTGTTGGTTGATCTTCCTGAAGGAGCGAAACCCATCGGATGCAAATAGATCTTCAAGAAGAAGATGAAAGCAGACGGAACTATTGACAAGTTCAAGGCTAGGTTGGTAGCCAAGGGGTTTTCTCAGAAGCAGGGGATTGACTACTTTGACATATATGCTCCAGTAGCCCGGATGACCACCATTAGAATGTTGATTGCTCTCGCAGCAATAAATAAGATGGTGATACATCAGATGGATGTGAATACGACTTTTCTAAATGACGAGCTGACCGAAGAGATTTACATGCAACAGCCAGAGGGATTTGTCATCAGAGGTCTTGAAGACAAAGTCTGCAAGTTGGTGAAATCCTTGTACGGTCTTAAACAGGCTTCCAAGATGTGGCATGAGAAATTTGACAAAGTTATAAGGTCAAATGGCTACATGGTCAGCGATACGGACAAGTGTATTTACACGAAGTTCGCTGATGGAAGAGGTGTGATCGTTTGTCTGTACGTGGATGACATGCTTATCCTAGGTACGGATATTAGATGTGTCACGGAGACAAAGAAATTCATCTCAAGCAAGTTCAGTATGAAGGACTTGGGGAAAGCTGATGTGATCTTAGGGATCAAGATCATCCGGACAGACACTGGACTAGCGCTGTCACAGTCTCATTATATTGAAAAAATGATCACTCGTTATGGGTATCGGGATCTTCCAGGGATCGATACGCCGTACAGGTGTGATCTGAAGCTGAAGCCTAATTCAGGGGAAAGCATCAGGCAGCTGGAGTATGCAAGCGTAATCGGGAGTTTGATGTATGCTACTACTGCCACAAGGCCTGACATAGCTTTCGCCGTGGGAATGCTGAGTCATTTTACGAGCAATCCAGGTGTTGAACACTGGAAAGCTGTGGAACAGGTTATGAGATATCTCAAGAAGACTCAGACATATGCACTGTACTACAGCGGAGATCCGTCGGTAGTGGAAGGCTTCAGTGATGCCAGTTGGTGCTCAGAGGTGGAGAGCGAGAGGTCCACAGGTGGATACATTTTCACAATGGGTGGAGCTGCTATATCGTGGAAGTCGAAGAAGCAGACTATGCTCTCGCGGTCATCCATAGAATCTGAGTTCTTTGCACTTGATACCGCAGCCGAGGAAGCAGAATGGCTTCGGGAGCTCATGTATGATCTTCCAATGGTTGGGGCACAAATACCGGCGATACCGATATACTGCGACAACCAGGCGACTGCGGCGGTGGCATCAAATGACCTCTTCAACGGGAAGAAGAGGACTGTGCGGTTGAAGCACAGGGCAGTGCACGATCTTATCAAGAGAGGTGTTATTGCAGTAATTGATGTTCGGAGTCAGGAGAATCTGGCGGATCCGTTCACCAAGGGCCTCAAGCGCCAGCTGGTCGATGACACAGCTTGTAAAATAGGCTTGAAGGTATTCTGATATTGTATTATTATATTCCTACCATAAAGTTTTATGCTATTAGTTCAAAGATTTATCTACTAGGCATCTAGCTTTTGGTTCAAGGGAGGACCACTAATCGAAAGAATATCAGGAACGGTGGGTACATGTTCTATTGGGCATGGAGAGGTTACGGACCTATAACCACTGTTGTCTACTGTTGTTTTCTGCGAAAAACAGATCCTGTGGGAGGTTGGCTTAAATGCCTTAATGAGTTCTCAGGCATTTGGAATGTCTGGTATGCTTTACAGGAAGCATGGTAGCACAGCACTACAAGGAGTGTGACTCCATGCTATGTGTGGCGGTAACTCTACCATGAGGTTCTCGAAGGAGGTAAAGCCTCGGCTATGTTAGCCAAGTCACAGCGGCATAGCACCGCAAATAGGTAGTTGGCCTAATGCTGTATATTGAATTAAAGAGGGATGTAGTCAGCACTACAAAGAGGAGGTGTTCCTCATGTTACGGGTGGCACGACACCACAATGAGGTAAACCCGACTAGGGATAAAGCCTCGGCCTTGCAAGCCATGTCGTAGCGGCGTAACACCGCACAGAAGCATAAGGCTTCATGCTGGGTAGTTTGGCACTACAAAGGGACTAGACCTCATGCTACGGGTAGTATGACACTACGATGAGGTTCCCGGTGATTCGGGGTAAGGTCCTCGGCTTAAGGCCATGTCATAGAGGCGTAGCACCGCAAAGGAAGCGTTGGACGCTTCATGCCATGTCTCTTTAATAAAGAACTCACCTATAGTGTATGGACAAAGAGATATCAGGCCGTCTCTTAAGGGTAAACTTGTAGACACCCAATATTATACACTAAAACCAGGCTGGCACACGGCCTTAAATGTGCAGCCAGAAGCACATGTAACTACATTATGTGAGTGGAATGAATTTCAGCTATGATGCAGAATTCAAGGCTTAGTCCATTCTTGTATTATAGTTTGATATTTGACTCACGTGGGAAGATTCAAGTCTTAAGTGGCATCTATCCTAAAAGCATAATGGACAATTACTGTGGGGAACACTCGTACTCATATATATAGAGATATGTGGGGGATTGTTGGGTTTATAGCCTTTTATTTTGATTTTTAGTCCCACATCGGCTAGAAAGGAATGTGTATCTCCATATATATGAGTCTTTACTCTTTATGGAGATGCACATGTAGTGCACATGGGTGTGTGCCATGTGGGATTAATTATTAATGGTATAAAGGCTTAATCAATAATTAATAAGCTGTAAGCTTTTTGTTCTTGGGAAATTTATTTCCATAGGAGCTAAGCCTCGTTGGGGCTTAGCGACTCGGACTCGGACTCGGACTCGAACTCGGACTCGGGCTCGGGGTCAAGGGCTCATGAGGCATAATGTGGCATTTTGTTGGCGCACTTTGCACTTAGCACGTCAGCATCGTCGCTAGGCGCATAGTGCGCTTAAGTTGCGCTCGTTGCGCGAGCCACTTGTGCGACCACGTTGCGTGGCCCGTTACGCGAGCCCAGTTACGCTGGCCCAGTTACGCAGCCCAGTACGCAGCCCAGTGCGCACAGTGTGCGCAGCGTATGCAACGTACGTAGAGTGCGCAGTGTGCGCAGCGTACGCAGTATGCATAGAGTGCGTATGTGCATGTGGCTGGCTGTATATTAGAGCGGGAACGGTTGCAGCAGTTGCTGCATGTTCAGGAGTGGTTCTGCCACTACCCTGAAGTACAGGCAACTGCTTGGCAACCGCCCAGTGGGCTATATATGCAGGTTCTCTCCTCTCTCTAAGTTGGGAGAAGTAATCAGAATTCCAGAGAGAAAACTCTAAGTGTTCTTTAACACAACAGAGTAGTGAGCGTGTTGTTTAACACAAACACTAGTACTTTTTAGTACGCGTGAGTTCTATCACTTCAAACAGAGAGAGAAGAGTACCATTGCCAGAGGAGTTCGCCGTCTTCCGAGGAGTCAGAAGAGCAGGAGTGTTCCAAGGTTTTCCGTCAACCTTGCTGGTTCCTGGAAGCTGTTCGCCGAGGACGAATAAAGCTTTGAGCATCGGTGATCATTCACTCCAGCAATTCTATCTCTCGCCTGTCACCCTTCTGTTGCCTTTAGCAGTTCTGTCAGTATCTTCTTTTTAGAAGGCACTACTGCCAGTTTGCTACGATCACGAAAATCTCTTTAGATTCTTCGTGAATTACGATATCTTTTTAGATCTCGTAATTTACAGAATCCTTCTGGATCTCTGTTGCAAAACCTTCTTTAAGGAATTGCATTTGAAACATTATCTTTACAACTGTTTCAGTTTCTGTATTCTCTATCGAAAAGCGTGTCCCGGCGTTCCCGACAATAGCACTCCATACCTCTATACATTTTTTCTTTGTTGTTGTTGCTTCTTACATATTCGACCATAGTCCTCACACACAAAAATTCGACTTGACTTGTAGAATCAATAGCTGTAGCATGAGAAACGTTACCAATCATTTCATTTTTTAGCTTAAGGGAAATTAATAAAGAAGCAGCACATGAAGACCCATGCTCATACTCCTGTGATCTTGCATAATACTTATTGATGTGCTTCTGCACATGGTTCCAACGTTAAAATATATGCATGTGAGTTTATCCAAGGTTAAAATTTGGGCTACCAACATAAATTGGTCATAGCCAAACTATCGAACGAGCCGACTTGGGAGCTAGGGCTCCAAGTAACAACCGTTGCCCTTGCAGAATACTAGATGTGATCGACGGATATCAATAGCGCTAAAAAAGAGGCCAGAATGTTGTATACTCTCCTCATAATTGTCTTAGAGTTCTTCTCCTAGTTCGGTGACCATAAGGGGAAGCCTGGATAAGGGGACGGCAGCGGAGGACATTATTGAAAGCCCTAATTTTGTAATGTATATTTTTTTCTAAATTTTTGCTATAATTTCTATTCAAATTTTGCACTGAACGTTTGCATATTCTGAGTTGATTTTATTGAAAGCCCTAATTTATGTTATGATTGTTATTTTGTGTGCTTATTTTAGCGACCGCTATGAGTCATCTTCCATCTCACAACTGGTATACTTCTTCTATCCCGTTATTTTTTTTATCATCATCTTATTTTTCTCTCCTCTATGTCATGTGACATTCCTATGTAGCAATTCCTGTCAACAAGCAACTCTATAGAATCATTTATCATATTATTTTTTACTGCTGCGGCAGCAGATATTGTTTTCTCAACCTTCTATGTATTGGTAAGTTTTTAGACTTCATATCGTGTTCTATTATTCTGAAGTTGGCTTCTAGATCTCTAAATAGCATATAATAGATGCATTAAACAATTACATTTAGTTGCATAAATCTGACCTTATGAGGATCTTAATATTTTGGAGTTGATTTCAGCGGTTATATCAAGCTTATAACAACTAGAATTCAGGTTAATTTCCATATCTTTTATGATATGACAGTCTCGAAATGACTGGAAGCGTCTTTTGTGCTCTCTTCTCGTCTAGTGTAAGTACGTTTGCTCCTTGATTGACCTTCTAGTTGCCCATAGTTTCCATTTCTTAGTAGTTTTAGACTTCTGTACGTCTATATTGCTTGACATTTGAATTAACAACGATGAGTTGTATTTGACACTATACTTGCCTGCGTCCTAGTTGTAATAATTTGTCCTGCAAAATGTATCTTGTGGAATTTGTTAGTCTTCGGCACCATTCCTTATAGAATTATTGGATGCTTATATTTCTTTTTGGTTATAGGTGGAAATTCATGTAATATTTCCTTCTTTTATTGCTTCATTTTTTGGAATTCTCAATGATAGTATCAGTGAGTTTTTTTCCTTCATAAATACCTCTTCTTAGGTCACATTTTGCAATTACCAACTCAATTACAAACTAATCTTGATCCTTGTGAACTCTTCAAATTGGATCTTTTAACCGATTAATTTTGCTGTTGGATCTTGATCTTTAGATTATCTTTGAATTATTATGGTGTGGTTAATTAATATATTAACCGATTAATTTTCTTTTTGGTAGTTGATTAATTGGCTTATCTTCTTAATGTAAGTATCATCTGGAAATCTTCCAACGTTTTGAAATATCGATAACGCAAAGGAGGAGATCACGCAAAGGCCTGATGCAACCCTGGTCTACTAGATACCTGTAGAAAAAATTAAGCAACAAGAAGCCATGTTATGAAAATGAGTACGTTATTCAATCATATGTACTCTGAGTTATTGATCATTACTTAATCTGTTCGTGAGTACCGCCAGAGGTTGCATTTGAGATTGCCCAAGCTGCCTCTTTCTTAATGTCAAATTCAGTAGTCTTTAGCAAATTGAATAGAGGACCAATTATATCAGCAGCAATCACAGCCTGTTAATAACCAGAGTAACAAGTACTTTTAGTTCACAAGTGTCTATAAAACATTGCCAGTAAAATTGTGGAAGCTCTCAAATGAAGAATATAACATGACTATCTTGAGTATTATTGATAGGCTATATAGAAGCACAGTAAAGGAAAGCACTTCGATGGGCATACAAATCAATAACAAAGAAATGTAATTATTTTGACCAATTTTTTCATTCAACTATGGAAGCAAGAAGAAACACTCGGATTGGCTTGCAAAGAAAAATGTAAAGGAAAATCCAACTGTTTGTTAGACATTTATGTTTCATGTAAATTAATGTCTTATACCGTTTATAAGATTCTACGACAAGCATGTCATATATAGGACAGTAGGAGCGAAATATAAATGCATTAAAGTAGGAGAGAAATATAAATGCATTCTATAGAACTTTTGTTTCTTCAATTATAAGTATGTTTTAGGACCGATAATACTTGTTTTAACATGCCGCAACTGTGTCCTACATTAGTTGAGCTTTAACAGTGACACATGACAAATGAGTGTTAAAATTGAATCCTATTATTTTTTGAGTTGACCATGATCTTTCTATGCTTGAAAGGTTTAAGTGTGTATGCTTTAATTGTCTTCTACATGATTATGCTTTAATTGTATCCTACACGTGTATGCTTGAAAGATTTAATATGAGGAATTTCAAGGTTTAACTGTGTATGCTTTAATTGCTTCTACATGAGTATGCTTTAATTGTATCCTACACGTGTTGCTTAAACAATTCAATTTGGTGAGTGCCAGTAATGATATAAGGAATTTCAAGATCTGGGTCTTTATTCTTGCTAGTGCTCCTTCCTTTTCTACTATATGAATTATTAATGTTATAGAAAATAAAGAAAATCATGGTTCCTGTTTCACCTTGATCATGTGGAGTGCACTTTAGATTATAGGTCTTAATTCTTTTCTATTTCGTAATTGTTTTTAACTTTCTGGCAAATTCATGCATCTTGACATGCCAAATTATTTTTTTTTTAGAAAGCAACAAGAGAAGGCTATGGCACCGAGAGATAAGAACATCTTAAATTTCAAAAAGAAGTTGCAAAGCATCCTAACCTCCTTCATGGCTAGACTTGGGAGGTAACTACCACCTTATCATATGATAGATAATTCACCATTTGCTTCCCTGACATTGTCACTTTTTTGATCTTGTTACAACTGTAAAAATTGGTAGTTGTTTTAGTTTGGATTTTGAAACTTCATATTTCATTATGTCATATATTCCCTACATATGTTTCAGAATAGATAAATTGATAATGTAGTTGTACCTGGTTAATTTTGCTTGCTTTTTGTTCTCGACATGAGTTTCAAAACTATTAGTTGTTTTGATTTGTAATGTAGTTGTACCTGTTTTGTTGGCTTTTTGATTAAGGTAACTAAGGTTGCATGCATATAGATCCTTCCAATACATTATATGGCATATGATACCATCTTTGAAGTTAAATATTATTGCATATGGATGAAAAAATTTAATGTACTTTCTTTACTTAAAATATCCCATTTGCTACAAATTACTATACATTGTGGCATATGTTCATAAGTTTCAGAACAGATAATGGTCCATTCAATGTCACTTGGTTTTTCTACTTCATTTTTTTTACTTTTTTTGCCATTCAAGGTCACTTGTATTTATACTTTTGTCATTGCAAATGCTCTCGTACACCTGACATCAAATAAGCCGGCTAAAACATTTTTCCTATGATAATTGTGTAAACTGAAATTGGATTGTGCATTGATAGATTAATACCTGCAATGACTTTTACTGCAATTACTTAAAAAGCCTTACAATCCCAAGATGTGGATTGAAGCGTGGACTGGCTGGTTAATCCTGTTGGCTGATCGGTCTTTTTAAACTATTCTAGTCACAATATTGAATCCACCAATGTTATAGAGGACATAACATAACAGAGTTAAATGGAAGAAAATGATTCATAGATGTCCCAAAAATTTGATGAGACCATTAAGAAAGCACAGCCCTGTTAATAACTTTTTGAATCTGTTCAGCCACCTGCCAAGTAGGATACATCTTATATGGAATTAGATCAAGCTTTAACTCCCTTCTTTCTTTTATCTAAATGTGTCATGAAAAAGCACACATGTGCTAGTGTACCTCCCAGTAGGATCAATACCGTGCTCATCACCCACCATCTCCCAGAACTTTGATCCGATTTGGTTTCCACATTGCCGACTCTGAACGTATAGGATATCCCTCATATTTTATCTAGCACAAGAGATAAACAATTTACGACCTTAGATCTTTTAGTTCCTTTTTAACTCGCGAGAAATTGAAGTAAATGCATGACAATAAAGGTTTGGCATCTATTGAGGATTACTAGATATTTGACCGCTACAACTTTATTTTAACAATATATAACAAAGACTAACATCCAAACCATGAAATCAAATAGTTTACTATATAACTTTTTTGCATGTGTATGTTGTAGTAACATGTTTTATGCCTATTTATTTATTTTTTTGTAGATTGGTCTAAGAAAAGGGTTTTCTTCCTTTAATGAAGTGCGGGCTGCTAGGTTCACTTAAGAGAATGGAACCTTAGGCGATATATGGGAAACTGTCTCAGGTAGCGACCTTTTTTTGCTATTGATTTCAGATGCAGTACAAGTTAGTTGATCTAGGTAAAGATTGGTAGATTATTATCCATACATGCCCTTATGTATCATGAGCTTTACACACACCTTATAGGATCATTAGTAGATTTACGTATGCTTGGCAATGAAATTATATGCTGCTCATAAATAACCATTTAATTTTCTTCCATGTAATATCAGTTCCTATGTATTTCCAATTTTTTGTTGTCCTGAAGACCATTCTATTATGGAACATTTGAAATCTAGTTATGATTTACCAGTATATAGTAGCACTTCTAGAACATTGGTTGAATTGTGTGAATTAGTGTGAGAACCAGATTATAGTTATATTTGATTTTAGTTAATTAATGTGTATTTATAGCTATTCAAATGTGGATTTAAAAAAACCATTATCGTGGCACGCGTTGTGGGCCACAAAATGGAACTCATTAAACCTTTAACAGCCCTCATTTTGAGTCATAAACACATAGCATTTACGACCTGTGTTGCAGGGCCATCAAAATGAGATTATATGTTTTCATTTTAAATATTCACGGCTCGCTATGTGTGCCATACATTGAATAAATTGAATTCTTTAACGGCCATCACTTCGAGTCGTAAAAGATTACATTTACAGCCTGCATTATGGGCCATAATAAGATCCAAAGTTTCCCAGCAACTTCATTTATGGCGTGCATTTACCTATGTTACGGTCGATTTTGTACGCCGTAAATACTCGTACCCTTTTACGGCTGGAGATTTTACGGCATGACCCTGTGAGCCGTAAAATTAGTTTTACGGCACACATTGCGGGCAGTAAAAGACCTTATTTGGTGTAGTGAATATGGGCACGACTATATGGACTTAAATATTGGCATTGCAACTAAGCATGTCTGACACTACAATACTTGTAACTTGCTGCTGGAATAAAGCTAACGTATCTTAGACCACATGACAAATTTATTCGCTATGTGATAAAGACTTTATATTCCAGGTTAGACTCAATACATGTAACATCCTATTGTTTAGTAAAAAGATCTTTGAGTAATAGGTTAGATTTAGTTCATGTAACATCCTATTGGTTAGTAAAAAGCTCTTTGTATATACTTAGCACACTCAGCTCTTTAATAGTTTGATACAATTAGTTGGTTTCTTCTACTTAGTCATCTTTTTTTGTAGTTGTGCAATTCATGATATTTTTTCCTCTATTAACATTATTTCTTCATAAATTTGCTTGCTATTCCCTCTATTAACATTATTTTTTCATGAAATACACAATTGCATTCATGGTTTTTTTTTCCTTTTAACAATTTTTATTTGGTATCTGCCCAGAATAATAACATGAGAAGGTTTGCACCTGATAGGGGGGTGGGTTTCGTGGTGATAGAATGAGAGGTCGTGGCAATTATGGAGGTGAGAGGGGTTACGGAAGAGAGGATTATAAAACATGGCAGAGTTTGGAATCGAGTCTAGTATCTTCATTTTTATAGGCTTGGTGGAGTTTCTGATAAAGTGACAACAACAGCGGTAGCAACAGCAGCATCGGTAGCAGCGGCAGCAATAGTAGCAACAACAACATGAGCGAAAATTAGAATTATGTATTTGTATTTGTGTTTGTGTTTGTATTCGTATTTGTATTATAATTGTAATCAATATATTTTTATTTATAAAATTCTATTTTTTTTAAATGGAAACATAATCAAAAACGTTTCTAAACTGTTGTAAGATAACATTATAACAAGTTTTTTAAACATTGTAAAATTTATTTACAATACTTTTAAACCATTGTTGATGTTATTAATTACAAAATACAAATGTATATTATAATGTTTGGTAAACATAATTGAATAAAATATACAACATTTATTAAAAGTTGTATAAACTCTTTTTACAATGTTTGTAGACTGTTGTAGAATTTCTATGTACAATGTTTATTAAACATGCTATATATTGTTTTTATCACAGTTGCAGAACGTTATTAAAATTAAATTTACAACACTTGTAATATGTTTTTGAAAGTATTTTTTACAATACTTGCCAAATGTTGTTGAAAGAATTTTGGCAGATTTTATAAATTTCAACAATGTTTCTAAATTGTTGTGGTAAGTACTTCTACGACATTTTTACAACTTTCAAACAAACATTGTAGAAGATACCACCTCTTCTACAACCCTGGATATAACAACCTTCGACTAAACGTTGTAAAAGTTCTTTTACAATGGTTTTGCAACGTTGTAAAAGAGGTTTTTTTCTTGTAGTAGGTGTAGTTGGCTTGTATAGTCTAGAAATGGTGTGTGCTTGCTAGAATAGGCTGGTTAGACCTAGTGAGACTTGTTTGGCCTAGGTTTGACCTAGTTGACCTATTTTGACTAGTCTAGTTGACTAGAGTTGACCAAGAGTTGACTTTAGTCCAGTTTGACCCCAATCTTTATGTAGATGCATTGTAGTAGTCTGTTATATCATTTTAGACTTATAGTAACTTGTACTGTTCTATAGGAGACAAACACCACTCCTCGAACAGTAGATACTCTTCAGATACTCAGGATACAGGCGAGTAGATTCTCTGATCATTTCATATCCTGCTTAGGAGTATATTTTCTGCTTTAGATTACTTTACATGATGCTGACACGTTAGAAACACGAATTAGTACTATATGGATCTTGTCGTGCGATGTTATTCCTTTAGCGGATACATCGGGTATTTCGTGTTCGTGTACTTTATCATGAGCATCGTGTACTCCTTGTGTTCATGATTTTCGTATACAAATCGTATAAAATCGTGTATACTCATGTGCTCACATGATCTTCGTGTACGACTATATTTCGTGTACAATAACATAACTTGGCTAGATCCTTGTGTATTGATTGGGGCGGGGGAGTAGAAGTGGTTATGTAATCAATCCAGTAGATTACTCGTGTACAACCTCTTTAGATTACTCGTGTACAACATCGTGCCGTTTACATAACCATCTTATGCTCTGAATCACTAGTCACTGTTAGTTCTCTATATATTGTATCTATTTACTTACAGTCTTCCTTTTCATCATATTATTCTTTCAGTTTCTTGTATCTTACTCTCTAGCATGTTTATATTTCCTAACCTGTTATGATTTGCTGAGATGTACTGTGGTCGCTCCTGTCCTGACTGGACCTGTTGAAAATTTTATAGTAAATGATGAGGCTCTGGTGTCTACCCATTATGGTGCAGCTTTAGACAACACTTGTGACTTGGACCCACTTGTAGTAGAGGATCTACCACCCGTGGTTTAGACTGCTAGCTTAGACTCTTACCTTGTCTTCTCATTGATACATTATTGTATATTCTGGGAGTTTATTTTATCTGATGTTCTGGTTATGTATTTATCTTAGACACTTAGACTTTATCTGGATTGTTTTCTCTGTGGATTCATTATGTTCTTATCTATTTATCTATCTTTTATCGTGCTCTACCTTAGATGTGATTAAGACTGTATTTGCTATGTCACCTCCATTCGAAGCGTATATACTGTACAGGTATCATATATATTGTTAGATGTTTGACCTAGGACAGTGTTCTACAGTCGATACTGTGGCGTAGGCTGGACGTACCCACGTCTCGTGCCCTTACTCTAGGGTGCGGGTCATAACACATTTTTAGTGGTGGCCCATGCAGGTCGAGTTTATGTAGTGGTATTCGAACTAGAGTTTCACTACAGCCTGCAGTAGGAATTAGAATATTTTTGAAGGTACTCAATCACACTAAGAAAAACTCTTAATCAGATTCATTTTATCTAAATTTGCTATTTATTGTCTTCCCTTGAATATAAACTATCCTCCTTTGATTTTTTGCTTCATTCTCAGTAATTGCATCTTGTTTTGATCTGTCTTCATGATGGTTATGGAGATATGATCTCATCGCTCCGGTCCGAGGGATACCATCGAGAGGCTGGCCACCTCTCGTCTTGTTCATCAGGGCCTCGAGACCGCAGCTCCTGTTGTGCCGACTCAGGTTGGCGTTTCTGCTATATTGGAGGTGCACCTTCGTCTGTATAGAGACCTTTTCCCGTCATTCCCGATTTCTCTCAGCAGCAGCAGTTCATGCATCATCAGTAGTAGACCAGGAAAAACCATTAGAGGCGAGCTATCATCAGGACAGTCGAGGATGCACCGACCATTAGAGATCTTGCTGCAAGTTTCGTTCTTCTCTATTCCATTCCCGCAATTGTCTCTTATAACTATCTTGAAATTCGATTCCATCTGTTCCTTGTTGACTGATCAATTTGTTCTGTTGTTCCTGTGTTATATTTTTTGTTTTTTTTCTTCTGAGAAAAATCATATGGGCTAGGTCACCTCAGTTATGGGATCTAGAATCTTCGATAGTTATGTTAGCTGGCGTAGTGAGGACATATAGTTAGATTTTGGACGTATTTCTCGGGTATAGAAATTTAAGGTTTTCGCTGTCTCATGCGATAATGCAAAAAATTTAAATACCATGAACCTAGAGGTATTTACCTTAGTCAAGGACTCTGTGATTATCGTAGCCTTGCCCACTAGCATGACGAAGACTCTGAGTAATATAATTTTGGACAGACGCATATGATTATCAGATTATATCTTGAGAAGGTTTTTAAACATATCATCTTTATCATACCCTTATGTTGTTATAAAAATTGTATTCCATCATCAAATAACTTAGGAGTAGGGATATTTAGTTTTGTAGAGCTTATTCATATATATTTCTTTCATAGTGTAATGATATGATGACTTATAGAGTGTCTGTACCCTAGAGATGATAGTTAGCACTGGTATTAGAATAGTAACCCATTGTAGATGATTTCTCTGTTATTTATAATACCAACCAGTTTACATATAGGATGTTAGTATGCCGTACAGCCTTGATGATTGTTATTATTTTTCCCTTACCTTTTTCCAGTGAGGCACCCATGACCAGAGCCTGTCCTTGAGTATAGTTGTAGTTCAACTAAGACTAAGAGGTCTATATACATATAGATTGCAGATGATATTGGCATATGGGATATGGGTTGGTTGGTATCTATAGGTCATTGTTGAATAGGGTATTGACATGTTGTTTAGCCTATATTTGGTTCAGTTTTCTATTTTAGTTAAATTCTATTTGTGTTGAGTTCAGTCATGTTTGATCAACCTTTATAGGCAGTGTGCAGACCCTTCACTAGATACCCTGTTCCCTTGGATCATACTTGTACAAGTTGTTCACTACATCTCTTAGCATTTTACTTTACTTGATAGCCTTACAATACCCTTCATTATAACCTGTTGTACCTGTCCTACAAAACCTTTTGGACAGGATTGTTCAGTCCATTTAGGACAGTTGTATTCATTGGGGATATAATGTGGGTTGTTGATAAGAGTTCTCCCTTGATCATTGTTCTGTCCCTCTTTCATTGTATTAGATACAGATGATAGTCCATCTGTCCAGATACATGTCCAAATCCTTTCTTTCATTGTTGGTTCAGTCATCCAAAAGCCTCTACCTGGGCATTAGTTCAATTTTCTATATGAAGGTGTCCTACATATCATTGTCCTACATGTGATTGTTCTGCATCTTCATGTGCAGCCATGCTACACCACTGTTCTGTCCCAACACACCCTGCAGTATCTGACCTCTTCTTGGAGTGATAGGCATGTGGTAGGGAGTTGGTGTTATTAGACTTTGAGTAGAGTTGAGGTGATGAATATATATGTATATATAGCTTGTATATATGTAATGTATTTTGATTTGGTATGTAGCCTGCACTCATTTGCAATATACTGCATATTGTATTTCCTGTACACCAGTTTGGTTCACTTCTTCAGACCACTGTCCTGCATGTAGTTAGTTCATCCAGATATAGAGGAGAGGCCAGGTTGATCTAGAGGCATGTTTCAGTCACCATGTAGGTTTCCTTTCACTTTGACTATACAAGTGGACCCAAATATCCTGTCCTTTAGCTTATAAATTCAGTCTCCTTAGCACCATTCCCTTCTGCCTATATTGATGTTTCAGACCATTCATCCTTAGCCTAATTCTAAGCATTTGTTTCAGTCCCTTATAAGTTTAGTCTACTTTAACCCTTAGTTGATCAGTCATATATATATAGATGATATACTTAGGATATATGTGATGGGTTGTTGTTCTTGAGCATATATATATGTGGTATTGGGATTGGTGTGCTTAGCTTGTAGGTATTTAGTTATGGGTGACTTAATAGGATTGGGAAGTTAAGAGCTAGCCTATTATAGAGTTTCTCTTTTTGCTAAATTCTAGTTGCCAACACTTAGGTAGCTAGCATAGGTAAAATCCTAAGAAGTTGACCAGCTGATCACCAAGTACTTGGATGTTGAGAAATTGACTAGTGATTGACCCTTGACTATGTTTGCCTAGAAGGGGTGCGATCATCTTAATTTCGAGGACGAAATTTTTCTAAGGTGGGTAGGATTGTAACATCCAGTTTTTCAGATGAGGGTAATTTTGAAATTATATAATTATATTATTATTTTTTAATATTTATTTCATATTATGATTTTTGGTAATTTTTTATAATTTTTAAACTATTTAAAAACTGCTCTAAGTCATGACTTGTGACTTTGATGTGCTGCTAGTAAAACCCGAGAGACTGTCTAACCTAGAGCCTAACCAAGTGATTAGGGATATTTATTTATTATTTTTAGCCTAGGGGTAATTTGGTCATTTTGGCTTATTAGAATTATTGGTTAATTTATTGAATTGGTGAATTCTAGGTTGACTTTGACTTGTTGAGACTAGTAGACTAGCCTGGAACCTAACCCTAGCTATGGTAACCCTAGAATAACTTGAGTTAACCTATTTTAGTCATTAGAGATTAGTTTTAGAATGAGGGGATTTGGTCTAGTGAATTTAAGTCATGACTTGTGGTTTCATGAAATGACTTATGGCTTAATGATTTGATTGATCATGACTTAAGCCCATGGGCCATTTTAGTAAACCCTAACCCTAATTATTGAACTTATGACCAGCCATAGGAGAGCCCCTCCCTATTTAATGTCTTGTTGAGGAGTTCTTGCCTCTTTTAGAGCTTGACCTAATTTTGAAGAAAAGGTATTTTTTCCCCCTTCCAAAATTCCCATAAATTTATTTTAATTCCTTTTCAATCCTAGTCTTTTACATTAGGACCTAATTTCTATATATTTATTATTTCTGGAGGTTAATCTCAGTTTTGGTTTCATTTGGAGCTTTGGAGTTGGTTTTGGAATCTCTCCATTAGAGTTTTCTTGGAGGATTGACACACATAGGTAACCACCCTCAAATTGTGTTTTAATCCTGATTTTATTGTATGATGGCTTAGAAATAGGTATCCCCTAGCTACTGGAGGAATTTCGTGTCATTTGCATTAGGTTACGTGTCCGTATCGGATACGTATCGAACCTATAAGCTAGGTGTTCGACGAAATGCCCGAACCGATTCGATTTGCAAATTTTGCAAATCTATTTGAATAGAGTCCTAGATCTAGGTGTGTAGGTTATTTTCTTTGAAAAGTGTCTGGTATTTTAGTGTCTTATTGTGTCAAAAATTCGTGTTGGACACGCTGTGCACACACGTACACGGTGTCCTGCATCACGGGGCTGAGAACTTCCGACAAAGGACACGTGGACATGCCAATTTTTGTGTGGAGTGAGGGGCAACGTTTGACATCATGCCCCAAAAATTTGGGAGCAGATGGTTGTGTACACGTGGAGCAATCGTGCCCGCACTGGGCACGTGCTGCACGCGCACAACGACAATCCGCGGCTGACACGGGCTCCGTGTCGCATCCTGAAGTCTCGTGGACCCAGTACAGGGTGTCTGTGAGGTGGCCCTACCCTAGGCGAACCTGGGTGTACACCCACGTGTTGTGTCGTGTCGTGTGCCGTGTCCTAGACACGAGTGTACGCGTGCACGAGACAACGTGTCTGTGTGTGCACGAGAGTGGTTTATGATGTGTGGACACGCCGTATCCGGCTCTGGGTGACACGAGAGGACTCGAGGGACACCTACACATATGTGATACAAATTACCAACCCTTAAATTTGTACATTAATGAGTTTTGAATTGAATTTGGGAGTTTTCCATTCTCGACTGATACGCATGTTCAGTTTCTTAATTTTCTGAGTTTAATTCCTTTTGTACTGATTTAAATTGTCATGATTGATCCTACATGTGTATTGGTTCATGTTAGATTGGTTTTACACATTAGATCAGGTTTTATGTAAATGAAATGGAATTCGAACCATGGCATTGACTGTTTTGACTGATACTCACATTTAGTTTTGCTTTGAATTATTTCCTATTTAAACTGTCATTTGATTCCTATTTTTCAAACTAATTTCTTATGGTTCTTAGAATTCAATATCAATCCAAATGCATGTTGCTAGTTCACTGTTAGTTTATGTTGCTTTTGAAGTGGTTTCAATGGGAAATGGATTCGAAATTGGTGTTGGGGTTGATGGTTGAACTGTCAACTAGTTCACTTGTTTAACTGTCAATTGATTTCCTTTAAATTCTTGTCAAAACTGAGTGTAAGATTATTTCCCTTTGTATTATTTCCATTGTATGATTCACTGTTATTTATGGGATGAAATATATGGATTCGAATTGGTTGGAATGGACTGATATTAAACTGCCATTAATTTTCTATTTTTAAAACTGATTTTGAAAGTTTAAATCCCATGTTTTGTTCCTGAACTTCTGATTAGTTCACTGTTGATTCAATTGGTATATTAGTAACTGTTGGTTTAATAGGATTTGTTATTTGGTTTAATAGGATTTGTTATTGATTCCCTTCTTCCTGTTAAAAACTGAGATTTAATTCCAGTTTCAGAATTTAGATTGTGTTCATTGATTTCCTATTTCCTATGTGACACTCACTGTCCTCACAATTCCTGAATTCCTGTTATTCATAATACACACACAGAAACACACTATATTCACACTCATATGACCATGTTACATACACACAATATCACTCACACACACATTGTTTTTCTATTATACATCACTGTCCATAATTCCTTTGTATCACTGTTTATAGTTTTGCAGAGCACCTCACACCCTTTGTATCAGCATAGTTCACCAAAAACCCTCACACACACAGCCATGTTTTTCCACTCTTACACACACACACCCTCACATGTGCCCTCTACCTATCCTTCTATGTATATACATATATATATATGTATATATCCATATGTGATGCATATATTATAGGTAGCCTATATATTTATAATGTGTGTTATTATATTAATTTAGATATATTAATATATGGGTATATCTGAATATGTGGTTTGGTATAGGCATGACATAGCCTATGGGTGTATACCTGTGGCTCATAGCCTAGGTATGTGGTTTGAATGCCAGTATAGGGTGTAGTTGGCTTGTATAGTCTAGAAATGGTGTGTGCTTGCTAGAATAGGCTGGTTAGACCTAGTGAGACTTGTTTGGCCTAGGTTTGACCTAGTTGACCTAGTTTGACTAGTCTAGTTGACTAGAGTTGACCAAGAGTTGACTTTAGTCCAGTTTGACCCCAATCTTCATGTAGATGCATTGTAGCAGTCTGTTATATAATTTTAGACTTATAGTGACTTGTATTGTTCTATAGGAGACAGACACCACTCCTCGGACAGTAGATACTCTTCAGATACTCAGGATACAGGCGAGTACATTCTCTGATCATTTCATATCCTGCTTAGGAGTATATTTTCTGCTTTAGATTACTTTACATGATGCTGACACGTTAGAAACACAAATTAGTACTATATGGATCTTGTCGTACGATGTTATTCCCTTAGCGGATACATTGGGTATTTCGTGTTCGTGTACTTTATCATGAGCATCGTGTACTTCTTGTGTTCGTGATTTTCGTGTACAAATCGTGTGAAATCGTGTATACTCATGTGCTCACATGATCTTCGTGTATGACTATATTTCGTGTACAATAACATAACTTGGCTAGATCCTTGTGTATTGATTGGGACGGGGGAGTAGAAGTGGTTATGTAATCAATCCAGTAGATTACTCGTGTACAACCTCTTTAGATTACTCGTGTACAACATCGTGCCGTTTACATAACCATCTTGTGCTCTAAATCACTAGTCACTGTTAGTTCTCTATATATTATATCTATTTACTTACAGTCTTCCTTTTCATCATGTTATTCTTTCAGTTTATTGTATCTTACTCTCTAGCATGTTTATATTTCCTAACCTGTTATGATTTGCTGAGATGTACTGTGCTCGCTTCTGTCCTGACTGGACCTGTTGATAATTTTACAGTAAATGATGAGGCTCTGGTGTCTACCCATTATGGTGCAGCTTTAGACAATACTTGTGACTTTGACCCACTTGCAGTAGAGGATCTACCACCAGTGGTTTAGACTGCTAGCTTAGACTCTTACTTGTCTTCTCATTGATACATTATTGTATATACTGGGAGTTTGTTTTATCTGATGTTCTGGTTATGTATTTATCTTAGACACCTAGACTTTATTTGGATTGTTTTCTCTGTGGATTCATTCTGTTCTTATCTATTTATCTATCTTTTATCGTGCTCTACCTTAGATGTGATTGAGACTGTATTTGCTATGTCACCTCCATTCGGAGCGTATATACTGTACAGGTACCTTATATATTGTTAGATGTTTGACCTAGGACAGCGTTCTACCACCGACACTGCGGCGTAGGCTGGACGTACCCACGTCTCGTGCCCTTACTCTAGGGTGCGGGTCGTGACACTTCTCTTCTTTCTAAGCTTAATACATTCTTCCAAAGTGTTTTGAGCCTTTCATTTTCAAATCCTAAACCAATTACAATCCTCTAGTCGATTTGCCACTACTGTACGGTCTAGAAGTTTCAGAGTGATTGTGATCAGAGGCTTGATTGAAGAAAGACACTTCACAATTGAAGTTGGTCGAGTACTTCAGATCAAAGCTTGCGTTGTAGAAGTTGCAAGGACTTTCGATGAAAACTTGCGACATTTTTCTATAGTGGATTTTAACTAGAAGCTAGAGTTCTTCCGACATGACTAGTCCTTACAAGAGGGAAACCAGTATACATCCTTGTGTTTGCATTTGCTCTATGCTCTCTACTTTTTATTTACGTATATGTGATATATTCTGTGACCTTGATACTAACAATTTTATATAGCTAATTTTTCGCTGCCTACTCTATTCACCCCCCCTCTAGAGTATAGCACTTTATGTCTCGTTCCTATAATTTGTATCCAACAGCCTTCATTACGCACATGATACTAAGACACCCCCAATGCACACACTGGCACATAACTAACCCCTACTGGCATCCCTATACAACTGGCCAAACAAGGCCAAACCAAGGGGAAAATCCCCTGTATTAGTGTGCACAGGACACACACTGCCTGTACAAGGCACACTGGTCTGTGCACAAGTGTACAGACCTCTCCTCACTACTGTACTTGGCTAAGTGCCTGTGCAACCTATAGGTAAGGACTTCCTGCACACAAGGTACAAGGCTGCCTTGCCTATACAGGCCACTACTGTGCACTACTGCACATCTGTACCCCTGTACAAACAGGGAGTTCCCCTGCTGCCTTTTCAACACAAAAAAGAGTCCAGAAAATATAGAATCTTTTGTATTATTGAGAAAAAAATAGTAAAACAAAAATCTTAAACAAGAATTTTGAGTACAATATAATATCGGGATTGGGGCGATAGAGATTAGGTCTACTTCGACTTCTTTACTTCGTTGACGATCTGATGCAGAAATTGTTGAAGCTTGGTCGTTGATGAACTGTCGGTAGAGAGGGAACTTTATCACTGAAAGCTCTCTCTTACTCTCTGAAAGTTATTAGCAAGGAAGTAGTGTACGTAGTCTCTTCTTATGCCTGTGCTCTCTGTGTTGTGCGAGGAAGGAACTGTCCTCTATTTATAGCTTTTCTTCACTGGAATAGCTATGTGCGTAAGTCCAAAAAATATACTATCTTCTGCCTCAGAGACGCATGAAACTGGGTAGGCGCTTGAGCTTTAGGGGTTTGTGGAGAGTGAACGTGCTCGAGAATCACGTATCGCTTGCCACATATTTTGAGATGTGCTACATGAAACATTGCCATGTCAGCACATGTTTTATTTGATGAGGATCAGCTATGTGTCAAATATTGTTTAGACACGTAGCAATTGGTTGCTTACTATAAGTAATAGCTTTTTTGAGTAATTATGTGTCAGTCAACACTTGAATGCATAGCTTTTCAATTGCTTATTACAAAATACTGTTCTGGCAATGGATGCATACAACTGCTTCCTTTATAATTGGCAAAGTGAAATGATGGGGATGACGAAATCACTGATATCTTTCTCGTAATCTGAATACTGCACACTGCCCGAGGCTTGTCTCTTTCTACAAGAGATAAAAAACACATCATGTGTCTGAACGAGCCATGCGTCTGTCTGGCCCATCTTTAAACAATATATCTTTTAAAAATTCTAAGTCTTTAACTAACAACTTTTGACTTAGGAACTTCATATTTTTAGGCGCATGACATCTATGCGCCTCCTTTAGTATTTTTCATGCTTCTACATTACCCCTTTTAAAGTTTTTAAAACTTGAACAAGTTTTGAAATACTTCGAACAAGAAGCATGAGAGAGAATTCTATTACATAAAGCTTTAGAAGCATCAGATCACCTGCCGTACTGTCATTTGCTTTGATTGAATCCTTCAAGATCTGAACTGTCTTTAAAATTTTTGGCGACCATTTCTAGTAATTGCTTGGATCGAGGCTAAGTCAACTATCATCCATGATTTCAGGAATAAAAAATAACGCAACAGTAAGTCGAGTTGATCTCTTCATCCAGAATCAAGTCGTATAGTACCTCACCTCATAGTGAGTCTTCGTCCCTATAAATAGGACATGACTTTGACAGGATTTGTCATCAACAATTTTTACCATGCATTTTCTGATTATTACTCCAACGAACTTGTGCAAAATTGTGAGGGGATTGGGCATCACCTTGCCGAGAATACTACTCTTTGGTTATGCCAGAAGTAGAAAAAAAGATCGAACTTCAGAAGGTAATCTCTTTTGAAGCATTCTTCATCTTTTCCTCTTTGATCACTTCTTTTCACACGAAGTCTTATAGCAACGATTTCCATTTTAATCATGTTATGAACACAACGTGTCTTCAAAACACATAGTTATACTTATAGAAAGATGTACTATGAAAATAGAAAATACACTACATACATAGGCAAAACTGTCAATATTGTACTGTTGGGGGGGGAGGGTACCGCTGTAATTCTTGGGCGCTTGAAGTTCTCACACTTTCATATCCGCCTTTTGCTGCTATGCGGTACAACTAACTTTATGCGCCTAACTCTATTTCAAACTTGTCATATTTTAGGATACTCTTTGTGTAACACCCACTTTTCTAAAATGAGGGTAATTTTGAACTTTTGTAAAAATTTATTATTTAATAATAGAATTTATGATTTATGGGAATTTTTAATTAATTTAATACTATTTAAAATTGGTGAATTATAATTTTGATGTGTTAGCTAGTGAATCCTAGAACTGTTGAGCCTAGAGATTAACCATGACCATGGGGACCTAACCATGTGATTAGAATGACTATTTACAACTTTTTAGGCTAGGGTATTTTGGTCATTTTGTGACTTTTGAATTATTTAGGATTTTGATTAATTGGTAAATTTTAGATTATTTTAATAATATTTAAATTAATGTATTATAATTTTGGTCATTTTTCATATTTTAATATTTTGGGAAAATTTTATATTTTTTAATATTGTTTTTATTGGATTTGTTTAGTCGGGTTTGAGTTTCGTCTCGTTCCGACTTGTATTGTGACCCGGGTAGCTTAAACTCTAGATGGGACCCAATATTAAGTTAAGCATGGCCCACAAAACCCAACATTTAAGTTAGTTAATTAAACTAATTTTTATCATGTTAGAATGGTTAAGTTAGAGACTCAAAACTAGATCATTTTGACCCCAAACTTGAACCTAGTCTAGACTTAAGCATATGAGACTAGAGAGGGGCAATTAGGACATTTCCTATTAGCCCTAATGGACTCTTTATGGTAGCCACCTTTAGGGAAGAATGATTCATTTCATTCATTACAATCTTGCCTCTTTTATTTTCCTTTTGTTCTTCCCTAATTTTAGAGAGCCTTCCCATTGATTTAATCTCTAAATCAAATCATTCCTCCACCAAACCTTCCCTCAATCATTCCCATTCTCCAAGGGAAGGGTGCTACCAAGGATTGGAAGAGGAGTGCAAGGAGGAGTGTCCACTTTGAGGGATCTTCGTATCGAAGCCGTGTCCTAAAGGATTTTATTGGGATTCCACTCCCAATAGGTAAAATCCATCATCTAAATCGATTTCCTTTGCATATAAATTAGTTTTGAATCCGTAGGATCCATCCTCATACATGTGTCCCATTTAGATTCAAATTTGAGGCCATTTGGAGCTCTCTTGAGGATTTTAGATATGTGTCTTGTGTCCTACTTGATAGATCCCAAATTAGGACATCCCATGTGTATGTATGTATGATAATAGTTTAAATAGATATTTAAATTCAGTTTTAGAATGGTTAGAGAGTGGATTGATCTTAGTTAGGATGGTTAGAATGAGTTTCATTTGGATACCTATGTTTGTATCCAAGTATCTTGGCCTATATGTGTTCTTTTGTCCAAAACAACTCAAATTCGTCATAATATTCATCCACATTTTTATTAACCAAAGCAAATTAGAAATGTCATAACTTTTAGCTTAGAACTCCGATTTATCTCCCGTTTTTTTATAAGAACGTATCGAAGTTAGATTTCCAAATATATATTTTAATAAGCCAAATTCTTTTTGTAACTTTCTATAGAATTATTTGAGTGTCAGCTGTACAAAAGACGAACGTGTTTCGATATTTTCGCAATTTTGGGAGCTTTCGGACACGAAAATACGATCCGTTTGAAATTTCGGAAAGCTAACACGAAGGGCTACAACATACTTTAATCCTAGAATTTAGTAGAGGCCCAATTGGTTCAGTATTAGTTTTAAGTAGAAGAGTGACTATACGATATATGCATTTTGTGTAACCTATGAGCCTATGTAGTATGGGTATTAAATGAATATAGAGTATATAATACATGATATGTTAGATGAATGAAATGATATATATATATATATATATATATATATATATATATATATTTTTATATATATATATATATATATATATATATATATGATATATATCCTCTTTACATTAATGTATATATATGGTTGAATGCAAGCATGTAGGAATGTAATTAATATAATGTATGTAAGCAATGCATAAATACATGAATGAAAGAATGATATACAATATATGCATGAAAGTATATAATGAATGCTAGATATGAATGCAAGGTATACATGTAATGATAAATATGAATGCATAATATATAAATAATATAATATAATATATAATGGTAGCATGTATGGTAATGTAGAATATATGATACAAGCATGTATATGTCCACTGTTTTCCCTTTTCCTTGCATTTTCTTTCCCTTCCCTTTCCATTTCAGTTTTTTCCTTCTATTTTTATATGTTATATACAATGTATATAATGTATAGATGCATATAAGTATGTAATTTGCATGAATGAATGTCATATATGAATGAATGAATCAATCAAAGGTATAAGTAAAATATAATGCATTGTAATGAATGTTAACATATATAATGTATAAAAGTATGTATGTAAATGTGCATGAATGTATATATCTATGTAACTATGTAAATATGCATGATGTAACATATGCCTATATATATAAATATGTATGTAATGTGAATATGCATGTATGTATGAAGGTATGTATTTATATATATTATCTATTTTATATTATGCATTGTTGTGGTTCACATTGTCTTGTGATTGTGTGAGTGCTAGCCTAGGCTTGGTTAGGCCTAGTGAGACTTGTTAGACTTGTTTGGGCTAGGACTTGACCTAGTTGACCTAATTTGACTAGTACGGTTGACTAGAGTTGACCAAGTGTTGACTTTAGTCTAGTTTGACCTAGACAGCATGCAGATGCATTGTACATTTTATTTATCATCTCTCGTATACATCTTGACCTGTGTTGCTCTAAATAGGACTCTGTGGCTCAGTTTGGACCTCTATACCTATCAGCTGTTCAGGTTATCAGGCGAGTATATTCTCTGACCGTTTCATACTTATCTGGATTTATATTCTTGCTCTAGATTACTATACTTGATACTGACACGATTGTTATCACGGATTGGTACTATATGGATCTTCTTTTGAGATGCTACCATTGTACAACTATTGTATAACATTGTACAACTATTGTATAACATTATACATCTATTGTATAACATTGTACACTATTGTATAAGATAACATAACTAGAGTGGATCCTTGTGTATTGATTGGGAAGGGGGAGTAGAATTGGTTATGTAATCAAATCCTATTGTATAATATTGTATAACTATTGTATATGTCTATTGTGCACTCACGTACAATGGAGTTACCATTGCATTGTCTTAAACCGTTTACATAACCATATTGTACTCTAAATCACATATTGCTTACAGTTCTTACTTATCATATATAGATATTTCCTATTATCAAATCTCTGTTATTTTTCATATACATTCTTCTTTCAGCGTTTCCTGTATCTTACTCTATTGTATGCTTTATATTTCCTAACTTGATATGAACTGCGTGAGATGTTTTGTGCTCGCTTCCGTCCTGACTGGACCTGTTGATAAATTTTACAGATAGCTTGGAGGTTGCCTGCTAGCCTAGAGGAGACACAGTAGAGGTTGTATAGATAGTTATTTTAGTTGTCTTGAGTTGTATTTACTTTATGGATTACTGTATTTGAGATTTGAGATATTTTCTGGGTTTGTGTATCTTAGACACTTAGACTTATATCTGCGGTATCTCTTTGTGGATTTCATATTTTATCTATCTTTTATCATGCTCTACCTTAGATGTGATTGAGACTGTATTTGCTATGTCACCTCCATTCGGAGTGTATATACTATACAGGTACCTTTATATTGTTAGATGTTTGACCTAGAACAGCGTTCTACCGCTGACACTGCGACGTAGGCTGGACGTACCCACTTCTCGTGCCCTTACTCTAGGGTGCGGGTCGTGACACATTTTTAGTGGTAGCCCATGCAGGTCGAGTTTGTGTAGTGGTATTCGAACTAGAGTACCACTACAGCCTGTAGTAGGATTATGATATATTTTTGAAGGTACTCAATCACAGTTAGGATCCCTTGAGAGATTCCTGGGATGACCCTTGAGAATCTCATTATAAAATATCTCAAAATTTGATTCTAATAGTTTATATTTATCTTTCTTGGTTAGTTAATGAATTTGATTTTTGGGTATCCATTGTTGATTTAATTTAATTTTTGTCAAGATAAAATTATATGGGCTAGGTCATCTAAGTTATAGAATCTAGTCTTCTACAGTCACATTAGCCAGCATGGTGAGGACATATAGTCTGACTTTGGATATATTTCTCGGGTGTGGAAATTTAAGGTTTTCGCAGCCAAGCTAGTGGCATCGCAAAAATTTTAAATACCATGATTCTAGATGTATGTGCCTAAGTCGAGGACTTTGTGATTATCGTAGCCTTGCTTACTAGTATGACGAGGAATTAGAGTACCATGATTTTGGATAGACGTATATGATTATCAGATTGTACCTTAAATGTTCTTGAACATGTTTTCTCTACTTTTGTTTCAGTCATTCTAAAAAAAAAGAATTATTGTTTATTTTTGTTTGTTTTGCTTCTCATTATTTAACTTAGGAGTAGCTTTAGCTCCTAGTAATAAACGGGGATCCGGAGCAATAGGTCGAATTACTATATAAATAAGACTTGTAAACAAAAGGACTTCTTCTTCTTGTTCGAATAGGAAGATTTCGGCTTTTATTCTGCCTTCTCTTCGAGAAGAAGAAGTATTTCAAATGAAACAAATTCCTCTTCATTCTGTTGTGCTCAGCGAAGGAACTGCCTAAGCATACTTTTGCGGATCCAAACTTCTTTGTTCTTTCTAAGTCTTCTTCTTGCATAGAAGAACGCAACTCTTTCAAAAACCGGGATTTGAGTAGTAGGCGGCACCCCCTCTGAGTTTTTAGTAGGCGGAACCATTCTGTTTTGGTTCTTCTCCACATTCTGACCGGCAGGAATTGACCTATGATTTTTTCAACTGATATGTCGATATAGAAAGATCTCCTTATTTATTATAAACCTTGTGTAACTTCTTACTATGAATTTCTTCTTAATACAATGAATCGATGATTTTGCTAGACCTTATCTTGGATTTGATATTATAGCTATGGTTTCAAAATGGTTCTTCTTTTAAACAGATAAGCAGAATAGATTTTATCATTATTTTCTTCTTGCTATTATTCTTGTATTAAATAATAATAATAATAATAATAATAAAACTGTCTTGATTACATCAATCACCTACTTGCAATCTTGGTAGGAATCTAAATGTTGGTCTTGATATGGAATTTAATTTTTATATTGGGACATGAGAATATATATATAGCGAACACAGACACTTTGCCTGACACGTATGCATGCTACACTTTGATTACCAACCCATCTAAATACATATTAATATGTTGTTGATGTTAAATTCTCAAAACCCCAATATCTCTGACACAATACAGTATCAGAGAATAGTTCTCTATTTTTTTCCAGTTTGAATTCGTAATTTAAATATAAATTTTATATTATTAGTTGTTGTTTACATCACTGCACATGTTTTTTATATACAGGGTTTCAATTCTTAAAGAAATTGGTTAAGTTTTGTGTTTGAATTTGTCAAATCTGAGACCGTGTGCATATTAACCCTTTAACACTGGATTCTAAGTGATTAGTTCAATTTATAGTTTTTAAATATAATGTTTTGAGCCATATACATTGTTGTATGTAGGGATATAATGTTAGGTTTCATACTCTTACATGTTAGATTGTGGTTGTGGTGAACATTGGGTTGGTTTTGATGTTCGAATTTCACCAAAATCCTGAAACGGAATACATGTTAACATTTTTCACATTGATTTTAAATGTTTAGTTCAATTTCAGATTTAATATGTAATGTTAAACTGAAATGAATGATTGAACCCTTCATTTTAAGTTATAACCCCTGTACTCTTGACACTCTACACTAATGTACACTAATGTTCACAACTGCCATGTAAACCTAACCCTTCATCTCTATGTTATGTTCATATATCTATATAGGTATATATATAGTTTATGCATACTGTTATAATGTATATAGATACATAACTAAATCTCTACCTCTCTATACATATAGATATATGTATATATATGGTTAGCCATGCATGTTATGAGTAAATAGGTTGTACATTGTAGATTGTTTAACCAATATGCCATGAGTAGTGTAACTTGATAGCTATTGTTTTGAAACCCAAATCCTCCTATACACTTTCATGTATATTTCACACACACACATGTCTACTATCTAACCCTATGAACATGTCCACATACACCCATACACACACTAACCACATAACCTTTACATAATGCTAGCTTTTCCCTTCTAACAATCTCTCTCTATATATATATTGTGATTGGATTTAGTGCTCGACATTTGTGCTTTAAATTTTGATTTTGATTATGCCTTAAAGCCTTGATAATTTATTATTTCTGTATCTTTTCCAGTTTAACACCCCTGATTGCTTGTAAGTTTTGATACCCTATGATTGTTTTGGTCTAGTGTAACTAGTATACCTAGATGAGACTTACACTACCACCGTATGCCATGACCTTGTATGCCATTCTTTTAAATTGTATGATTTAGGTAAGTTCTGAGACTTTGATTGTTGGGGACGAGACTCTAGAAGAAGTACGACCATCTTAATTTCGAAGACAAAATTTTCTAAGGAGGGTAGACTTGTAACACCCACTTTTTTAAAATGAGGGTAATTTTGAATTTTTGTAAAAGTTTATTATTTAGTAATAAGATTTATGATTTATGGGAATTTTTAGTTAATTTAATACTATTTAAAATTGGTGAATTATAATTTTGATGTGTTAGCTAGTGAACCCTAGAACTGTTGAGCCTAGAGATTAACCATGACCATGGGGACCTAACCATGTGGTTAGAATGACTATTTACAACTTTTTAGGCTAGGGTATTTTGGTCATTTTGTGACTTTTGAATTATTTAGGATTTTGATTAATTGGTAAATTTTAGATTATTTTAATAATATTTAAATTGATGTATTATGATTTTGGTCATTTTTCATATTTTAATATTTTGGGAAAATTTTATATTTTTAATATTGTTTTTATTGGATTTGTTTAGTCGTGTTTGAGTTTCGTCTCATTCCGACTTGTATTGTGATCCGGGTAGCTTAAACTCTAGATGGGACCCAATATTAAGTTAAGCATGGCCCACAAAACCCAACATTTAAGTTAGTTAATTAAACTAATTTTTAACATGTTAGAATGGTTAAGTTAGAGACTCAAAACTAGATCATTTTGACCCCAAACTTGAACCTAGTCTAGACTTAACCATATGAGACTAGAGAGGGGCAATTAGGACATTTCCCATTAGCCCTAATGGACTCTTTATGGCAGCCACCTTTAGGGGAGAATGATTCATTTCATTCATTACAATCTTGCCTCTTTTATTTTTCTTTTGTTCTTCCCTAATTTTAGAGAGCCTTCCCATTGATTTGATCTCCAAATCAAATCATTCCTCCACCAAACCTTCCCTCAATCATTCCCATTCTCCAAGGGAAGGGTGCTACCAAGGATTGGAAGATGAGTGCAAGAAGGAGTGTCCACTTTGAGGGATCTTCGTATCGAAGCCGTGTCCTAAAGGATTTCATTGGGATTCCACTCCCAATAGGTAAAATCCATCATCTAAATTGATTTTCTTTGCATATAAATTAATTTTGAATCCATAGGATCCATCCTCATGCATGTGTCCCATTTAGATTCAAATTTGAGGCCATTTGGAGCTCTCTTGAGGATTTTAGATATGTGTCTTGTGTCCTACTTGATAGATCCCAAATTAGGACACCCCATGTGTATGTATGTATGATAATAGTTTATATAGATATTTAAATTCAGTTTTAGAGTGGTTAGAGAGTGGATTGATCTTAGTTAGGATGGTTAGAATGAGTTTCGTTTGGATACCTATGTTCGTATCCAAGTATCTTGGCCTATATGTGTTCTTTTGTCCAAAACAACTCAAATTCGTCATAATATTCATCTACGTTTTTATTAACCAAAGCAACTTAGAAATGTCATAACTTTTAGCTTAGAACTCTGATTTATCTTCCATTTTTTTAAAAGAACCGTATCGAAGTTAGCTTTCCAAATATATATTTTAATAAGCCAAATTATTTATGTAACCTTCTGTAGAATTATTTGAGTGTCAGCTGTACGAAAGACGAACGTGTTTCGGTATTTTTGCGATTTCGGGAGCTTTCGGACACGAAAATGCGATCCATTTGAAGTTTCAGAAAGTTAACACGAAGGGCTACAACATACTTTAATCCTAAAATTTAGTAGAGGCCCAATTGGTACAGTATTGATTTTAAGTAGAAGAGTGACTATACGATATATGCATTTTGTGTAACCTATGAGCCTATGTAGTATGGGTATTAAATGAATATAGAGTATGTAATACATGATATGTTAGATGAATAAAATGATATATATATATATATATATATATATATATATATATATATATATATGATATATATCCTCTTTACATTAATGTATATATATGGTTGAATGCAAGCATGTAGGAATGCAATTAATATAATGTATGTAAGCAATGCATAAATGCATGAATGAAAGAATGATATACAATGTATGCATGAAAGTATATAATGAATGCTAGATATGAATGCAAGGTATACATGTAATGATAGATATGAATGCATAATATATAAATAATATAATGCGATATATAATGATAGCATGTATGATAATGTAGAATATATGATGCAAGCATGTATATGTCCACTGTTTTCCCTTTTCCTTACATTTTTCTTTCCTTTCCTTTCCATTTCAGTTTTTCCCTTTTTTCCCTTCTATTTTTACATGTTATATACAATGTATATAATGTATAGATGCATGTAAGTATGTAATATGCATGAATGAATGTCATATATGAATGAATGAATCAATCAAAGGTATAAGTAAAATATAATGCATTGTAATGAATGTTAACATATATAATGTATAAAAGTATGTATGTAAATATGCATGAATGTATATATCTATGTAACTATGTAAATATTCATGATGTAACATATGCCTATATATATAAATATATATGTAATGTGGATATGCATGTATGTATGAAGGCATGTATTTATATATATTATCTATTTTATATTATGCGTTGTTGTGGTTCACATTGTCTTGTGATTGTGTGAGTGCTAGCCTAGGCTTGATTAGGCCTACTGAGACTTGTTAGACTTGTTTGGGCTAGGACTTGACCTAGTTGTCCTAATTTGACTAGTGTGGTTGACTAGAGTTGACCAAGTGTTGACTTTAGTCTAGTTTGACCTAGACAGCATGCAGATGCATTGTACATTTCATTTATCATCTCTCGTGTACATCTTGACCTGTGTTGCTCTAAATAGGACTCTGTGGCTTTAGTTTGGACCTCTATACCAATCAGCTATTCAGGTTATCCGGCGAGTACATTCTCTGACCGTTTGATACTTGTCTGGATTTACATTCTTGCTTTAGATTACTATACTTGATGCTGACACGATTGTTATCACGGATTGGTACTATATGGATCTTCTTTTGAGATGTTACCAATGTACAACTATTGTATAACATTGTACAACTATTGTATAATATTGTACATCTATTGTATAACATTGTACACTATTGTATAAGATAACATAACTGAAGTGGATCCTTGTGTATTGATTGGGGAGGGAGAGTAGAATTGGTTATGTAATCAAATCCTATTGTACAACATTGTATAACTATTGTATATGTCTATTGTGCACTCACGTACAATGGAGTTACCATTGCATTGTCCTAAACCATTTACATAACCATATTGTACTCTAAATCACATATTGCTTACAGTTCTTACTTATCATATATAGATATTTCCTATTATTAAATCTCTGTTGTTTTTCATATACATTCTTCTTTCAGCGTTTCATGTATTTTACTCTATTGCATGCTTTATATTTCCTAACTTGATATGAACTGCGTGAGATGTTTTGTGCTCGCTCCCGTCCTGACTGGACCTGTTGATAAATTTTACAGATAGCTTGGAGGTTGCCTGCTGTCACGCCCCGATCCGGAAAATCGCTCGTCCTCGCTAGATTTTACCCGAATCATCGTCCTCGCTGCGGCGTGATGCTGTAGGAGCCTGGAGTTACGTTCGTGCAAGGCAAGATAACGGTTCACATAGTGATTATCTCAAATTCGTAACATAAGCAGCGGAAGGAAACAAAGTATAACACAAGAATCTCTTTTATTCATACTGAACTGAAGATTACAAAGGCTCTGAATAGCCCAACATATATGCCAATTGGCTACAACGCTCATGATCTCTCTAGCTCACAAAGGATTATATTGTTCCACATATTATGCCACTTTATAGCCACCAAGTAGTCTTCGGCCGAACATCTCCATGTCGCAAGTCCGAACGCCTATGCGGAAGCTCCTCTTGAACGCCAAGGACTCTATACCTCGGCACGTCCAAGCCAAGCTCTGCCCCGTGCCGATCATAACCTGAGCCTGCACATAAACTAGTGGAGGATTAGTGCTTTCGTCCTCGCTTCGCACTGATCAAGACCCGCTCGCACCCAAACCAAACACTAAATCATTTAGTGGAACATGCATCTTAATTTGTGATCTTTCTATTTAGCCTTAGGATCAGTTTTATGGCAATATTCACGAATAACAGCTTATCATAGATGTGTCCCATACCGTGTTCCTGCAGCAGATACAGTTAGCCATAACATAAACATAACATAGTGTTTCGTGCTCATCTCAGTTCCTTTTTGCCTAGCCTGCCACGGTTAAACTTAAATAAGCAAACATACGATTCGCGCAACCAACCAATCACAACCGTAAACATATGCATAAGGGTGGAAGGCCCTGCGCCTGCACCCAACTCTCATCTCAGCCCACCGGCCCAAACTATATGAAGGTCACGGTGTTTCGCAACGTAATGGACTTGGCATCTCTTATGTGTAAGCCTACAATCACTTCGATACGGGTTGCTAGTCCAGTATCCGAAGGATCCCAAACTTACGGATATCATAGCTTATCACAGCACTGGACGGTCGCAATCCGTCCGAATGTTGTGCACCATAAATACCACACATAATTCCCTTCTAGGCCGAACGGCCCCAGTGCCCCGGTCGTAACCGTCCGAGGGAAGCCGCACCCGTGCACGGGCCTTCCGAGTCCATTGACCATGCAATACGCGCCATAGCATACAAGTCATACATTCCAATCCATCTCGTGTTCCATAAACATAGTCTCGCTCCATAAACGGTTTTTCGTGCCATAAACATATTCGTGCCTCATAAACATAATCCACCATTCATATGGGGAGCTCCGTCGGCGTTATGTCCCAACACATCCATATTGATGCACGACGCCTAATGGCTTAGACATCTCGTACTCATATTCACGCATACCATTCGTAAGTCATTCTCAAAGCATAATTTCGTAGTTACTTAGTCTTTTCGTAGCATAAGTGCCCGAGGGCACGCTCAGCGCCGTAATCAATATTCTATGCCTAGTGTTCAATGTTCTCGGAGCCGTGCACATGATGCACATCTCAATATCGTCTTTTAATGTTCTACCATCATTGCCCTATCGCGACCCGTACACTTGATGCATGTCGCTTTAATTGTTCGATTGTTCAATGTTCTACCTTAATGTTCAACACATATTTAGACACTTAGTCGCCGAGCCACGCTCGCTAACTCGATAACATCTTATGCATACAATGACATATTTTATTTGACGTGAAGGAATAGGGAGAGAGAGTCAAGAACCCGCCCATCTTAAGCCGATACGCCTTGCTGTCTCGCCGATTTAAGCGTCTCGCTTCCATAACTCGATCGCATAGCTAACTCCCAGACTTAGCTATTCCTTTGAACTACTCGGTTGATTTGGCCTATTGCGCCCATGCCACAATCCGTTGTAAGGCCACGATTTGGTTTTACGGACACTTCATTGCATAAGGCAAAATGCCGACCTCTTATCGTCCAGCGTAAAAGCATAGCCTGCACACCAGATCAACTAAAATTAGCACTTGCTCAAATGGGACTTATCCTTTGCATCGATTCGATTCATAGATTCCAACTGACTCAAAGCTTACATTTGGCCAACGTAACTCTGCATCGATTCGCATCGATACTTCATCGGGTCAACGCAACTCTTCGAGTCAACGACTCATCGTAATGCACCGTGCGGAGCGGGGCATTACATAATATACCACTCAAAATCAGGTTCGTCCTCGAACCGAAACAAACACTTAATCCGAGTGTCTCGCTAGATCGTTTCACGATCTCGTGCTACTATCGTTAGAATCATACAACTTAGTTTGGATTATACACATATTTTAGGCGTCCCACCAATATATGCATTTCAGCCAAGCTCAGTTGTAGGATGTCGGGGCAACTAACAAGCTCAACTTAAATTCCTTAAGCATCCATCGTTCCGTACTCGACTCATTCAAATCTTAGCGCATATTCTGAGTCCTGCTCGCAAACATCTTCTCATATAACTCGATCCAAACCAAAACTTCAATCTCATAAGTTTCTCGACGGCCATCTAACGCATGCACTGTATTAAGTCATTGCGCATCCGATCGCAATAATTCTCCACAATGCCTACTCGCCCCAACTGTTTCCTATCCCTCACATAACTCAAGTCTTTCATACAATCATTCATAGCATTTGGCCTTAACGACATGGACTAAGTCCAACATGTCTAAATTCCTTTGCCTACCATTTGTACTAAGTCTCGCACACAATTATCTCAACACGATCCACGTTCTCGAACTACCTACGCATCGCGTCTGGGGCTACCCCCGCTAGGTAACTTATCCAGACATCGTGCTTAATCTCACCCGACACAAGAGGTCAACATGAGTCTACGATGCACAAAGGCAACAATCTTTCGACCCAAGGTCTCTTACGATACGTCCATCTCCTATTCTCAACGGAGTACGAATCCTTTACTCAATTCTCGAATTAATCCCGACTAGTTCGTTTCGTAACCTAGATAGCGCGCTTAACACACATAGCCTAACCGTTACTCAAAACGATCTACGACACAACTCTTAGGGTAGTTTTACTATCCGTCGCTCTCGTGCATTGCATAATTCTTGCAATCGCCTTACCGCATCACTATATTAGGCACGTTCCTCAACATATACTCGATCATCGACCAACTATGTCTATTTGCGTATCCATTCGATCGATCATAAACTTTCTAACTATATCGATCTAATCGCAGGTGACTCACTAACTTCCAAAACACGATACTCACTCGCTTAGACTTATCCTCAACATGCACTACCTCATTCCTCCTCCTCGATAAAAATTTCTTACGCGACTTATTTAGGGTCATCCTATGGGACTTCAACATTCACTTGATTTGGCGGTCAAGTCTTCTAGGGTCATCTGCCCCGAAACTACGCTCGATAATTGAAGATCATCAACGAGGGATAGCTAACACGAACCATGCTATATCCTATCGCGGAGCCAAATCAATTCTCGATAATTCCTATGTGACTTTACACAATCCGACATACCAATCCATAATTTTTTTATCCCCCGCGCAACTGGTGCGCCGATAACTACTCGAATGACTCATGCACATTGCACGCCGTTACTACTCGAATCACTCGTGTATTACCGTCGACTCTTCTTGCTAATTGTATGACGTCTTCTCGTTTCACGTCCGAGTTTACCTATCCGTGATCATAGCTCGACACATTTCGTACTTATCGAAACCATCCTCGAATAACTTTCACGTCAAACCACAAGTCTAATTCGATTTTGCCACGCCTTGCGAGTTTGATCATCCCTACTGTATGAATCACCATACCAGCGCTCACGCGGAATAATCGCCCTGATTTGGCGCAACGCATGTGCGATGCTGGAGTTGCACTCGCATAAGACAAGAATATCAACATTGTGGTTATCCTCGAAACAATCAGGCACTTTCTTTTCATCCAAACAATATCCATCCACTCTCATTTTTTTGAAGCATTCCTATCGTTACCGTCCAAACTACCATCCACTTGACTTGCATCTTATTCATCCAACAACAATACTCAACAAAATTTTTGTTTATTCGATCAGAGTATCCCCGAGTTATTACATATCGTCTTTGATACGCCCCAATACCATCGTCGATATGCATAACTTGAACATCTTCCTTTCTCATAAGCTCAAACCCGTTGCAATCATTGCCATTATCCGAACTCGAATACGAATCAAGTCTCGCACTTATCAAGATCCATTCAGTTGTAACTACTTAACATCGTCGCGACACAATTTCAAATTCACATATCCATTCTCATATCCCTAACTCGTACTTCCAAATCGTGCTACCGACTCCTCGCGCTAACCCAATTCTGTTCGTACGATTTCTTCGTACCTACTCAACACGTTTCCGAACAAGTCTTCGTACTACCTCAAGTACATTCGACCGGCCCAATTATTTCCTTAATGTAACATCCTTCGTTATGCTTAGCCTATCGTTCGACTTACGCTTAGCGAATCCTCGCCCGACGTATCATCCTCGGGTACGTCTTCGCATAATCGTTCAACTCCATTCACCGAAACATACTTGCATCGACTTCTATCGAGTCATTCCCACTCGAGTCTCGGTACTACTTCGTCCATTGAGGACAAACATATCGTAACAATACAATCGTCTCGACGTAACCTATCGCAAGTCACCAACCTGCTTAACATCGCTATCGCTAAGTGGTACTCCATATACCACTCAGGATCGAGCCTATCGTTATCAATATAATACTTTGCCACACTTGCTCGCACAAGTGGTAGTGCATATACCACTCAAAATCGAGTCATTACTCGACTTTACATTCCACATAGGTTCGACATCTATTTTCCAATCAACTATCCCGTATGGCGATCCTTCCGATCCCAGCTCTAGCGTTAGCTCAAGTTTGACACACATTCAATTTAACCGTATCTTAGCGATCATATCGATCACACCCGCAACATTCGCTTATTCAAAGCTCAACGCGACATTCGGCCAACATACATGTTCGCCTAATCGACTCGACTTAGCGACCAGCTCGACTCGTACAATCGCATCCGCGATCTTCCAATCTCACTCGTTGCAACTCGTGCAACAACTCATTCTCGATACTTAAGGTCCTTACTCAATCTCGTGCAACATATCGCTATCCATCCGCATAGCCATACAACACGCATCATACCATATCGACTCGTTGCACCGATGCAACGAACGATTAACGACTTACTGCACTCCGTGCAACCAACAACACATAACCATTCTCATAGCCATATAACATGCATCGCCTCACATATCGACCCGTTGCACTTCGTGCAATCAACAACACATATCTCTTCGCACTTCGTGCGACCAACAACACATAGCTCCTCGCACTTCGTACGACCGACCATACATATCGTTGCACTTCATGCAACCAACATCACCATATTCGCTGCACTTCGTGCGACCAGCATTCCATAACTCGTTGCACTTCGTGCAACCAACATCCTATAACTCGTTGCACTTCGTGCAACCAACACTCTTCGATGGCACCCGGAGATAGCGTGATAGTCACGACATACTTGTGGTAGACGTACGCACTTAATATAGACTTATTGTATGGAACATCCAGTGTAGCATCGAGCAGATCCATGAGACATGCGGTTGCAGAAATAACTTGGAGTCAACTGAATTCCATAGCGAAGCAACTGAGGGTCAAAGAGATTCATGCTCGGTCCAGAGGATGGAACCGCTCTGATACCAACTTGTCATGCCCCGATCCGAAAAATCGCTCGTCCTCGCTAGATTTTACCCGAATCATCATCCTCGCTGGGGCGTGATGCCGCACGAGCCTGTAGTTACGCTCGTACAAGGCAAGATAACGGTTCATATAGTGATTATCTCAAATTTGTAACATAAGCAGCATAAGGAAATAAAGTATAACACAAGAATCTCTTTTATTCATACTGAACTGAAGATTACAAAGGCTCTGAATAGCCCAACATATATGCCAATTGGCTAAAACGCTCATGATCTCTCTAGCTCACAAAGGATTACATTGTTCCACACATTATGCCTCTTTATAGCCACCAAGTAGTCTTCGGCCGAACATCTCCATGTCGCAAGTCCGAACGCCTATGCGGAAGCTCCTCTTGAACGCTAAGGACTCTATGTCTCGGCACGTCCAAGCCAAGCTCCGCCCCGTGCCGATCATAACTTAAGCCTGCACATAAACTAGTGGGGGATTAGTGCTTTCATTCTCGCTTCGTACTGATCAAGACCCGCTCGCACCCAAACCAAACACTAAATCATTTAGTGGAACATGCATCTTAATTTATGATCTTTCTATTTAGCCTTAGGATCAGTTTCATGGAAATATTCACGAATAACAGCTTATCATAGATGTGTCCCATACCGTGTTCCTGCAGCAGATACAGTTAGCCATAACATAAACATAACATAGTGTTTCGTGCTCATCTCCGTTCCTCTTTGCCTAGCCTGCCACGGTTAAATTTACATAAGCAAACATACGATTCGTGCAACCAACCAATCACAACCGTAAACATATACATAAGGGTGGCAGGCCCTGCGCCTACACCCAACTCTCATCTCAGCCCACCGACCCTAACTATATGAAGGTCACGGTGTTTCGCACCGTAACGGACTTGGCATCTCTTATGTGTAAGCCTACAATCACTTCGATACGGGTTGCTAGCCCAGTATCCGAAGGATCCCAAACTTACGGATATCATAGCTTATCACAGTACTGGACGGTCGCAATCCGTCCGAATGTTGTGCACCATAAATACCACACATAATTCCCTCCTAGGCCGAACGGTCCCAGTGCCCCGGTCGTAACCGTCCGAGGGAAGCCGCACCCGTGCATGGGCCATCCGATTCCATTGACCATGCAATACATGCCATAGCATACAAGTCATACATTCCAATCCATCTCATGTTCCGTAAACATAGTCTCGCTCCATAAACGGTTTCCCGTTCCATAAACATATTCGTGCCTCATAAACATAATCCACCATTCATATGGGGAGCTCCGTCGGCGTTATGCCCCAACACATCCATATTGATGCACGACGCACAACGGCTTAGACATCTCGTACTCATATTCACGCGTACCATTAGTAAGTCATTCTCAAAGCATAATTTCGTAGTTACTTAGTCTTTTCGTGGCATAAGTGCCCGAGGGCACGCTCAGCGCCGTAATCAATATTCTATGCCTAGTGTTCAATGTTCTCAGAGTCGTGCACATGATGCACATCTCAATATCGTCTTTCAATGTTATACCATCATTGCCCTATCGCGACCCGTACACTTGATGCACGTCGCTTCAATTGTTCGATTGTTCAATATTCTATCTTAATGTTCAACACATATATAGACACTTAGTCGCCGAGCCACGCTCGCTAACTCGATAACATCTTATGCATACAATGACATATTTTATTAGACGTGAAGGAATAGGGAGAGAGAGTCAAGAACCCGTCCACCTTAAGTAGATACGCCTTGCCGTCTCGCCGATTTAAGCGTCTCGCTTCCATAACTCGATCACATAGCTACCTCCCAGACTTAGCTATTCCTTTAAACTACTCGGTTGATTTGGCCTATCGCTCCCATGCCACAATCCGTTGCAAGGCCACGATTTGGTTTTGCGGATACTTCATTGCATAAGGCAAAATGCCGACCTCTTATCGTCAGCGTAAAAGCATAGCCTGTACACCAGATCAACTAAAATCAGCACTTGCTCAAATGGGACTTATCCTTTGCATCGATTCGATTCATAGATTCCAACCGACTCAAAGCTTACCTTTGGCAAACGTAACTCTGCATTGATTCGCATCGATACTTCATCGGGTCAACGCAACTCTTCGAGTCAACGACTCATCGTAATGCACCGTGCGGAGCGGGGCATTATACCTGCTAGCCTAGAGGAGACACAGTAGAGGTTGTATAGATAGTTATTTTAGTTGTCTTGAGTTGTATTTACTTTATGGATTACTGTATTTGAGATTTGAGATGTTTTCTGGGTTTGTGTATCTTAGACACTTAGACTTCTATCTGCGGTATCTCTTTGTTGATTTTATATTTTATATATCTTTTATCATGCTCTACCTTAGATGTGATTAAGACTGTATTTGCTATGTCACCTCCATTCGGAGTGTATATACTGTACAGGTACCTTTATATTGTTAGATGTTTGACCTAGGACAGCGTTCTACCACCAACACTGCGGCGTAGGCTGAACGTACCCACTTCCCGTGCCCTTACTCTAGGGTGCGGGTCGTGACACTTTGGATGAGTGGAGCTTAGATAGAGCTTGGAAGAACATCATGTCACAACCCGCACCTACCGTGAGGGTACGAGTACGTAACAGCGCCCAGCCTACGCCGTAGTGTCGGTGGTAAAACGCTGTTCTAGGTCATGAACTATAACTACATAACATGAAATACTCTACAAAAGGAGGCCAACACAGAGGTACAACTCAATCACAATCTAAGGTAGAATATGGCACGATGGAAATAGATAAAGAAATCCTCAACTGAGGTACAGCAGAATGAAATAACAAAGTTAACAACTACCAGTCTCAATATTTCTAAAATATACAACTCTGAAAACAAGGACAATAACCAAACATGAAAAGAAGAACAGCCTAAGTTATCTACACTATGCAAGGTATCGTCCTCAGCAGCTGCCTGAACCTCCCTAGGGGTCCAGATCGTGAGTGTCATCTAGGCAAGCTCCAAAGTAAGGGGTGCAGGGTTCCTCATCATCCTCTGTAAAATTTTCAACAGGTCCAGTCAGGACGGGAGCGAGCACAATACATCTCACGCAGATCATAACAGTTTAGAAAATATAAATATGAAAGAGAGTACGGTACATGAAACTGAAGAAAGTACATGATGTAAATAGAAAGAAAACTGTAATAGAAATATCTACTATAAGTAGAGAGCTACCAGTGACTAGTGATTTAGAGTACAAAGTCGACATGTGAACGGCTTGATTTGCACATGAATATACTAAAGAGGAATACATAGCTATACTACTTTGGAATTGTTCACATGACTATTTATACTCCCCCATACCCCAATCAATACACAAGGATCCAGACAAGTTATGTTACGTACATGATTTTCACATGAAAGCCCATAGATGGGTGTACATGAATTATACATGAGGGCTCAGAGAACTGAGTGCACATGAATTCCACATGAAGGCCCATGAAGGGTGCACATGAAGTATAGGTTATACATGAGATACATGAGAAACACGACCGAACATGATAGCACATGAGAGTACACGAGCGAGCATGAACGAGCATGAAGCACATGAGAAACATGAATAACATGAGAGTGAGGAATACACAATGTACATGAAACACACGACATGATGTATCCGATGCTCCTGAGGGGGATAACAACGCATGAAAGGATCCATATAGTACTAATCCGTGATAATATCGTGACAGCATCAAATAAGGTAAACTAGAGCAGGAATATAATTCTAAGCAAGTTATGAAATGATCAGAGAATGTACTCGCCTGGTATCTGAATAGCTGTAGTAAATGTACTATCCGAGATGAGGTATCTGACTCCTATTTAGAGCAACACAAGTCAAGATGTATACAGGGAATGATAATTGTAATCTACAATGCATCTGCATGCTGTCTGGGTCAAACTAGACTAAAGTCAACTCTTGGTCAACTACACTAGTCAAACTAGGTCAGGACTAACCCAAACAAGTCTCACTAAGCCTAGCCAACCTATTCTAGCAAGCACACATCATCACAAAGCCTTATAAGTCTATCAACACACAAATCACATGTGTATATACATGCCATATATACACAGGCTATATTATAGGAATCTACATAGGCCAATACAATCTGTATTGGTAGTACATTTCTTTCACATATTATATACATATACTATTTTAATATAAGCAACATTACATGTATATATATATATATATATTATGTTATAGACAATATGCATATACACTATATATTACATATTCATCCAACAAATTAGAAAAAAAAATATATACATTTATTCATAGAGAGATAGACATGTGTGTGTGTTTCAATATGGGTGAGTGGGTGTACTTGACATAGGCTAGGGTGTGTGTGAGTGTTTGAGGGAACCTGTGTGACAGGGAGTTCAGGATATAGTGTGTTTTGGTAAATGAATGTGTGTGTGTACAAGGGTTCAACATGGCTATAGTGTGTCCTGGCAAGGTTTAAAAGTGTATGTGTGTGTGACATGCAATTTCAGTGTGTGTGAGTGTACTTGTAAACATGTGTCAAGTAGTGTGTGTGAATAGAGGCTAAGTTCTTAATGTTCAGATTTATCAATTCAAAGTGTGTGTGTGAACAATGTGTAATAGGACTTACTAATTTAGTGCTCTCAAATACATGTGTGTGTGTGATATGTTATCAATGTGTGTAGGAAATCAGTTTTCAGTTGGATTTAATAGTGTAATAGGCACAATGTGTATAAACTCAAGAGATGGTTCTCAGGAAAATGACAGTTTGGTATTGATAGTTTACATGCCAAACAAACTGAAAACCTATAACCCATTACCAATCATGACCTAACCAAATCTCAGGAAGACAGCAGGGTGTCTAAGGGATAACAGTTTGGGTAATGTGACATGAAATCATTTAGGGAAAATCAGTATAACAGTAAGGGTATTGTACAAAATCTCAGTACTCAGGAATTTGGCAAAATGATAGTTCATAAAATCAGTCCACCCATTTCGAAACCCAATTCCTATGTTAACAACCAAACCTAGCATGCAACTATACTCAGACATATTGGGGATGAATTATGCTACAATTCAATCATAAGAATTTGGTTGAAAACTCATTAAAAATCAGAAATCAGTGAATGTGTCTCAGTTTACAACATTTGAAATAAATCTCAGGTTTTCAAAATGATTCTCAGTTCTCAGGTTTATTTGTAATGTGACAGGGGTAGATAGGGTACATGGGTGAAGAGATCAACTCAAGTTTGTGTTGACAGCCTCAACATTCAGTAATCTATTTCCAGGTTTGTATACATGTAACAACCAATTGAAACAAGACTCAAGCCAATTTTGAAATCGAAACATGAACCCAAACTCAGTTTTTGTTTGAAAAGCCAATCTCAGTTATTGAAATCAACCAAATCTCAGATTAATATGAGAAATCAGTATGAAACCAAACCATTTTAGGAAACATCATGGCAACTTAACTCTCAAGTTGTAATGTAAACATGCATCAACATCTTAGCCCTATGTAACAGTGTACATGAAAATTAAACTCTCAGGTTTCTCAGGCTTGTTTCCAGGTTTAGAACATAGGTTTCAGTGAATATTCAGGAACCCACTTAGAATAAAAAAAAAACCAAATTGAATCCTATAATCAATCACCCTCATGAACCTAATCATGTAACCTAGATTCATACATATGGAATTTAAAATAACAATTAAATTCAATCATCAAAACAGTGTAATTACAGGAAATGGCAAATGACAGTTTGTTAAACTGGAAAACAGGATCAATCCTAAACCCATTTCGAAATACAGTCAATCCCCTAGCTAGCATGAAACCAATCATTCCACAAACTAACATGTGATGAATTAAATAGGGCAACTAAACACTAATCAATTCAGTTAACAGGGAATCAAATTCAGGATATAAAACAGTAAAAAAATGTATCAGAAATTGGCTATCCAACCCAAACCAAATTTAATTCAAAACCCAATTCAAAAACCAATACATTCGTGTACAGTGGTGTCAGGGATGTGTCGACCATGTGTGCACGTGTTAGAGGTGTCCTCTTGTCCAAACAATGGACACGAAGGTGTCCAATTTGTTCAAATAGTGTGCATCAGCCATTGTGAACAAACAGGCTCGTGCAGCGTGTCCAGGCTCTCGTGGACACGACACGCGACACCAATGACCTCGTGCACATGTCCACGTGTTCGCCTAACATAGGGCTACACGTGTGTCACCCTGCACCGTGTCCACAAGGGTTGTGTCAAGAGAAAACAACGCGTATCAGAGTCGATTTCTCGACTGATACTGTGCAGTATAAATCCAGTGCACGTGTCCGTGCTCCCTCGACACGACACAAGGCCGTATCAAACTCGAGGGGTGGCACGTCAATGTGTGCCCCCTTCTCCATGCCAAGTGGCAGCCCACCACGTGGCACGTGCAGCGAGCATGAGGGGTGCATGAGCAGAGGACTGTGTACGTGTGTCGTGCAGCGAGTTCGTGTCCGATTTGGACACGGACATGGCTCGAAATGTGCTCAGAGCTCGGGATTCATGAATCACACACATAGGGCTAGAAATCTGTTCAAATATAATTTAAAAATAAGAAGAATTTATTCACTCAAGCATTTCATCAAACACATGCACCCTAACACTGATACGTGTCCGATACAGACACGAAGAGGACACGAAACCTAGCAAAACCTATTACTACAGCGAGAGGACACCTAGGGCTTCCTATCCATGCAAAGAAATCTAAATTTGGTGGAGGGAATAGGGATTTACCTATATGTGTTCCTTCTCAAAGAAAAGCTTCAAAAATGAGGTTCCACCTAGCTGTCCCCAAGCTCCAAATTGTCTCCAAATTGTAGTTAACCTCCATGAACAGTAAGGAACCCCAAATTAGAACACCATGGAAGAAGTTTGGATGAAAAAGGATTAATATTGAATAAAATATGAAGAAGTTTCAATGGAGGCTAACCTTGTTCTTGCAAAATGAAGAGATGAACAAAAGAGGCAAGTGGTTTGAGAGGGACTTTATAGGCACATGCCCTAGTGTGGCCGGCCATAGAATATTAGGGTTAGGGTTTTTGGGATTTGATCTAGGGCTATCATTCCTCCTAGTCAAATAAAGGGCCTACAACCTAGGTTTCACACATGACTTAAATGCAACCTAGTTAACTCTAACTAACATGACTAAATCAAAACAAATCAATACTAACCATCACTAACCATGGCTAGCTAAGTCTAGGTATGACTAATCTAGGTTAGGTCAATCTAGGTTAGGGCTAAACACAACACAAGGCAATTGATTAATTAATGATTAAATCACACCATCCCATTAATAATATTAAATTCCAATAAAATATATATTAAATTCAAATAATTCAAAATGACCAAGATACCCTCAAGCTAAAAAATGATAAATGAAATACCCTAATCACATGGCTAGGCTCTAGGTCAAACTGTTTCTAGGGTTACAGTAGCAAAACACCAAAATCACAAGTCATGATTTTAAATAGTTTTAAAATGATTAAAAATCACCAAAAATCATATTATTATTTAAATGTCATAATTAAATAATTAAAAACACAAAATTTCAAAATTATCCTTATTTAGAAAACTTGGTGTTACAAGTCTACCCACCTTAGAAAAATTTTCTCCTCGAAATTTAAGATGGTAGTACTCCTTTTAGGTCAAACATAGTCGAGGGTCAACCACTAGTCAATTTCTCAACATCCAAGTACTTGTTCATCAACTGGTCAACTTCTTAGGATTTTACCTATGCTAGTTGTCTAGGTGTTGGCAACTAAGGATTAGCAAAAGAGAAACTCTATAATAGACTAACACTTAACTTCCCAATCTTATCAAGTCACCCATAACTAAATACCCATAATCTAAGCACACAAATCCCAAATACCATATATACATAAGCTCAAGAACAACAACCCATTACATATATCCTAAGTATATCATCTATATATCCATACATATATAACTGATTATCAAGGGTTAAAGTAGACTAAACTTATAAGGGACTGAAACAAATACTTAAAATTTAGGCTAAGGATGAATGGTCTGAAACATCAATATAGGCAAAAGGAAATGATGCTAAGGAGACTGAATTTATAAGAAAATGACATGACATCTAGTGAAGGATCTGCACACTGCCTATAAAGGTTGATCTATCATGCCTGAACTCTTCACAAGAAGAACTTAACTAAAATAGGAAACTGAACCAATATAGGCTAAACAACATGTCTATAATCCCATACAGCAATGGCCTATAGATACCAACCAACCCATATCCCATATGCCAATACCATCTGCAATCTATCTATATATATAGACCTCTCAGTCTTAGGTGAACTAAAACTATACTCAAGGACAAGCTTTGGTCATGGGTGCCTTAACGGAAAGGACAAAGAAAAATAATAATAAATCATCAAGGCTGCAGAGCAGACTAACATCATCTATGAAAACTGGTAAGTATTATAAATAACAGGGGAATCATCTACAATGGGTTACTATTCTAATACCAATGCTAACTATCATCTCTAGGGTACAGCCACGCTACAAGTCATCATATCATTATACTATGAAAGAACTATAAAACTAAAATATCCCTACTCCTAAGTTATTTGATGATGTAATACAATTTTATAACAACAGAAGGGCATGATAGAGATGGTATGTTTAAAAACCTTCTCAAGATACAATCTGATAATCACATGCGTCTGTCCAAAATCATGTTACTCAGAGTCCTCGCCATGCCAGTAAGCAAGGCTGCGATAAACGATAGATTCCATAACTGGGATATACACCTCTACAATCATGTCATCTAGAATTCTCGCTATGCCGACTAGTATAGCTGCGAGAAATTCCAAATCTCATAACCAAGATACGTACATCCGAAGTCAGGTCTCTATGTTTTTGCCACGCCAGCTAATATGGCTGCAATAAACTACAGGTTCCATAATCAAGTAGACGTTTTACCATCCATGTTATTCCCGTCAATATATGTTATCAGAAAATATCATAACTCAGGCCATAAAAATTTATCTCGATAGAAAAATCAAAATCAACAACGATCCATCAAATTCAAATTCAATAATCAAGGAATGAGAGCGAACAAAACAAGGAAAAGGATTTTAAATTGAAGTTTAAATAAGATTCTCAAGGGTCGTCCCATGAATCTCTCAAGGAATCCTAACTGTGATTGAGCACCTTTAAAAATATATCTTAATCCTACCGCAGGCTGTAGTGATACTCTAGTTCGAATACCACTACACAAACTCTACCTGCATGGGCCACCACTAAAAATGTGTCACGACCCGTACCTACCGTGAGGGTACGAGTACGTAACAGCACCCAGCCTACGCCGCAGTGTCGGCGGTAGAATGCTGTTCTAGGTCATAAACTATAACTACATAACATGAAATACTCTCCAAAAGGAGGCCAACATAGAGGTACAACTCAATCACAATGTAAGGTAGAATGTGGCACGATGGAAATAGATAAAAAAAATCGTCAACTGAGGTACAACAGAATAAAATAACAAAGTTAACAACTACCAGTCTCAACATTTCTAAAATATACAACTCTGAAAACAAGAATAATAACCAAACATGAAAGAAGAACAGTGTAAGCTATCTACACTATGCAAGGTATCGTCCTCAGCAGCTGCCTGAACCTCCTTAGGGGTCCAGGTCGCGAGTGTCATCTAGGCAAGCTCCAAAGTAAGGGGTACAGGGTTCCTCATCATCCTCTGCAAAATTTTCAACATGTCCAGTCAGGACGGGAGCGAGCACAATACATCTCACGCAGATCATAACAGTTTAGAAAATATAAACATACAAGGTAGTACGGTACATGAAACTGAAGAAAGTACATGATGTAAATAGAAAGAGAACTGTAATAGAAATATCTACTATAAGTAGAGAGCTACCAGTGACTAGTAATTTAGAGTACAAAATCGACATGTGAACGACTTGATTTGCACATGAATATACTAAAGAGGCGCACATGGCTATACTACTTTGGAATTGTTCACATGACTATTTATACTCCCTTATACCCCAATCAATAGACAAGGATCCAGACAAGTTATGTTACGTACATGATTTTCACATGAAAGCCCATAGATGGGTGTACATGAAGTATACATGAGGGCTAAGAGAACTGAGTGTACATGAATTCCACATGAAGGCCCATGAAGGGTGCACATGAAGTATAGGTTATACATGAGATACATGAGAAACACGACCGAACATGATAGCACATGAGAGTACACGAGCGAGCATGAACGAGCATGAAGCACATGAGAAACATGAATAACATGAGAGCGAGGAATACACGATGTACATGAAACACACGACATGATGTATCCGATGCTCCCGAGGGGGATAACATCGCATGAAAGGATCCATATAGTACCAATCCGTGATAATATCGTGACAGTATCAAATAAGGTAAACTAGAGCAGGAATATAATTCTAAGCAAGTTATGAAATGATAAGAGAATGTACTCGCCTGGTATCTGAATAGCTGTAGTAAATATACTATCCGAGATGAGGTATCTGACTACTATTTAGAGCAACACAAGTCAAGATGTATACAGGGTATGATAATTGTAATCTACAATGCATCTGCATGCTGTCTGGGTCAAACTAGACTAAAGTCAACTCTTGGTCAACTATACTAGTTAAACTAGGTCAAGACTAACCCAAACAAGTCTCACTAAGCCTAGCCAGCCTATTCTAGCAAGCACACATCATCACAAAGCCTTACAAGTCTATCAACATACAAATCACATATGTATTACATGCCATATATACACAGGCTATATTATAGGAATCTATATAGGCCAATACAATCTATATTGGTAATACATTGCTTTCACATATTATATACATATACTATTTTAATATAAGCAATATTACATATATATTGTCACGCCCCAGAACCAGAATACTGGCAAGTAGGGACGGACCAGGCCAGCTACGTATACCAAAGTACTCCAGTACTCCGAAATAACGTATAAGCTGTATAGATGGGGGTTACTACTACAAGCCAACAGTCGATCCTAGGTCAAGCAATCCTCTCAATCACAGGCAGTAAACAATGTACAAGAAGTAAGATTAACTGGAATATAAAATAGTAAAGCGTCCCAAACTATCATATATCAATGATCATGAAGCTAGTAATACAGAGTAAAGACTAGCAAGAGTAATAGTCATACATGATAAGCTCTAGCTATAGTCTAGAATACGTAAATTATGTTCTGGCCCGTAGGCTAAATGTCAAGTCCAAAACATGAGCTAAATACGTGCTCGGAGGATAAACGCCACAAAAGAATAATGTACATAACTAGTGGGAGAATGAAATAGAAAACCCACTAGGGTACTCTGGTGCTCTGGATAATCACCAACGAGTGGAAGGTACGGAAGATCCTCCGGGCTCCTCTATCAGATCTGGCCAAACAAAACCAGTGGGGTCAGACCCCCAATAGCAAGTACCACAAAGGAAGCCAAACTATGAACTAAAACCAGCATACAAATCATAGCAACGGATAGAGACAAAATTAAGTAAAAGCAAATCGAGACTCGTGCGCTACCAATGCACTTATCCCGAGAATAGGAAAGACAATAAGTAAAGCAACAAATAGCATAAAGTAAAGGACATGTGACGTAATGTAAATTGTGTACATATAAGGAAAAGGAAGCATGTGAACATGAAAGATAAACTAGACATGTGAGCATGTTAAGTAGCCGGGTCATGTGAGCATGTTAGATAACTGGAACATGTAAGAGAACTGGAACATATGAGCATGTTATGTAACTGGAGCATGTGAGCATGTTATGTAACTGGAGCATGTGAGCATGTTATGTAACTGGAGCATGTGAGCATGTTAAGTCCATATAGAACGACAAATGATTAGATGACATAGGAACTATTCTGGAACCCAAGTTACAACCCATAAACCAAACAAGGACCGGGGTTGTAACCCTTCTCCTGAAAAGAACTTTAGTATCTAATCATTTACCGACAAAAGTAAAGCATAAACAAAGATGTACTAAAAATAAACAAATCCGGACACTGCCTAGACAAACTAGACTAGACTGGACTCCATACAATAGTCACGGCCAAGCAATGAGTACGGCTTTATACATTAGCTAACTAGGGTTGTCACAATCCTAATTACTAACAAATACAAGTTTGAGAATTCTAAGTCCGGTTACCTGCCTGCTGCCACCTATTGGTCATGCCGGGAAGTGATTACATGTGTATCCTTGTGCTCCCACGCGACGGTGAAGCTGGGAGAGTGCTCATCTCGACGCATAGCTCCAAACCCTTAAATTAATGTTATAACGACCTAGACCAAAGACAACAGGTAACTGGGAAATCCTCCCCACCCATGTTCTAATGATCAATCTAGTTATATAATCCTTACCATTTTCTTGGATTCTGGGTGTGGCATTCCGCAGAATCCATCCTACACATGAGACATGCAAGACTGGACAATAACGAGAATGTGCACCATAACAAGCCACAACAAGAAAACATCATAAACTGGAAGCTAGCAGTGCGCTACGACGAGCCACTATAGGGAGTGCGCCATGACAGGCCACTATCATGTAAGCAAAGAAAGACATGTACAAGAGTGCACCACGACGGGTCACTATCTAGTAAACAAAGGAGACATGTAAGAAAAGTACGCCACGATGGACCACTATCATGTAAGCAAAGAAGGCATGGCAACAATTAACATAGCTTGTAAGAAAGAATCTATCAAAGACATATCATGGCATGTGGGAAATAATAATTAAAGCTAAGTATATTTCATAGAAAATGATTGAACATGTGCAAGTATCAAGTGTATATAGGATGTACAATCATTTTCTAACTATGCAAGATCATCTAATCATGTTAAGAAATCATGACAATCGAAAAAAATATCAAAAACGGACAAAAACGGGCAAAAAGGGCAAAAACAGACTAAAACAGCATAAAATGGCATACCGGCGGAATACTGCGGCATACCGGCGGTATACCGGCCTAAAGACAGAAGGTTTCTGGTGCAAAAAATGACATACCGGCGGTATACTGCGGTATACCGACGGTATACCGGTTTTTCAAACAGCAACAAAATTCAGAATTTTGCCAAAACTTGTTTCGGCCATAAAAACTTCATTTTAAATCGAAATTCGGATTTTCAAAAGTCAAAATTGAATAGAATTGAATTTCCTACAACATAGAAGTATTAGTTTTCACAAATCAAAACATTTGATAGATCAATACCTTAAAATACTCCCAAACAGAGGTTATCGGAACACCGAAACGGGTTCCGAATGCCACCAAACTCAAAATCCATGATATACAAACTATGTGAGGGTCTCATATATGTATATATGACCAAGATCCATGATGGTAACACTAGTATCACTCTTGATACCAAGTTTTCTACTAAGTCCATATTAGGTTTTATCAGAAAATCAAAACCTTGCTTAAACAAATTTGGAAAACAAGTATATATACGAGAATCAAAAGGAAAACATATTTAACAAAATGAGTTTAGAACAATTCTAAATATTTACTACCAAGAAAAATAAAATGACAACAAAAACATTTTTGTTCAAGATTTGGCAAGATTTACTTGCCTAGGTTAAGCTCCAAGCCTAATCTTCTACTCCTCCTCCTAGGGGGGTTAGACACCACACCCAAGGCCTCAAGGCCAAGCTCTTGGCAAGCTCCAAGGGGGAGATAAGGGAAGAAGAAATGAAGAGAGAGTGAAAAAAGAGAGGAGAGAGAAAGTAAAATGGTATATAGAAGGGGGAATTAATCTTAACCGTCGGATGGTGATCCATGTGAATATCTAAGTCAATCCTAGCCATTCAAACAAAACCAATTATCCATTGGATAATAGGGTGCATCTACACTATTCACGAAAATATCTAAATACTATTCATCAAAATATCCAAAACACTATTCACGAAAATATCGAAAACACTATTCATAAAAATATCTGAAATCAAAAATATCTAAAATATGAAAAATCTGTCTGGACGGTATGCCGTCTGTATACTCCAGTATACTGGCGGTATGCCAGCCAAGGAAAAATCTATAAGTTAGGAAATTTTTTAAAGTATTACGAAAATCAAGAAAATTATGAAATATACTACAAAATACGTATCCGTATATAAATACCGATACTGTGAGACGAGTCTCACAACTCTCCACAACTTAAAAATAAATTCCGTCCTCGGAATTTCCTAAATCTAGTCAAGCATGAAAACCAAACCAAAGAGCTGAAAAATCATGGCAATCAAAACAAAGCATGTCATGTTGGTAAGATAAAGACAACAATAATATAAGTAAATGCGTAAGCAATAACACAACTACAATCAAGAAAGGATGGAGGCATATGAATAAATATGTCTCCTGAGTCAGTTGAGTAGAAGCAGGCCTACGCTGACTCCACAACTTAGATAAAAGTCAATTATCAAAATAAGCCGGTACCAATGACTTAATCCAAGACATGACTCTATCCAGGACGTATCTTCGTAGTCGATACCTAATGAAGTTATCACAAGCCTCGACTATGAAAACAGAAGAGTGGGACGAGAAACTCGCCAAATATGCGTAACCCAAGAGATAAATAAGAGTAGAAGCAGAAAAGGACAATACCTACAACATAACCATCATCAACCAAAACCTGCTCTAACATACCAGACTCTGCCTGCCCACGTCTCAGAACTGCTGCTCTAACCTGCTGGTGCTGAACCGGTACATGAGACATATACTGCTGGACTGTCGGGGTAGCCGGTGAAGCTGGACTCTGGCAGGACTGACCCTGCTGGCTGATCAGGCTGAACTGACACCTCTGCCCTCGGGTCAACTCTGAACTCTACCCCTGAATGCTAAGATTGATCCTCCATAACTGGCCTAACAGAAGATTGCTGACTACAATCGGCAAAACCCAAATAAGATGATCAGAAGGATTAAGAACAGTGCCCTTGAAAGTTAAAGGACACAAGGATTAAATCAAGAGAACAGGAAGGATCAACGATTAAGGCAGATATCAGGTCAAAGGATCAGAGATATAGAATAACACGAAGGATATCAATAAAGGAGAATTGTGACTGAGATATCTAAACATCAGTAACCCCCATATATCTGATAAATCAGACCTGCGTGGGCCACCACTAAAACTTATGTCACGCTCCAGAACCAGAATACTGGCAAGTAGGGACGGACCAGGCCAGCTACGTATACCAAAGTACTCCAGTACTCCGAAATAACGTATAAGCTGTATAGATGGGGGTTACTACTACAAGCCAACAGTCGATCCTAGGTCAAGCAATCCTAGGTATCTCAATCACAGGCAGTAAACAATGTACAAGAAGTAAGATCAACTGGAATATAAAATAGTAAAGCGTCCCAAACTATCATATATCAATGATCATGAAGCTAGTAATACAGAGTAAAGACTAGCAAGAGTAATAGTCATACATGATAAGCTCTAGCTATAGTCTAGAATACGTAAATCATGTTCTGGCCCGTAGGCTAAATGTCAAGTCGAAAATACGAGCTAAACACGTGCTCGGAGGATAAACGCCACAAAAGAATAATGTACATAACTAGTGGGAGAATGAAATAGAAAACCCACTAAGGTACTCTGGTGCTCTGGGTAATCACCAACGAGTGGAAGGTACGAAAGATCCTCCGGGCTCCTCTATCAGATCTGGCCAAACAAAACCAGTGGGGTCAGACCCCCAATAGCAAGTACCACAAAGGAAGCCAAACTATGAACTAAAATCAGAATACAAATCATAGCAACGGATAGAGACAAAATTAAGTAAAAGCAAATCGAGACTCGTGCGCTACCAATGCACTTATCCCGAGAATAGGAAAGACAATAAGTAAAGCAACAAGTAGCTTAAAGTAAATGACATGTGACGTAATGTAAACTGTGTACATATAAGGAAAAGGAAGCACGTGAACATGAAAGATAAACTAGACATGTGAGCATGTTAAGTAGCCGGGTCATGTGAGCATGTTATATAACTGGAACATGTAAGAGAACTGGAACATATGAGCATGTTATGTAACTGGAGCATGTGAGCATGTTATGTAACTGGAGCATGTGAGCATGTTATGTAAGTGGAGCATGTGAGCATGTTAAGTCCATATAGAACGACAAATGATTAGATGACTTAGAAACTATTCTGGAACCCAAGTTACAACCCGTAAATCAAACAAGGACCGGGATTGTAACCCTTCTCCTGAAAAGAACTTTAGTATCTAATCATTTACCGACAAAAGTAAAGCATAAACAAAGATGTACTAAAAATAAACAAATTCGGACACTGCCTAGAAAAACTAGACTAGACTGGACTCCATACAATAGTCACGGCTAAGCAATGAGTACGGCTTTATACATTAGCTAACTAGGGTTGTCACAATCCTAATTACTAATAAATGCAAGTTTGAGAATTCCAAGTCCGGTTACCTGCCTGCTGCCACCTATTGGTCATGCCGGGAAGTGATTACATGTGTATCCTTGTGCTCCCACGCGACGGTGAAGCTGGGAGAGTGCTCATCTCGACGGATAGCTCCAAACCCTTAAATTAATGTTATAACGACCTAGACCAAAGGCAACAGGTAACTGGGAAATCCTCCCCACCCATGTTCTAATGATCAATCTAGTTATATAATCCTTACCATTTTCTTGGATTCTGGGTGTGGCATTCCGCAGAATCCATCCTAGACATGAGACATGCAAGACTGGACAATAACGAGAATGTGCACCATAACAAGCCACAACAAGAAAACATCATAAACTGGAAGCTAGGAGTGCGCTACGACGAGCCACTATAGGGAGTGCGCCATGACAGGCCACTATCATGTAAGCAAAGAAAGACATGTACAAGAGTGCACCACGACGGGTCACTATCTAGTAAGCAAAGGAGACATATAAGAAAAGTATGCCACGACGGGCCACTATCATGTAAGCAAAGAAGGCATGGCAACAATTAACATAGCTTGTAAGAAAGAATCTATCAAAGACATATCATGGCATGTGAGAAATAATAATTAAAGCTAAGTACATTTCATAGAAAATGATTGAACATGCGCAAGTATCAAGTGTATATAGGATGTACAATCATTTTCTAACTATGCAAGATCATCTAATCATGTTAAGAAATCATTACAATCGTAGAAAATATCAAAAATGGACAAAAACGGGCAAAAACGTGCAAAAACAGACTAAAACAGCATAAAACGGCATACCGGCGGTATACTGCGGCATACCGGCGGTATACCGGCCTAAAGACAGAAGGTTTTTGGTGCAAAAAACGACATGCCGGCGGTATACTACGGTATACCAACGGTATACCAGTTTTTCAAACAGCAACAAAATTCAGAATTTTGCCAAAACTTGTTTCGGCCATAAAAACTTCATTTTAAATCAAAATTCGGATTTTTAAAAGTCAAAATTGAATAGAATTGAATTTCCTACAACATGAAAGTATTAGTTTTCATAAATCAAAATATTTGATAGATCAATACCTCAAAATACTCCCAAATAGAGGTTATCGGGACACCGAAACGGGTTCCGATTGCCACCAAACTCAAAATCCATGATATACAAACTATGTGAGGGTCTCATATATGTATATATGACCAAGATCCATGATGGTAACACTAGTATCACTCTTGATACCAAGTTTTCTACTAAGTCCATATTGGATTTTATCAGAAAATCAAAACCTTGCTTAAACAAATTTGGAAAACATGTATATATATGAGAATCATAAGGAAAACATATTTAACAAAATGAGTTTAGAACAATTCTAAATATTTACTACCAAGGAAAATAAAATGACAACAAAAACATTTTTGTTCAAGATTTGGCAAGATGTACTTGCCTAGGTTAAGCTCCAAGCCTAATCTTCTACTCCTCCTCCTAGGGGGGTTAGACACCACACCCAAGGCCTCAAGGCCAAGCTCCAAGGGGGAGAGAAGGGAAGAAGAAATAAAGAGAGAGTGAAAAGAGAGAGGAGAGAGAAAGTGAAATGGTATATATAGAAGGGGGAATTAATCTTAGCCGTCGGATGGTGATCCATGTGAATATCTAAGTCAATCCTAGCCATTCAAACAAAACCAATTATCCATTGGGTAATAGGGTACATCTACACTATTCACGAAAATATCTAAATATTATTCATCAAAATATCCAAAACACTATTTACGAAAATATCGAAAACACTATTCATGAAAATATCTGAAATCGAAAATATCTAAAATATGGAAAATCTGTCTGGACGGTATGCCGTCGGTATACTCCGGTATACTGGCGGTATGCCGGCCAAGGAAAAATCTATAAGTTAGGAAAATTTTTAAAGCATTACGAAAATCAAGAAAATTATGAAATATACTACAAAATACGTATCCGTATATAAATACCGATACTATGAGACGAGTCTCACATATATATATTACGTTATAGGCAATATGCATATACACTATATATTACATATTCATCCAACAAATTAGAGATATTATATATATATATATACATATATTCATAGAGAGATAGACATGTGTGTGTGTTTCAATATGGGTGAGCGGGTGTACTGATATAGGCTAGGGTGTGTGTGAGTGTTTGAGGGAACCTGTGTGAGAGGGAGTTTAGGATAGAGTATGTTTTGGTAAATGAATGTGTGTGTGTACAAGGGTTCAACATGGCTATAGTGTGTCATGGCAAGGTTTAAAAGTGTATGTGTGTGACATGCAATTTGAGTGTATGTGAGTGTACTTGTAAACATGTGTCAAGTAGTGTGTGTGAATAGAGGCTAAGTTCTTAATTTTCAGATTTATCAATTCAAAGGGTGTGTGTGAACAATGTGTAATAGGACTTACTAATTTAGTGCTCTCAAATACATGTGTGTGTGATATGTTATCAATGTGTGTAGGAAATCAGTTTTCAGTTGGATTTAATAGTGTAATAGGTACAATGTGTATAAACTCAAGAGATGGTTCTCAAGAAAATGACAGTTTGGTATTGATAGTTTACATGCCAAACAAACTGAAAACCTATAACCCATTACCAATCATGACCTAACCAAATCTCAGGAAGACAGCAGGGTGTCTAAGGGATAACAGTTTGGGTAATATGACATGAAATCATTTAGGGAAAATCAGTGTAACAGTAAGGGTATATTGTACAAAATCTCAGAACTCAGGAATTTGGCAAAATGACAGTTCATAAAATCAGTCCACCCATTTCGAAACCCAATTCCTATGTTAACAACCAAACCTAGCATACAACTATACTCAGACATATTGGGGATGAATTATGCTGCAATTCAATCATAAGAATTTGGTTGAAAACTCATTAAAAATCAGAAATCTGTGAATGTGTCTCAGTTTACAACATTTGAAATAAATCTCAGGTTTTTAAAATGTTTCTCAGTTCTCATGTTTATTTGCAATATGACAGGGGTAGATAGGGTACAGGGGTGAAGAGATCAACTCAAGTTTGTGTTGACAGCCTCAACATTCAGTAATCCATTTCCAGGTTTGTATACATGTAACAACCAATTGAAACAAGACTCAAGCCAATTTTGAAATCGAAACATGAACCCAAACTCAGTTTTTTTTTGAAAAGCCAATCTCAGTTATTGAAATAAACCAAATCTCAGATTAATATGAGAAATCAGTATGAAACCAAACCATTTTAGGAAACATCATGGCAACTTAACTCTCAAGTCATAGTATAAACATGCATCAACATCTCAGCCCTATGTAACAGTGTACATGAAAATTAAACTCTTAGGTTTCTCAGGCTTGTTTCCAGGTTTAGAACATAGGTTTCAGTGAATATTCAGGAACCCACTTAGAATAAAAAAAAACAAATTGAATCCTATAATCAATCACCCTCATGAACCTAATCATGTAACCTAGATTCAGACATATGGAACTTAAAATAATAATTAAATTTAATCATCAAAACAGTGTAATTACAGGATATGGCAAATGACAGTTTGTTAAACTGGAAAACAGGAACAATCCTAAACCTATTTCGAAATACAGTCAATCCCCTAGCTAGCATGAAACAAATCATTCAACAAACTAACATATGATGAATTAAATAGGGCAACTAAATACTAATCAATTCAGTTAACAGGGAATCAAATTCAGGATATAAAATAGTGAAAAAATGTATCAGAAATTGGCTATCCAACCCAAACCAAATTCAATTCAAAACCCAATTCAAAAACCAATACATATTCGTGTATAGTGGTGTCAGGGATGTGTCGACCATGTGTGCACGTGTTAGAGGTGTCCTCGTGTCCAAACAATAGACACGAAGGTGTCCAATTTGTTCAAACAGTGTGTATCAGCCAGTGTAAAAAGACAGGCTCGTACAGCGTGTCCAGGCTCTTGTGGACACGACATGCGACACCAATGACCTCGTGCATGTGTCCACGTGTTCGCCCAACATAGTCTACATGTGTGTCACCCTGCACCATATCCACAAGGGTTGTGTCAAGAGAAAATAGCGCTTATCAGAGTCGATTTCTCGACTGATACTGTGCAGTGTAAATCCAGTGCACGTGTCCGTGCTCCCTCGACACGACACAAGGCCATTTCAAACTCGAGGGGTGGCACGTCAGTGTGTTCTCCCTCCTCCATGCCAAGTGGCAGCCCACCACGTGGCACGTGCAGCGAGCGCGAGGGGTGCGTGAGCAGGGGACTGTGTACGTGCGTCGTACAGCGAGTTCGTGTCCGATTTGGACACGGACATGGCTCGAAATGTGCTCAGAGCTTGGGATTCATGAATCACACACATAGGGCTAGAAATCTGTTCAAATAATATTTAAAAATAAGAATAATTTATTCACTCAAGTATTTTATCGAACACATGTACCCTAACACTGATACGTGTCCGATACGGATACGAAAAGGACACGAAACCTAGCAAAACCTATTCCTACAGGGAGAGGACACCTAGGGCTTCCTATCCATGCAAAGAAATCCAAATTTGGTGGAGGGAATAGGGATTTACCTATATGTGTTCCTTCTCAAAGAAAAGCTTCAAAAATGAGGTTTCTTCTAGCTATCCCCAAGCTCCAAATTGTCTCCAAACTGTAGTTAACCTCCATGAACAGTAAGGAACCCCAAATTAGAACACCATGGAAGAAGTTTGGATGAAAAAGGATTAATATTGAATAAAATATGAAGAAGTTTCAATGGAGGCTAACCTTGTTCTTGCAAAATGAAGAGATGAACAAAAGAGGCAAGTGGTTTTAGAGGGACTTTATAGGCACATGCCCTAGTGTGGCCGGCCATACAATATTAGGGTTAGGGTTTTTGGGATTTGATCTAGGGCTATCATTCCTCCTAGTCAAATCAAGGGCCTACAACCTAGGTTTCACACATGACTTAAATGCAACCTAGTTAACTCTAACTAACATGACTAAATCAAAACAAATCAATACTAACCATCACTAACCATGGCTAGATAAGTCTAGGTATGACTAATCTAGGTTAGGTCAATCTAGGTTAGGGCTAAACACAACACAAGGCAATTGATTAATTAATGATTAAATCACACCATCCCATTAATCATATTAAATTCCAATAAAATATATATTAAATTCAAATAATTCAAAATGACCAAGATACCCTCAAGCTAAAAAATGATAAATGAAATATCCTAATCACATGGCTAGGCTCTAGGTCAAGCTGTCTCTAGGGTTACACTAGCAAAATACCAAAATCATAAGTCATGATTTTAAATAGTTTTAAAATGATTAAAAATTATCAAAAATCATATTATTATTTAAATGTTATAATTAAATAATTAAAAACACAAAATTTCAAAATTACCCCTATTTAGAAAATTGGGTGTTACACATCATAACATGTCTAATTCGACATGATTCGGCACATTATATGGAGGACCTTTGCAGTCCTATGACCCAGCTAGTTGTCTGCACCCATATGACGAGGCTTGCAACTAGCTGGTTTTACTATCGTAGCATCTGTGATACGATTGGGTTTGAATCCCAATCGAAACACTGTCGATGACGGACATTATTGGCAGTCGACAGGAATCTTGGACTGTGTGCCGGTCCAATTTTGTATCCCCCCGCCAAAGCATACTGCCAAAGACATAGTGGGGAGCCAATACTAGATGCACTAGTATGTGACTCAAGTTCGGCACTTCTGCGAGAATACAGGTTCAGAGTAATGGCCTACGGGAGTGATTACCCTCTTAACATTATTCTTTAGTGCAACATTTTCTATATCTTATGGTTCGCACTGATGGAGGACCTGATGTAGAAGACACAGAATGTAATAGTCCTCTATTAGATATGACCACGACTTTAGAATGAAAATCTAAAATATAATAGATCTCCATCATATGTAATCATGGTTTTGTTAATAAAACTTTTATTTTGTATTTCACTACAATTTCAATCTTGTCATATAAGCTGCTATGCAACTTCTGAAGAATCACTTCCTTTATGATGACACATGATTGTCTATGACGTATGATACTTCATAAGTATATCGAGAGATCTTGGCCGCACAAGTCTATGGAAAGAATTTGTCTATATGACCCTACCATAAAGCATGATCCCCATGACAATATTTAACCAGAATGTGAAGACTCTTCCAGTTAGTTAGACGCATAGGGTTGTCAAATACATAAACTGAGTCTTCGTTTAGACTGAAGACACATCCGATACAAGTTTTTACTTATAAACTTTCCAATATCAAACCAAAACTGGTATATCACAAAATATCGTTTTTTTTTTTGCATAACATTTTGAATTTTGTTGCCTTTAAGATGAATCTTGTAAAGAACATAGTCATCAAAGTATGGGGTTGCATAAAATCTGTCAAATTACTTAGACGCATACGTTGCATTGTTGAACTTATTAGTTTTCCTAAAAATTTATCTGAATAATCTTTAAGACTATTAATCTGCAGCATAAGAACTCTTCATGTTAAAAGAAACTGGTTCACTATTGTTAGGAAATGCTGTTAAGAATCCTTTACTGTATGAGACTTAGATTATCACATACTTTTGACTCTTGAATGACGCATGTAATTTTAAGGCGCATACCGCCTATATATCATCTATAAATGTCTTTATTCGATTCTCAAAAATCCCCTTAAGGCTCCTGTCATGCGACTTGATATGTAGAAAGCCATATTTTATTTGTGTGTTAACCATACAACTCTGGATTTGTGATAGAGTTATAGGCAGCTCCTCGAAAACTAGGCTTTTCAGAATGATTTATCTTCCCATTAAATAGGTCAATTCGTTCATCATTAATTAGCCATCGCATTTCTTTAGGAAGTTTTCATCTTCCGAAGCATTCGTTTGAAAGACCCGAAGAGTCATCAGATTGCTTTATATAATAGCAATAGAGAACCACCATTCCTGTACTGCTTCCTCAATGGCTTCCAAGATGACTTCTCTCGAACAGAAATGAGCTACTCATCCACGACTGTCTGCTGTAGGTCTTACTGTAGTTCCTTCGCCACTTCCGTCAACAGTTGTGAGCTCAACTCTAGTACCTTCTTCTAACTCGAGGAAGAGAAAGCTGGCGGAGACGAAGCTTTCTATGGCCCAGGAGGTTTTTGTCACGACCCGCATCCATTGTGAGGGTACGAGAATGTAACAGCGCCCAGCCTACGCCACAGTGTCGACGGTAGAACGCTGTTCTAGGTCATGAACTATAACTAACATAATATGAATACTCTCCATAAGGAGGCCAACACAGAGGTATAACTCAATCACAATCTATAGATAGAATATTGCACGATGAAATAGATAAAGAAATCCTCAACTAAGGTACAACAGAAATGAAATAACAAGTCTCATCATCTACCAGTCTCAACATCTCTAGAATATACAACTCTGAAAATAAGGACAACAACTAAACATAAAAAGAAACAGTCTAAGCTATCTATACTATGCAAGGGGTATCATCCTCAGCAGCTGCCTGAACCTCCCCAGGGGTCCAAGTCGCGAGTGTCATCTAGGCAAGCTCCAAAGTAAGGGGTGCAGGGTTCCTCATCATCCTCTGTAAAATTTTTAACAGGTCCAGTCAGGACGGGAGCGAGCACAGTACATCTCAACAGTTCATAGCAGGTTAGAAAATATAATCATGCAGTAAAGTATGATATAGATACTGAAGGAAATGCAGTATGTAAACAGAGAGAGAACTATAATAGAAATATCTACTATAAGTAGAGAGCTACCAGTGACTAGTGATTTAGAGTACAAAGTCGACATGTGAACGGCTTGATTTGCACATGGCTATACTAAAGAGGTGTACATGGCAATTCTACTTTGGAATTGTTGACATGACTATTTATACTCCTCCGTACCCCCAATTAATACACAAGGATCCAACCAGGTTATGTTATGATTCCATGTAACTGCCCCCGAAGGATGGTACATAGTAGTCCCATAAATAGGGATTCTGGAAAACCCAATAAATGGGATAAGGATTCAAAGAAGACTCTGTGATCATAAGAGTATAAGTCACAAGTGATCAAAGAACTAAAGAAGCATAGTGATACGCCATGTAAGTGAAACGCACAGAACATAGAGTATCCGATGCTCCCTGAAGGGATAACATCTCTAGAAGGGATCCATATAGTACTAATCCGTGTGACCAACGTGACAGTATCAAGTAAAGTAATTTAATGCAGGAAAATAATTCTAAGCAGGATATGAAATGATCAGAGAATGTACTCGCCTGGTATCTGAATGTCTGAAGTAATGTACTGTCCGAGATGAGGTACCTGACTCCTAGTTAGAGCAACACAAGTCAAGATGTATACAGGAGATAATAAATGTAATCTACGATGCGTCTGTATGCTGTCTAGGTCAAACTAGACTAAAGTCAACTCTCGGTCAACTCTAGTCAACTAGACTGGTCAAACAAGGTCAAGCCTAAGCCAAACAAGTCTAATAAGTCTTACTAGGCCTAACCAAGCCTAGTCTAGCAAGCACACACAACATCTAAGCTATACAAGTCAACTGCACACCTATACTGGCATTCAAGCCATATACATAGGCTGTATCACATAGGGTACATCCCATAGGCTATGTGCCGTATAGGCCATATCACATATTCATACATATTGTATACATTGAATATTTATCTAATTTAATATAATAACACACATTCACGTATAGGCCACATTATACATATATTGACATTATATATGTATATAGGCTATTAATCATACACGTACATATAGAGAGTGCCATGTGTGTGTGTGTGTGTGTTAACATAGTGGCATGTGTGTGGGAAAATACTAACATGTGTGTACATGGTATAGGCTAGGGTGTGTGTGAGTGTCACATGTACATGGGGTAGGAGGGAAAGGTTAATTTAGTTCAATTCATCATGGCATAAACAACATTTATATATATTAGAGATAGAGAGGGCTAGGTTGCAAGGTAGTGTGGTCTTGACAGTGTAATGTGTCAAGGTATGAAGGAAATATGAAACTCAAATTTAGATGACAGTTTGGGTGTGTGTCAAAGCCATAGGCTAGGGTGTATATCAATGTGTGTGATAATGACAGTTAGTTTAGATAGGATTCTCATGTAAGATAGGAATCAGTAGGGTATTATGTTCTCAGAAAACAGTGGAATGTGAATATCAATAGAAATCAGTTTACATGTGTGTGTCTCAGGTTTTACTCATGTGTGTGTCTCGAATTCTCAGGTTTTTGTGAGTGATTGAACTTATTCTCGGATTCAGTCTTCCTGTAACCTTGGTTTTCAGGTTTTCTTATGCAAAAATGTGTGTGTGGTGTATATATATTCAGTTTCCAGGGAACAATACATACATACATTACACAACCATGCATCCATTGATCTCAGGACATATCTCAACCATTCAAGCCTAAACACCAACTCTGAATCAAATCTGAACTTTAAATGCAAGGAAACCTAAACTCGATAACCCAAATAAACAACAATCAAAACCAATTCTCAGTTTACATATAGGAAATGAATCCTCAGTTGAACAACCAGTGTACATCATGCCTGTGGGTAATACCAAGTATTCATGAATGGCAATTCAGTGTGTATTCATGTGTGACAGTGTATCAAACATAGTGCTCAGGAATTTAGATTAACAGTGTGTATAAATGTAGGATAGATGATTGTGTTCAACTCAGATTTCTGCGTAAGTGTGTCCCTGTCCAGATAAATCTCAGGTTTTGGAAAATGCTTCTCAGGTTTTTAGACATAGTTGAGCATTAAGATGAGCATTACAGTTAATCTTAGAGTTAAACCAACTTAAAGTCCAATTTCCATTTCCATAACAAAAATCCTAATCTAGATGGAAGTTCGAAATAATCATGAACTAGCAACTATGTAGGATCATTAGTGATACTTAACCATTAGTTAAAATAGGATTGAAGCTCAGGGAACTGGAAAATAATATGGTATCAGTCCATGCATGAACTTCAAGTTCAAATCCCATCTTACATGACAACAACCTATTCCAGTAAGTAACATCAACTAACAAAGATTTGTTAACCAAGTCTAGGATCTAATTAGTAATTTAAAACCATAATTTAAACATTTAAAACTTCAAAAAAATAACTGGAAAATTAATCACAGACTGATACTTAACAGTTCATATCAGAAAATAGGGATTCTCTCCATTTCGAAAACCAAAACCTAAGGAAAACCCATAATTAGGCATATGGACGTGTCCTCCATGTGTACACGTATCTAGGGGGTCCATTCGTGTCCAAGAAACTGGACACGAAGTGTCCAAACAGAACACAACACAGACACATGAACCGTGCACTAGACAGTATCGTGCACGCGTGCACGTGTTTGTAGAACACGACACACGACACGACACAACACGTAGGTGTGTACACGTGTATGCCTAGACTAGGGGAACGTGTACATGTGTCTGTATCGTGTCCACGTGAGTCGTGTCAGGAGAAAAAGGGTCGTATCAGACGCAAATTTTTGCGTGTGTGCACAGTGCACGAATCAGTGCAGGCTGGATTGCTCCCAAACCATTCAACGAGGTCCTATGAAACTTTGTTGGCCTCGTGTCAGTCATGTAGGGAGTCCCCATGTCAAATTTCGTGTCGTAAAGTGGCGTGTCCAAAGCAAACCAAGACACGGACATCAGGGCACTGCCCGTGAGTGCTACGAGCGTGTTCGTGTCCTGTTTGGACATGAACACGGCTCGAAAACCAACTCAGTCCAAATCTATATATACATTTAAATCAACAAATTTGTTCAAACACTTTTCAAAAATAACAAATAAAAATCCTTTTTGGCATTTAATCAAACACCTATACACACATCATGACACGTGTCCGATAAGGACACCAAACGGACACGAAACGACACAAATCCAATACCTACTGCTAGGGGACACCTAGGGCTTTCTATCCATGCAAAGAAAACTAAATTTGGTGAAGGGAATAGGGATTTACCTATATGTTGAAATTCTAATAAAAAAGCTTCAAAAATGGGTGTTTCTCTTTGTTAGCCAAACTCTCCAAATTACCCCAAGGCTGGGATTATCCTCCATAAACATCAAGAGAAAGACAATTAGAATCTAATACAAGTAGTTTGAGCCAAAAAGGAGTTAAAATGGGAAAGTTATGGATTGGGGAAGATGGCTATACCTCTTTCTTCAAAGCTTGAGAGAAAAATAATAAAAGAGGCAAGAACAAATAGAAGAGTCAATAAATAGGGTGTGGAACCCTAGTTTGGCTGCCATGGGTGGGCTTGTTGGGGTTTGGGCTTAAGTCATGGGCCTATGGTTCAATTCACAAGTCATTAAATCACAAGTCATTACATTAAACCATAAGTCCTGACTTAATTTCACTAAACCAAATCCCCTCATTTTAAAACCAATCTCTAATGACGAAAATGGGTTAACTCTAGTTAGGCTAGGGTTACCATAGCTAGGGTTAGGTTCTAGGCTAGTCTACAAGTCTCAAACTAGTCAAGACTAACATAACACATAGCAATATTTAATTAATATTAAATTCACACAATTTTCCATAAATCATAATAAATTCAAATAAATCCTAAAATGACCAAAATACCCTCTAGGCTAAAATGTACTAATTAAACATCCTAATCACATGGCTAGGCTCTAGGACAGACAGTCTCTACGGTTACACTAGCCAAACAACAAAATCATAAGTCATAATTTAAATAGTTTTAAAATGATTAAAAATTACTAAAAATTATATTAAAATTTTAAATACCATAATTAAATAAATTAAAATACAAAATTTCAAAATTACCCTCATTCTAGAAACTGGGTGTTACAAGTTTATCCACCTTAGAAAAATTTCGTCCTCGAAATTAAAATGGTAGTTGTCCTTCTAGGTCAAACACCCCACAATCAAAGTCTTAAACATACCGTCAGATAATCATATACGTCTGTCCAAAATCATGATACTCAGAATCTTCATCGTGCTAGTGAGCAAGGCTACTATAATCACAGAGTCCTTGACTAAGGCATATACCTCTAGAATCATGGTATTTAAAATTTTTGCATTGCCGCATGCTTGGCAGCAAAAATCTTAAATTTCCACACCCGAGAAATACATCCTAAATCTGACTATATGTCCTTACTATGCCAGCTAAACACGACTGTCGAAGATTCTAGATTCCATAACTGGATGACCTAGCCCATATGATTCATCTCAGAAGAAATCAAACATAACACAAGAACAACAGGACAAAATTGATAAATCAACAAGGAACAGAAGGAATCAAAATTTTAAGGCAGTTGTAAGAGGCAATTGCAGAAAGGAAATCGAAAAGAACGGAACCTTCAGCAAGATCTCTACTGGCCTGAGCATCCTCGACTGTCCTGGCGAAAGCTCGCCCCTGCTGGCCTCCTCTGGCTTGCTGCTGATGTTGCATGTACCTCTGCTGCTGAGTCGGTAAGGGTAATCCCTTCTGCTGGCCTACCGGAGCCCTAGCTCCTGCTCCTTGAACTGTCTGTCTCGACGACTCGGGACACTCTCTCAGCCGATGATCGAATCCTCCGTAAAGTAAACATCTGCCCAGCCTCTTCCGGCATTCGCCCCAATCGTGCCCTGGTCTCTTACAAAAAGGACAAATAATAACAAGCTGTTGTCCCGGGGCCTGCTGCTGCCTCTATGGCTGCTGTACCTGCTGAAAGGGTACACGGTCCTGAAACTGCCGCTGCTGAAGGTAGACCCTCGGCTGCTGGTACTGCTGCTGAAACTGTAGAGGTAGCATCTACTACTGAAACTGTAGAGGTAGCATCTGCTGCGGATACTGTAACTGAATCTGCAAGCGGGACATCTGATGCGGATACTGCTGCTGAATCTGTAGGTGGGGCCTCTTGGCCGGGCCCGCACTGCCACTAGCTCCCTGAGTGTCTCGCATCCTCTTCTCCTTCAGCCCAAGATCGTCCTCTGCTGTCATGGCTCCTACCAGAATCATCTCGAAAGTTGCGTCGCGACCGCTCTTGGTATATGACTTGATCTCCTTAATCAAACCCCTGCGGAACCTCCTCGCCTTTCCGACCTCGGTAAGATCCTCGATGAATCTGCTCAAACGGCTGAACTCTCCAGCGTACTCCTCAACGGTCTGGTTCCCCTGAACCAAACTCTCGAACTGCGCCTCCAAAGCACAGAGTACGGTATCGGGAAAGAATTTCTCCTTGAACAGTTTCTTGAACGCTGCCCAAGTCTGACCGGCTGTACCTACCCTCGGGTCCGTCTGGAACCAGGTACGGGCCAAGTCCTGCATCTGACTGGCGGCTGCCTCGATCTGTAATCCTGCTGGTATCTGTGCCAATCGGAATATCTTCTCGATGTGCTCTATCCAATCGTCAGCGTATATGATGCCCTCTGTACCCTTGAAGTCTCGGGGTCCCATCTTTTTAAAGGATTGGATGTCTGGAGTCCTTGGCTGATACGGCTGCATCAGGCCTCCCTGTGGCTGAGTAGCCACCAGCTCTACTGTCGTCCTGACCAACTGGTGAGTATCCTGTATGCTCTGTCGGATATCAGCAGACTGGCTCTGCTGCATCTGCTGCTGAGACTCCAAGAATTGCTGGAAAAGGGCAAACATCTGAGCCGCATCTACTGTCCCTGAAGGTAACTGCTGCTGATACGTATCTGGAATGACGGGGGAAGACCTCCGGACAAGTGGAGGTGCACTCCCAAAAGCGGCAGATGCTTCTATCTGAGCAAAAATAGGGGGTACTGTGGTCCCAGCATCCACAATCGGGTGAGGGGTAGTAGGCCTTTCACCAGCGTCTGCTGAGCCAGAGCGATACGATCGTGTCTCGATCACCATCCTGGAGACAGATCAAACAAGGAATCAATACTGAGATAGAAACGATAATTCAAGGGAGGACAGTTATTCAAGGAAGCAATCTTTCAATAGGAATTTAGATGGCAGGAATCCAGTTAAGAGTTTTTTCTAATGTGATTGAGTACCTCAAAATAATCCTAATTCTACTGCAGGCTGTAGTGATACTCTAGTTCGAATACCACTACACAAACTCGACCTGCATGGGCCACCACTAAAAACGTGTCACGACCCGTACCCATTGTGAGGGTACGAGAACGTAACAGCGCCCAGCCTATGCCGCAGTATCGGCGGTAGAACGCTGTTCTAGGTCATGAACTATAACAAAAATAATATGAATACTCTCCATAAGGAGGCCAACACAGAGGTATAACTCAATCACAATCTATAGATAGAATATGGCACGATGAAATAGATAAAGAAATCCTCAACTGAGGTACAACAGAAATAAAATAACAAGTCTCATCATCTACCAGTCTCAATATTTCTAGAATATACAACTCTGAAAATAAGGACAACAACTAAACATGAAAAGAAACAGTCTAAGCTATCTATACTATGCAAGGGGTATCATCCTCAGCAGCTGCCTGAACCTCCCCAGGGGTCCAGGTCGTGAGTGTCATCTAGGCAAGCTCCAAAATAAGGTGTGCAGGGTTCTTCATCATCCTCTGTAAAATTTTCAACAGGTCCAGTCAGGACGGGAGCGAGCACAGTACATCTCAACAGTTCATAGCAGGTTAGAAAATATAATCATGCAGTAAAGTAAGATATAGATACTGAAGAAAATACAGTATGTAAACAGAGAGAGAACTGTAATAGAAATATCTACTATAAGTAGAGAGCTACCAGTGACTAGTGATTTAGAGTACAAAGTCGACATGTGAACGGCTTGATTTGCACATGGCTATACTAAAGAAGCGTACATGGCTATTCTACTTTAGAATTGTTCACATGACTATTTATACTCTCCCGTACCCCCAATTAATACACAAGGATCCGACCAGGTTATGTTATGATTCCATGTAACAGCCCCCGAAGGGTGGTACATAGTAGTTCCAGAAATAGGGATTCTGGGAAACCCAAAAAATGGGATAAGGATTCAAATAAGACTCTGTGAGCATAAGTGTATATGTCACAAGTGATCAAAGAACCAAAGAAGCATAGTGATACGCCATGTAAGTGAAACACACAGAACATAGAGTACCCGATGCTCCCTGAAGGGATAACATCTCAAGAAGGGATCCATATAGTACTAATCCGTGTGACCAACGTGACAGTATCAAGTAAAGTAATTTAATGCAGGAAAATAATTCTAAGCAGGATATGAAATGATCAGAGAATGTACTCGCCTGGTATCTGAATGTCTGAAGTAATGTACTGTCCGAGATGAGGTACCTGACTCCTAGTTAGAGCAACACAAGTCAAGATGTATACAGGGGATGATAAATATAATCTACGATGCGTCTGTATGCTGTCTAGGTCAAACTAGACTAAAGTCAACTCTCGGTCAAATCTTGTCAACTAGACTGGTCAAACAAGGTCAAGCCTAAGCCAAACAAGTCGAATAAGTCTTACTAGGCCTAACCAAGCCTAGTCTAGCAAGCACACACCACATCTAAGCTATACAAGTCAACTGCACACCTATACTGGCATTTAAGCCATATACATAGGCTGTATCACATAGGGTACATCCCATAGGCTATGTGCCGTATAGGCCATATCACATATTCACACATATTGTATATATTGAATATTTATCTAATTTAATATAATAACACACATTCACTTATAGGCCACATTATACATGTATTGACATTATATATGTATATAGGCTATTAATCATACACGTACATATAGAGAGTGCCATATGTGTGTGTGTGTGTGTGTGTTAACATAGTGGCATGTGTGTGGGAAATACTAATATGTGTTTACATGGTATAGGCTAGGGTGTGTGTGAGTGTCACATGTACATGGGGTAGGAGGGAAAGGTGAATTTAGTTCAATTCATCATGGCATAAACAACATTAGTGTGGTCTTGACAGTGTAATGTGTCAAGGTATGAAGGAAATGTGAAACTCAGATTTAGATGACAGTTTGGGTGTGTGTCAAAGACATAGGCTAGGGTGTATATCAATGTGTGTGATAATGACAGTTAGTTTAGATAGGATTCTCATGTAAGATAGGAATCAGTAGGGTATTGTGTTCTCAGAAAATAGTAGAATGTGAATGTCAATAGAAATCAGTTTACATGTGTGTGTCTCAGGTTTTACTCATGTGTGTGTCTCGAATTCTCAGGTTTTTGTGAGTGATTGAACTTATTCTCCGATTCAGTCTTCATATAACCTTGGTTTTCAGGTTTTCTAATACAAAAATGTGTGTGTGGTGTATATATATTCAGTTTCCCGGGAACAATGCATACATACATTACACAACCATGCATCCATTGATCTCAGGACATATCTCAACCATTCAAGCCTAAACACCAACTCTGAATCAAATCTGAACTTTAAATGCAAGGAAACCTAAACTCGATAACCCAAATAAACAACAATCAAAACCAATTCTCAGTTTACATATAGGAAATGAATCCTCAGTTGAACAACCAGTGTACAACATGCCTGTGGGTAATACCAAGTATTCATGAATGGCAATTCAGTGTGTATTCATGTGTGACAGTGTATCAAACATAGTGTCTCAGGAATTTAGATTAACAGTGTGTATAAATATAGGACACATGAGTGTGTTCAACTCAGATTTCTGCGTATGTGTGTTCCTGTCCAGATAAATCTCAGGTTTTGGAAAATGCTTCTCAGGTTTTTAGACATAGGTGAGCATTAAGATGAGCATTGCAGTCAATCTTAGAGTTAAACCAACTTAAAGTCCAATTTCCATTTCCATAACAAAAATCCTAATCTAGATGGAAGTTCGAAATAATCATGAACTAGCAACTATATAGGATCATTAGTGATACTTAACCATCAGTTAAAATAGGATTGAAGCTCAGGGAACTGGAAAATAATATGGTATCAGTCCATGCATGAACTTCAAGTTCAAATCCCATCTTACATGACAACAACCTATTCCAGTAAGTAACATCAACTAACAGAGATTTGTTAACCAAGTCTAGGATCTAATCAGTAATTTTAAACCATAATTTAAACATTTAAAACTTTAAAAAAATAACTAGAAAATTAATCACAGACTGATACTTAACAGTTCATATCAGAAAATAGGGATTCTCTCCATTTCGAAAACCAAAACCTAAGAAAAACCCACAATCAGGCATATGGACGTGTCCCCCATGTGTACACGTGTCTAGGGGGTCCATTCGTGTCCAGGAAACTGGACACGAAGTGTCCAAACAGAACACAACACAGACACATGAACCGTGTACTAGACAGTGTCGTGTACGCGTGCACGTGTCTGTAGAACACGACACACGACACGACACAACACGTGGGTGTGCACACGTGTATGCCTAGACATGGGGAACGTGTACATGTGTCTGTATCGTGTCCACGTGAGTCGTGTCAGGAGAAAAAGGGTCGTATCAGATACGAATTTTTGCGTGTGTGCACAGTGCATGAATCAGTGCGGGCTGGATTGCTACCAAACCATTCAACGAGGTCCTACGAAACATTGTAGGCCTCGTGTCAGTCATGTAGGGAGTCCCTATGTCAAATTTTGTGTCATGAAGTGGCGTGTCCAAAGCAAACCAGGACAAGGACAGCAGGGCACTGCCAGTCAGTGCTGCGAGCGTGTTCATGTCATGTTTGGACACGGACACGGCTCGAAAACCAACTCAGTCCAGTTGCAAATCTATATATACATTTAAATCAACAAATTTGTTCAAACACTTTTCAAAAATAACAAATAAAAATCCTTTTTGGTATTTAATCAAACACCAATACACACATCATGACACGTGTCCGATACGAACACCAAACGGACACGAAACGACACAAATCCAATACCTACTGCTAGGGGACACCTAGGGCTTCCTATCCATACAAAGAAAACTAAATTTGGTGGAGGGAATAGGGATTTACCTATATGTTGAAATTCCAATAAAAAGCTTCAAAAAGGGGGGTTTCTCCTTGTTAGCCAAACTCTCCAAATTGCCCCAAGGCTGGGATTATCCTCCATGAACAGCAAGAGGAAGACAATTAGAATCTAATGCAAGTGGTTAGAGCCAAAAAGGAGTTAAAATGGAAAAGTTATTGATTGGGGAAGATGGCTATACCTCTTTCTTCAAAGCTTGAGAGAAAAATAATAAAAGAGGCAAGAACAAATGGAAGAGGCATTAAATAGGGTGTGGAACCCTAGGTTGGCTGCCATGGGTGGGCATGTTGGGGTTTGGGCTTAAGTCATGGGCCTATGGTTCAATTCACAAGTCATTAAATCACAAGTCATTACATTAAACCATAAGTCCTGACTTAATTTCACTAAACCAAATCCCCTCATTCTAAAACCAATCTCTAATGACTAAAATGGGTTAACTCTAGTTAGGCTAGGGTTACCATAGCTAGGGTTAGGTTCTAGGCTATTCTATAAGTCTCAAACTAGTCAAGACTAACATAACACATAGCAATATTTAATTAGTATTAAATTCACACAATTTTCCATAAATCATAATAAATTCAAATAAATCCTAAAATGACCAAAATACTCTCTAGGCTAAAATGTACTCATTAAACATCCTAATCACATGGCTAGGCTCTAGGACAGACAGTCTCTACGGTTACACTAGCCAAACACCAAAATCATAAGTCATGATTTAAATAGTTTTAAAATGATTAAAAATCACTAAAAATTATATTAAAATTTTAAATATCATAATTAAATAAAATAAAATATAAAATTTCAAAATTACCCTCATTCTAGAAACTGGGTGTTACAGTTTTAGATGTGGTGGGATTTTCCATGGCTGATATTGCTAAGCCTTTAAGTGCATCACCTGATTTTGATTCTCTTTCCTTAAGTCCAGAAGAGAAAATGGTACAGGAAGGAGTGCATGCTTTTCGTCGACTGTTTCATTCTTCAGGTGTACAGATGCTTCAAGACCTTGCAGATGTGATTAGTGACTCTGAGTGCTCTTCTCCCTAACTGTTCAGGGTTTTATCAGATTTTAGGGTTTTCTTTTCTTTCCTTTATCCCTATTTTGTAAACCCCTTATCGCTAATAATGAAAATTTCTTACTTTGCAAAGTTGCTGTGAATAATCTATCGATGTGTTTGTAAAAACAATCTCACAGATATCACATAATGTAATCCAATAACTCGACGCATAAAAAGAAACATATCATTGCCACTCGAGCCGTCTTGATGGTGATAAAGAATCCATAAGATTAATGAAACGCATACGCCAGCAGTCTTTCTATACTCTTTCCATATCCTGAAAAGGAAATAATCCCATAGGCCCTTAATAGGCGTCTCTTATGATGTGAAGAGAGAGAATGATCACATGAATTTTTCTAGTAAAAGATCGACTTGGTGTCTTGACTTCGATATGCACACTCATCATCCATCTTGTACATAATATTAGATTCAGATCCCTTTAGGAATTATGCGTCCTATTTGAAAACATCATAGAAAAATATTATTTTCCTTTTTTCTTTCTTTTGTAGTTGATGGATGAAAGTATTCTGTATTCTCACTAAATTTTGTAAGTAAAGAACACTTTTCATGTTACTGGGGATATTTGTCTCATGATACTTCTCTAGAGGTAATATGGACATAGGAAAGTATCATGATTATGTGGACCTATTATCTGTAACATGCTCGATTCGAGCATAGATAATAGATATGAAAGATTAATTACTATCAGAGGTAATATTGACATGATAGATGTTTGAGTGAACCTATTATCTTTGGCGTACCAGATTAAGTACAAATAATAGACTTACAAATTGATGACTATCAGAGGTAATATGGAGATGATAGATGATAATTGGTCCCATTACTTGTAATGCGTTCGACTGTATGCAAGTAATAGGAGATGATCAGAAATTTTATCAAAGGTAATATGGACATAATAAATGTCTCTGAAATAAATCCGTTCAGAGGTAATATGGACATGGCAGATTTACAGATTTCTTTGGAGAGAGTCGATAATATAGAATATTTCAGAGGTAATAGGGACATGAATATTCTATTTGGAGTATAATTGCTCAGAGGTAATACGGACATGTCAAATTCATGAATCTCTATAGAAGGTAAGTGCCGTAGAGTAATTCAGAGGTAATATGGACATGATAAATGTCTCTGAAATAAATCCGTTCAGAGATAATATGGACATGACATATTTATAGACTTCTATAGAGAGAGTCGATAATATAGAATATTTTAAAGGTAATAGGGAGATGAATATTCTATTTGGAGTAAATTTGCTCAGAGGTAATATAGACATGATTATTCTTTTGACACAATGGATTATTCCAATTACGACTAGGGAATTGAAATAAGATGTTATTAAAGTGACTTAGCTTTAATTAGAGAGTTTGTTTAGAGGATTTTTCTTACTAGAAAGTTTTGTAAGAATTTAAAGGTGGTTCCGCTGGAGAATTTGTGAGGACCCATTATTTGTAAATTATCCAAAAACTGTTGTGATAAAAATAATGGTTCGAAATGAAGTAAATGTTAACATGCAAAGTGTTCATTACTCTAGAAAAAAAAATATAAATAATGTACAAAACTTTCTAGGGTATACATGGTAATGTCCACTTGTGATTTAGACATAATACTTCTTTAAGAACTTTCAATTAATAGACATCATCAACAGATCTCCATTAGGCTTTGCTAGCCTGTATGCTCTATTTGAATACACCGATTCAACAACAAACGGACTTTCCCACTTAGCTACAAATTTTCCTTTACTTTTATGCGTCATAACCATAGGTCTTCTTACTGAAAGAACTAGGTCGCCGACCTGGAAAACTCGTTCCTTTACCTTCTTATTTAAAGCTTTGGAAATACGGGCTTGATATAGCTCAATTCGTTATTGAGCCATTAAGTATTTTTCATTGAGTCCTTCCAATTCTTGTAACCGTAGACAATCATTGTCTTCAGTTATTAATTGGATAAAGCGATTCGAAGAGACGAGATTAGAATCTCCAGAGGAAGAACTGCTTCGCTTCCATAGACCAAAAAATGGTATTGTACCGGTAGGAGTCCGTATTGTAGTACGGTACGCTCAAAGACATTCACCAAGTTTCTCACTCCAATTACATTTATTAGATGAAACGAGCTTCTTGAGTAAATTGATAATAGTTTGATTAAAGGCTTCAGCCAAACCATTAGCTACGAGATTGTAGGCTGTAGAGGCCATGTTCTGGATCTAGACCGATGGAATACATTGTTCACAAATTATGGGCCATTGTCATGAACAATCCTCCTGGGAAGTCCGAAATGATAAATCACATGATGTTTAATAAAACTGATGATATTAGATGTTTTCACTTCAACAAGTAGTATAGCTTTTGCCCATCTTGAAAAGTAGTCGGTTATCACCAGAATAAATCGGTGTCCCTTGGATGAAGGAGGATTAATAGGTCCAATAATATCCATTCCCCACGCTTTGAAAGGCTAGGATGCGGTCGTTGGGTGCAGAAATTCTGAAGGTTGATGTATAAAATCTGCATAAATTTGGCAAGCTTTATATTTTCTTGCGTAATCTATAGCATCAACTACCATAGTGGCCAATAATAAACCAAATGCCTTAGCCGATCCTGCAATTTTGGACTAGATTGATGGGCACCACAAGTACCATCATGAGCTTCATGGAGGTCATGTTTAGCTTCATCTTCAGATAGACAACATAAAAAAAGTCCATCATATGATCTTTGATACAATATTTTAGTAGCTACATCATAAAAAAAAAGAATGTCTCTTGATTGAAATAGCTTCTTTTGGATCGTCGGGAAGGGTTCCATAAACAAAATACTCTATAAAGGGAAATCTCTAATCTTTGAAGTCGACATCTGCTGTTGCTGAATAACTTTGATGAGCATCTAGATTATTCTTAGTACAGAACAATTCTTGACCAATCACTGTAATCGACTTCTGGGTATTGACTAGGGTAGCAAGTGATGCTGCCAAACCTGCTACCGCATCTGCTTCTGTATTTTCTAACTGCTGTATATATTCATTGAAGAACCTGGAGAAAGTAGCAGCTATTTCAAAGGTTGTTCGATAATATGGAAGAAGATCTTCATGACGAACTTCATAGTCTCCTCGAACTTGATTGACTATTAACTTGGAGTCACCATAAGCTTCTAGATAATCTACTCCAGCTGTTTAGCCAACTGGAGTCCAATAAGTAGAGCATTATACTCTGCAACATTATTAGAACAAGGCTCCATAAGAGAATAAGCACGATGGATGACCAGATTATTAGGAGATCAATACTACCCCCACTCATGCTACGATATTGCCTTTAGGACCCGTTTTTGAAGCTCTGTCGAAGAACATTCTCCAAATAGACTCTTCCGTTATTGTATTAGACTCTAATACTTCATCCGAAATTTCATCATAGAGTTTAGAAGTTTCTGCTATCAGGTGCGTAGCTAGGAAATCAGCCAGAGCATGTCCTTTGACTGCCTTCTGGGGTACATAGACTATCATAGGGAGATAATAACATTGTCCAAGTAGCAAGACAAGAATTAAGCGTGCTTGGCTTGGTCAGAGAACTCTGAGAGGGTTAACTCTGGATATAACATGGATAATTTATCCTGTTATATAGTGTCGCATCTTTTGAATTTTAAAGATTAAGGCGAGACACTCTTTCTCAACAAGATTATATCTATGCTCTACGTCGATTATCATACGACTCAAATAATAGATAGCTTGTTCATGTCCTTTATTGTTCTTTTGAGCTAATAGTGCACCAAGAGAATGTTCTATTTTATGAACATACAACAAGAATGCTTTACCCAAAACTGGAGCCATCAATATTGGAGGATTAGTGAGATATCTTTTAATATCTTCGAATACTTGTTGACATTTTTCATCCTAGGCAAAATAGACTCCTTTCTTCATTAGCTGAGTGAAGGGTCGACATCGTCCGGACAAATTTGAAATGAACCTTCAAATGTAAGCCAACCTGCCTTGTAAAACACAAAGTTCTTTAATATTCTTTGGGGGCTCCATTTCTAGGACGACTTTAACTTTGTCAGGGTCAATATGTATTCCCTTTGAAGTTATAAAAAATCTAAGAAATTTCCCGCTGGAGACTCCTAAGAATGACTTTGTAGTATTCATCTTGAGTCGGTGCCCATGCATCAATTCCAACACCATTATCAAATCTTGAAGGTGATCACCCTTTGAACGACTTTTGATTGCAATGTCGTCGACGTAGCATTCTACCATTTTTCGTAAATGTTCACAAAAATTATGCTCATGGCTCGTTGATATGTAGCTCCAACATTCTTTAAACCAAATGGTATCACCGTATAGCAGTATACCACCAATGGTATTCTGAATGATGTGTGCTTTTCATCAGCTGGGAATATTTTAATTTAATTGTAACAGGAGAACCCATCCATGAAATACATACGTTCGAAGCCACAAATGTTATCAATCATAACATCTGTAACTGGAAGAGGAAACTCATCCTTTGGACAAGCTTTATTAAGGTCTCGATTATCGATACATACCCCAATTTTCATATTTTTCTTTATGACTGTAACCACCACTTTTCTAAAATAAGGGTATTTTGATAATTATATGATTTTTTAATTTTTGGATTAATTTATAATATTTTAATTGGTGTTGTGTTAGCAGTCGGTTTAACCTTAGCTAATCATGATTAGAGACTAACTATGACATTAGAAATCTAATTACCAAGTTAGATTTGAATTTTAAGTTTTTAGTCCTAATTAGGAAACTTCTTGAATTGATTTTTAGGGTTTTAAGTTATTTGACTTTTTGGGCTTTTTGCTAAAAGGCTTTAAATAACTTAAATGAGTTTGGCCCTGACCTAATCCCTAACCCTAACCCTAGATAGCAGCTTGGCCGGCCAACAACAGCCCCCCCTCTTACATAACTTAGCATGTAGCCACCAAGCCTCTTTATAAACCCTAATTTTCCCCTTTCTTCAAAATAGCCCACTTTCCTCAATTCTCATCCAAATCCTTCCAAACAAAGTGCATTGCGATCGTTGGGAGGAGAAGAACTTGCTGGAGACTTGCTAGCAAGGAATCAGAGGTGTTGGATTGGAGGAAATCGATATCGACGCGTTTGGTAGGCCGTTTCATTGAGATATTGACACTCAATAGGTAAACCCCTCTAAACACCTATAAATTCTGATTTTTCTTCGTAGATGCATCCATATAGGTACCCCGGACCTATACATGAAGTTTGGTAGGTTTTCGTATTCGTTTGATAGGCGTATCGAGCACGTGTCGGTTTATTGGAACACGTGTTCGACGAAATGCCTCTTAGAATTGAAATTTCATATTTTTTGATTCCGTTTTAATGAATTTGTTGCTGTGTATATTTGAAACAACTTTCGTGAAGATGGATCTCATTTTGGTTGGTTTTTGGTGTTCGAATCGGACATGGACACGCGTGCACGAGGCCCGTGCATAGTCCCGTGCATGCCCTGCTATACGTACATCATAACTCGACGCACAGGACACGGTTTTGCATGAAATTTCATGGACACATAGGGGAAATCTTTGCCCATATGCAACCAAAATTTTACGATGTTTCGTAGAGCGTGCATGGAGAAATCGAGGCTGCAAGGTTCAGCCACTATACACGTGCGGGCAGAATTTTGCCACTGACACGGCCGTCGTGCACGGACACGACGCGACGAAGACTCGAACTAGGACCATGGACACGTAGCCCTAGACCTAGGCTAGCCCTAGACTCGACCACATGGTACGATGTGGCTCGTGTCGTGAGCTACGGACGTCGACACGCACCCACGAGGCCGCGTACGTGCGTGTGTTCAACCCGTGCACTTTCCTACAGTCTGAGAGTCATTACTCGATGTACAGGACACAATTTTGCATAAAATTTTATGGACACATGGGGGCAAACTCTACCCACGTGCTCATAAAATTTTACGAGATTTCGTTGAGTATGTACGAAGTTATCGCATCTGCATTGATTCGACTGACACCGTACATGCACGCACAGCCCTCCTCGACACGCTGTTCGTGTGACACGTGGACACCACGTGGACACGTGCCAGGGTGTCGACTACCTAGGCCTGTACCTAGGCTACCCACATACACGAGCACGAGACACGTGGACGTGTGTGTCATGTCCGGGATAGGCCGACACCTCCCCATGAGGCAACCTATACACGTGCATTAGCCCCTTTCCGATACATACTATTTTGGACACGTCGTGACATAGTTTTGATCCTGTTTTGACACGAGCAAGACCCAGACATGTAACCCTTCTTGTTTACCAAGTTTCACATAGTATAGTTTGGTTTTTAAGATTTTAGGTTTGGAGTTGGGGTTGTGTATTGAGTTTTCAAGTTTGAATTGGATATTGGGTATTTATTTGGGTTTTTTTAGTTTTGATTTGTGTTGAAACTCAATTCATGAGCTTAGATTGATCACAAAAATCTGAGATTATGGTAAGTGTGGACACACAAAAAGAAGAAGAAACGCTGTCTTTTCTTTATTGGCACAAGGCACCACAAATCGAGTACGCCTGAGAGATCATGCGCTGAGGATCCCCGTATACAAAAAAGAATTCTGGGGAATGGGACGATAGAGATCGAGCAGCAGTTGCTTCTTTACTCCGTTGACACTCCGATTACAAAAGTGGGAGAAAACCTAAGAAAATTGCTAACTCTCGGCTCACTGGCAAGAAGTGCAGCAATTTTGCTCTTGAAAATGCTCTCCGTTCTGTCTTTTGAAGAGGGATGAGACCCCTTTTTATAGTCGTTCTTGAGATGGAATGATATTATGCTCCCACATGAGGAAAACATACTAGTTTTTATGTGGGCACATAGTCATGCCTTGGGCGCATAGGGTGTAGGCGCATACAGGCTACGAGATCGTGGACTGGTCGGGGTGTTGACGTGACTGCATGCTTCGGTACACGACTGCTCGTGGAGACTGACGTGGCTGTGCACTTCGGTGCACGTTTTGATCATGGCTTTGACCGAGTCAGGCTTGGGCACATAGCCTAGAACAGGGCTATGCGCCCTCTTGTCTTGGGCGCATAGAGCTTCACATGGTGATGGGCGTATAGAGCTTCACAGGGTGATGGGTGCATAGGAGCTTCACAGGGTGACTTGGGCACATAGGAGCTTCACTTGAGCGTATATGTCCTCATTAGCTTGGGCGCATAAGGCTTTATTGCTAAAAATTTTATGCTTCTATAAGACCCCCTTCAAAGTTTTCGATACTTGAACGAGTTTGAAATACTTTGAAAGAAGCATGGACCGTCTTCTTGTGATACAGTAGGCGTATAGCACGCCTCTCTCTTTGGGCGCATAGCATTTGGCCAGCCTGTCAGAGAGATGACTGTTGAGATCTTCCTCGAAAATCTGAACTGACAGATTCATCGAGGTAGAATTTGAAGAGGTCTATCCTTCATACATCTTCTACGTTAGCAAGTGGCAGTCGCATAGTACGCAAGTGGCTGGATCTTCACGTGGGCACATAGGCCATGGTGGGCGCATAGCGCACGACGGGCGCATAGGAAGTAGTGGGCGCATAGGAAGAAGTGGGCGCATAGGAACTGGCCCATGCCTATAAATAGGCTCTGAAGGAGAGAGAAAGTTTATTATTCTCCTTTCTTAAAACTTTTGAAAGACTCTTCTTCTCCTTTCTTTAACGAATCATGTTTCCCAAGGTCGCCAAAAGATCTGCGAAGGGCAACGGGCGACACCGAGTGGCTTTCCTCCAGCGGCAGCATCCTCACCAGTCCAGGACCCGATTCTGGGTGAGGTCGTGCCTCAAAAAACAAAGTCTAGAGCGTTAATTTGTGATGCTCAGACTTTTCTTTTGCCTGGGTGCATGCGCCTAAGGCAACATACTTTTGTAAGCATCATTATGTGTCCACAGAATTTACGCACCAATACTGTGGTGTGCTATGCGCCCATATGTTGCCATGTCATGCGCCCACATGCTATTTGCATATTATGCGCCCACGTACTGTTGTATGTTATACGCCCACATGTTTGTCTTGGGCGTATAGTCCTTTGGGCGCATAGCCCTTTGGGCGCATAAGAGCCCTTCAGCACTTAGTTTTATTTTTTCCTGCAGATTTCTGAGTCTAACTTTCTCTTCTATCCTTACAGTAAATATGTTTGTCCCGGAGCTTGAGGGAATCCCTTTCGGCTCTGCCTCTCAAGTCCTCGGCACTAGTCTCATAACGAATATGATCAGCAAGGTTCAAGCCACGATCAGTCAAAACCAGCCTACGGAACGGACACTCGCCATACTTGAACATGATAAGACCTTCTTGAGACGGATGATTAACGATGAGAAGTTCGTGCGTGGAGGGGCACGTCATTTTAAGAAGCCGTATTTTCTGTTTGGTGATAGTGTGGGGTTTGAAGATGGCGAGACCATATGCTTGAAAAACCTAATGGTGATCTGTCCGAACAATCAAAGGATATGGCTACCGTCAACGGAGTGTCAATATCCTTTGTCTGCTTTTACTGTCTTGGCCGTGCGGCGACAGATGAAGTGGGAGCTGACTCCTGAGCTCTCCGGGGTTATCTCTGGAAGAATACAGTTCGACTCTGGAGATCGGAAGAAGGACACTTTCAAGTGTATCTGGGGCTCTGTATCTTATTCTAGAGAGGATTGCAACCTGGTGCTGTAGTGAACGACATTCTGACTAACCTCCATCCTTATGCCGTTGACACACTTTGCCATTTGATGATGACGGGGGATGTGTCGTATCCCGCAGGAAAGATACGGATGGAAGGCTGGAGGTATCCATCTTCATTCTGGAGCAATCTCACTGGCTGGATGCTTTCTACGTATGAAGCCACCCTGAAGACTGCTGGCCTTTACTATGCTATTAGGGCTACTCGGTATGGTGTAAGGATCAACTGGCCAATGTTTGTCTCGTTGGCAGAGTTATATAACCTTCACACCTGTACCCTTTTTACTCCAGGTAGGGAGATGGGATTGGCTCTCCATGAGATGCAGGAAGCGTCGAAGCTTTCCTAGGGCACGGAGCCATATGAAGAGTACGTGCCTTGCGATGAAGAGCTCCAGGATCTGGAGAATAAAAACTCCTAGATGATTAATGTGTATAAGGAATTGCTCTGCCACCTCCTTATCTGTCATAGGATTAATAAGAAAGAGAGGACCGAGGGGGCCAATCCCCATACGAGAGCTTGGATGGGCTACATCTTCGTCCAAGGAGAAGGGAAAGATCCGGCCTACTTTTCGATCTTAAAACCTATGACCAAATCCGATATAGAAGCCTGGATGACGGATTATGAGACGGCGGATACTGAGGAGAGTGATGAACCTGAGTCCCCGATAGGTCATTACTTTCGTCAAGCTGAATATCAGTTGTCAGAGAAAGCTGTGCTAGCAGCTTTCTTAATGATCTGTCTTCGTGACTGCATAGTTCCCTGAGGTTCAGGGTCCATTAAGAGAATAAGCCGGAGTATGATACTTCCGGTTGTGAAGCTGGCATTCAGATACCGTATTACATTGCTTTCCGCGATGGTCTGTGCCACTGGACGAGGTCTACGGGACTTTATCAGGAATGCAGTGACTCCTGACGGTAGGGCCAACTTCGTCCGGACCGAACTTCCATATCATTTCCTGATGGGGTGGCTGCTACTGCATTGTCCAACCCTAATGAATGCTGGGCCGATAGCAGACTCTTTGGCGAGAGACGCATTTCTTCGTAGATTTCGTGATGCAGATTTGGCCGTCATCGGTGTACGTGCCTGCAGAAAGGCTTTGGGCTTCTTGCAAAACTATGAGTTCTTTAGATTATCCCCTCCATCTGGCAGCGGTAATACGGTAGATATCTTAGTGGATGAGGGAGTTCATGCTACTAGTTTGATTGCTGGGGTGCTTCACTGGCTTCAGCCTATTAGACCATCACATCTGGTGCTCCGAAATAGGAATCATGTCTATCTGGAGCTATATCTGCCAAGCCATTTCGTGTGGCAGTTTGGCTATAGCCAGCTCCACTTGGGGAATGCTAGCCCGTACTTGGAGTCGATAGGCATCTTAATTGACGGGGCGCGTGCTTGGATGTATTACAGTACCGGGTGCACGGGGGCAGTCTTCACTCTGCCCTTGGATAAGCCTGAGACCCATTTGTGCTATGCTGCCGCCAAATTTTATGTTCAGATCAATACTTTTCATCCCCGGTATGATCGCGAACAGAGCTTGATATTGGGGACTCAGTTTGGCCCCCTCGCTGCAAAAAAGACATCGAAGGGCCGTAAGAAGGAGAGTGTTGTTCCCACTGTGAAGCCGGTCCTAGTATCGCAGCCAAAAGCTATTTTTCGGGAGCCAACAGTGTCTCGAAAGGAGGACACAAAAGATGATGACTCTTTTCCTCTCAATCCTTCTCAGAAGAGGAAAGCTTCAACTGAATTGGCCTAGGAGCCAATCTTAAAGCGAAAGAAGAAAACTGTCGCCCTGAGGAGAGCCAAGGAAGTGGGTGTTGGCTCGCCTCCCTTGAGGAGGTCCTCCCGGCAAACTGGAAGAGGAGGATCGACGTTACGGGCCATTATTATTCGGGAGGTAGATCCCTTTCTAGACTCCATAGCCGTTCTAGTCAAGCCTTTGGAAGCTTTCTCACCTTTGTGTTTGTCCTTTGCACAGGACCCCGAAGTTAGAGCTGAGGCAGGTGCCTCCTCGTCTGAGGAGGTGGATGTGACGAAAGAGTCCCCTGCTCGTCCTCGACTGATGGATGAGGGTGGGTCTTCTTCAGCTGTAAGACTTGAGCGACGGGGTGATCAGGGTGAAGGCCCAGACCATGACGATGATCAGAAGATCAGTTTCTCCTATGACATATCTGTAGGGGATATGTCTGCAATAGGAACTACGATGAAAGAGTTGGACGAGAACCAAGTCCAATCGACTCATCCTCTTATGGGTACGTTACCTTTGTGCCTCTCTTCGGATGAGATTTTTCGACTTCGATTTTGCATGCTCCTCGTGAGGCTGACCACGACTGTATGTTCCCTTGTAGACAAAGGAAAGGGACCACTAGCGAAGATAGTCCCCACCATTAGGGAAGGGACAGAAGTTGTTTTCGGCTCCTCCAATTTTGCTGGCACGGGGGGAGCTGTTAGTGAGCCGGTATCAGCTACAGAAAGAGAGGTTGAACGGCCTGCTGAGGGGGCCATTGCTGAATCTGCTCCTTTTTCGACTGAGATTGTGGAAGAAACCAGGGCCGATACCGCTCAGGGCCTTGATACTGTTCTTTTTGAATAGTCTGAGCCTGCTCTTGGTTTCCCTGAAGCCAAGGTTGATGGTGTAGCCCAGGCTGGAGTTGTGCAAGTCGAAGGTACGAAATTACAACTCTTTTATATTTCTCTTCCTCTTTTTTTTTGGTTACTGATGTATATATTATTTTCTCTGTCAGGTTCGGCTTCTTGTCAGGTTTTCCTTCCTGGGGCAGAAGAAACTCTCCAAGCCTCCTCTCCAACAACCTCCACTGAAGATAAGGAGATGGCCCAGGAAGTTGTCAAAGCTTTCTACTCTCTACTGAAAGTGAAGCTTTCTGGAGTCCTGAATCGGAATGCTGCCTTTGGCCCTGTGAAGGATGTTGTGGAATGCCAAGTGGTTGCCCTCGAGAGCATTGCCGGTTATGAAGAGCGGACCAATACTCTGAGGAAAGTTCTGGATGACCTGGAGGGTCAGGTGGCCTGTTTTCGGGATACCAAGCAGCGGAGCCCGACGTCGTTGTTTCGCGCAGAAGACAAGGCTTTGATCATGGCCCTTGCGGAGAAGAAGGCCCCTTTCCAGGCAAAAAAGGACGCCTTCGTTCGAGAGATCGACGAATTGGCTGACCAGTATGGTTAGTTCATTGCTGCAAGTGAGGTACGTGCTGCCTCGAAGAATAAACTGGCTGTGCAGATCACCGGGAAGTATAATCATATTGTGCAGATCCAGAATGAAATCTCTCAACTGGAAGCCGACTTGAGGGCGGCAACATCTGAGCAGGAGGATTATTTGGCTCAGGCTGCCATGACCATCTCCACTTCTTTCCATCTAGAAGAACAGCTGACGAAGTTGGAGGAAGAGCATCTGAGTCTGATCCTTTTCGAAGATGAAGCTGCTCACCAAGAAAAGACGCGCCGTCGAGCTACCGTGAAGTCTGAAGCTGCAATCGCGGCTCTAAGGGACAACACCAATCACTTATGTATCCCTTAGATTCTTTGTAACTCCTTTTTTTCTCAGTCGTCACGGTTCTTGTACCTTTTTTCCGTCTCTTGATAGACGTTCGAGTAAAGAATCTTTTCATAGTGAATGTGGTTTTGTGAAATATCGGAACTAGAGGTAATGTGGACGTAGCAAGGATATTTCTGGTAGGTATTTCGCTGGAGAATTTTGATGTGGACCTATTATCCGTTTTATATTCAAGTTTTTTTTGAATATAGATGATATGTTGAACGAAGCTGCTTGTAAAGGTAATATAGACGTAATAGCAGATGATGTTCTATATCTGACCAGAGGTAGTATGGACGTGGAAAGATATATAATGTTAGGTGGGAGTGGATAATTCAGAGGTGGTGTGGACGTGATTATCCTTGATGAATGCTTTGCTCAGAGGTTATATGGACATAGTGAAACATTTCTTAATCATTCCATTGGGGAAATAATTATCGAAAAAAATTCAGAGGTAATAAGGACGTGACTTGTTTTCGTCAAACCGAGTTCGGATAGAGTCAAAAACGAGAATGATTCCACTGGAAAAATATTTTAGAGGACCTATTATCCAAGGCGTATTCAAGACTCTTGAAATACGGATAATAGTTAGATAATTTTTGAATCACATAAACATCGTACTGTATATTGACATGACTGCAAGTCACCATCAGGCTTGGTTAGTCGGTACGTACCGTTAGAATACACTGATTCTATGATGAAAGGACCTTCCCATTTAGGTTGGAATTTTTCTTTCGTTTTGTGTGTCATGACCATTGGTCTTCTCACTGCTAAGACTAGATCACCGACTTGGAAGATTTTTTCTTTTACCTTTTTATTGAAGGCTTTGGAAATGCGTGCTTGGTCTAGCTCAATACGCTACTGAGCTAACAAGCATTTTTCGTCTAGCGTTTCGAGTTTCTAGAGCCGCAGACGGTAGCTTTCTTCGGTAGTCAACTCGCTGGCTAAGGCTACTCGACGAGAAGGAATCTGGATTTCTAGAAGAAGAACTGCTTCGCTCCTATAAACCAGAGAGAATGGCGTACGGCCTGTTGGAGTCCGGACCGTTGTACGATAGGCCCATAGACATTCGCCGAGCTTCTCATTCCAATCGTGCTTATTTGAAGACATAAATTTTTTGAAAAGTTTTATGATGGTTTTATTGAAGGCTTCTGCTAGCCCGTTAGCCGCTGGATTGTAGGCAGTAGAGGCTACATTCTAGATTCGGTTTCTATCGCAGAATCGATAGAATGCATGGCTTGCGAATTGTAGACCATTGTCATGGATGATCCTGCGAAGTAGGCCGAAGCGGTAGATAACGTGATGTTTGATGAAACTGATCACGTTTGACGCCTTCACTTCGGTGAGCGGTATAGCTTCTGCCCATTTAGAGAAGTAATCCGTTATGGCTAGGATGCACCGATGTCCTCTAGAAGACGGCGGGCTGATTGGTCCTATGACGTCCATGCCCCAGGCTTCAAAAGGCCATGATGCTGCCGTCGGTGTAGAAACTCCAAAGGTTGATGAATGAAATCGGTATGGAACTAACAAGCTCTACACTTTTTTTTGCATATTCAACGGCATCTGCTATCATTATGGGCCAATAATAACCCATTCGTTTGAGGCATTCTTATAATGTGGGGCCTGGTTGATGTGTACCACAAACTTCGTCGTGAGCCTCCCGGAGTGCATGTTTGGCTTCTGTGTCTGATAGATATCGTAACAGTAGCCCGTCGTAAGAGCGTCGGTACAGCATCTTGGTAGCTGTATCGTAGTAAAATCTGAGGGGTCGCCTTTGGATAGAGACTGCTTCCTTCGGGTCCTCGGGGAGGATTCGATAGACGGCGTAGTCTATGAAGGAAAATCTCCATTCTTTAATATCGACGTTTGTTTTTGTTGTGTAACTGTGATGAATATGCAAGGCATTTTTCACACAGAATAGTTCTCGACCAGACATTGTGATCGACTGCTGAGTATTGGTAGGGACGGTCAAGGAAGCAGCGAGACCGGCTAGAGCATCTGCTTCTATATTCTGTAGTCAAGGAACGTGCTCGATGAAGAATCCAGCGAAAGTGGATGCCAACTTGATTGTTGCTCTATGATAGGAGATGAGATCTTCGTGACAAACTTCATAATCCCCTCGGACCTAACTAACTATTAGCTTGGAATTGTCGTAGGCTTCTAGATAGTCAACTCCCAGTTATTTTGTCAGTTGCAGGCCGATTAATAGGACATTATATTCGGCCACGTTGTTGGAGCATGGTTCCATGAGAGAATATGCACGATGAATAACCAGATGATCAGGTGACACGAGCACGATGCCAACTCCAGACACAATATTTCTTTTGGGTCCTGTTCTTGATGCATCGTCAAAGAACATTCGTCAAATAGGGATTTCTTCAGTTGCAATGTTAGACTCCACTACTTTATCGGAGATTTCGTCGTAGAGTTTGAAAGATTCTGGTACCGGATGAGCTGCTAGGAAATCAGCTAATGCTTGGCCTTTTACTGCCTTCTGAGGAACGAAGAGCATATCGTATGGAATCAACAGCATTGCCCATGTAGCTAAACGAGAATTAAGAGAACCCGATTTATTCATGAGTATTCTGAGAGGATTGACTTTAGATATGATGTGGATAGTTTGTCCAGACACATAGTAGCGTGTCTTCTGGATGGCAAATACCAGTACAAGGTATTTCTTCTCTACTAGTGTGTATCTGTGTTTGGCACCCACCATTGTGCGGCTGAGGTAGTAGATTGCCTGTTCATGTCCGCCTTTATTCTTCTGAGCTAATAGGGCGCCAAGAGAATGGTCCATAGCGCGGACATATAGTAAGAAAGGCTTTCCCATTGTTGGAGCTACCAATACTGGAGGGCTTGTAAGATACTTCTTGATGTCGTCGAATGCGTGTTGACATTATTCAGTCTGGACAAAAGATACGCCTTTCTTCATGAGATGAGTGAATGGTTGACATCTTCCAGAAAGGTTCGAAATGAATCGTCTTTTGTAGGCTAGCCTTTCTTTTAGTCCGCATAGCTCTTTGAGGTTTCTTGAAGGATGCATATCGAGGATAGCCTTCACTTTCTCCGGGTCAAGATGTATACCCTTTGAAGTAATGGCAAAACCGAGGAACTTGCCGCTGGAGACTCCCAGAAAAGACTTGGTTCGATTCATCTTGAGTTGGTGTGCACGCATTAGTTCGAACACCGTTCTCAAGTATTGGAGGTGGTTGCCCTTGAGATGACTTTTAACTGTGATATCGTCTATGTAGCACTCCACAATTTTGTGCAAATGATCACAAAAAATTATGTTCATGGCTCGCTGGTATGTCACCCCTGCATTCTTCAATCCGAAGGGCATCACCGTATAACAGTATACCCCCAACGGTGTTCGAAAAGATGTGTGCTTCTCGTCGTTGGGAAACATCTTGATCTGGTTGTAGCCTTAGAACCCATCCATGAAGGACATCCGCTCGAAGCCACAAGTATTGTCGATCATTACGTCGGTGATCGGTAGAGGGAACTCATCTTTCGGTCATGCAGAGTTCAAATCACGATAATCGATATAGACTCGAACTTCGTCGTTCTTTTTCATGACTGGAACGATGTTGGCAACCTAGTCAAGGTGTTGTTCTTCGCGAATGAATCCACTGGCAATGAGCTTCTTGACTTTATTTTCGATGGCCTTCATGACATCTGGTCGGAATCGTTGTTGTTGCTGCTTCACTGGCTTAGCTTTAGACGAAATACTCAGGCGGTGCATGGCAACTTTAGGGTCCAAGCCTGGCATGTCTTCATAGCTCCATGCAAAGACATCGATGTATTCTCTTATAAGCTGTATAAGAGATTGGTGTTGATCGCCAGATAGACTTTTGCTGATAAAGATTGGTTTAAAAGATGATTCATCTCCTAAATTGACTTGGACGACTTCGTCTTCGGTAGGTGGTTTACGTTGTTCGAAGTGCAGCTCCCACCTAGTATCCATCTTTTGAGCCCATTGTTCAAGCTCGATTGATTGGACATCGACAGAGTTGCTTTGAACATGTCGCCATTGTTGGAGTCTGAGTCCCAAAGGAAGAAATCAGAAGAATAAGAACAACGATCTGCTTCATCATCTGAACTTTCAAGAGTTGTTGGAGGAGTAACATAACCCAAACCAACACCGTTTTGTTGATAGTAGTTCTCGGGTTTGCAGGGAGGAGCAAAGTGTCGTATTGGCAACATTTAGCCCCTGGTCGCTTTTCATGTCATATCCTCTGTTCTGGATGATATTCTTGGCCTGCCAACTATACCAGAAAAGTTGCATTTTCCCAGAGTCATAGTCAGCTTCTGTGTTGTGCTTGGGAGAAGTAGAGTCCGGAACAAACTTTCTTTCGCCAATTATTCGATCGAAGATGATTAGTTCTTCATCCTTTTTTCTGGCTGGAACGATGAAGTAGTGGATATCTTCTGGGTAAACTTTTTCCTGCAGGTGAGGCATCGTGACTGGCATGCAAAGGTGTGGTCCTATGCCGTGCTCTAGAGCGTATATCGTATCTATGTAGTGGTTTACATATTGATAGACATCGGAGTAATTCAAAGATAAACCTTTACTAAAAAAATATGCAAGTTCTTCTTCAGGGATAACATCATCCGCTGAAGGTACATTATTATGAATATTGATATACTCATTGAGAGAATCTTCGTCTGGAAGCGGAGCCACAATCTTGGCCAAGTTCACTACATAGGGTAATTCTTCAGGATTGGAAGGACGAACTTCAGCAGGTTCCTCCTGAGGTTTAATCTTATAGGGTTCTTGCGGAGAGTGATGGTCAATGGTTTGACCTTGTCAGGGTTCTTCTTTTTCAGGATGATGCAGTCCTTGGTGGAATGGTGCACGTACTGATGATAGATACAGTACTTGGGATGGTTGAGTTGGTTCGCCTCTACAGGACATCGTGGTGGAGGCAATGTCAGTTTATTACCCTTTATCAATGTGTGAAAAATGGTAATAACATCGTCTTCGTCAAAGGAGAAGGTCTTCTTAGGCTTGTCGGATGCGCCCTGAGAATTGAAAGCTCTTTTGGAAGTATCGACCTTCAGGATTTCTTTTCCTTTACCCCCATGGACAGGGATAGTTTGAGGATGCTTGCCTTTGTCTTCAGATTTGAGTGTTTTCAACCCAGTAGTTCCAGATTAGGAACGTCATTTTCAACAACATCAGTGGCCCCAATGAAAGCGGGCCATGCATCATACTTATATATGTCCAGATAAAACTTCACCGTAGAAAGGAAGTTTTGTCGACAAGTATCCATAAGTTCTGAGTCTGGTATACCGAAAGGCATCTTCAGTGCTAGCCGTCTGAAGTATTCGATGAAGGCGATGACAGACTCAGTCCTCCTTTGCTTGGTCTCGATGAGGGTGGACAAGCTAACATGCATGCTACTCTCGTAAAACCTGTTGAGGAACAACCTCTCTAAGTCTTTAAAAGAATTGATACAGCCGTTAGGCAGACTGCAGAACCATTCGAAAGCTACCCCCTGTATGGTGCTAATAAACAGCTTTGACAAGAACAGATCATCCCTGGGTAAGTGTAGAGTCTGCGTATTGAAGTATGTCATGTGTTGGCGGGGTGAAGTTAACCCGTTAAATGAATTTAGCGTCAGCGACTTGTAGTTAGGAGGGCAAGTAGCATTCTCCCATTCAGGAGAATAAGGTTGAGATATTACCATCTTTTGAAGCTCGTCTTTGTGTGAGATGGGGTCAAGACGGGTGACCAGTGAATCAATTGCATCTTGTTGATTAAGCAGGTGTTAGAAAATGGCTGCCGAACGGTTGTAGGCGTCGTTGGAGAAGGACCACCCCCAGCATTTGCAAGATTTGGGGGAGGCACAATAGAATGATACTCCTTTTGTAGTGAAAGAGGGTTGTTGCTATGAGCTGGACTAGCATGAGCCGAGACATTTTGTTGAGGTGGAGGAACAACCCCAGCAGCTTGGACCGCCATGATACTAGTTAGCATATCAGTGATCTTGGCGAATGCTGTTTCAAGACCCTCTAGTCGTTTGCTGGTTTGATCACAGGCTTCTTCAGGTCTTTCTCCATCTGCTATGTATGTCGATAACATGCGAGGATGAACAGAGAAAACAATACAATTGGTGTTGATACTGTCTTTCTCTTAGTTGACAAGTCCCTCATCTTCAGGTAGAGGAGGTAGATAGTCGCCATCAGACTCGGAGGGATTGTCGTCCTCTGGAAGGCTACCCTCCAGTGTGAAGGTCATCCATTTCAAACTCTGAAGGAATATACCTTCAGTTTGGGAGTCTTCTTCATCCATATAGAATCTCGCCTTTGACCGAGTACCCATATAGGCTCCTTCAGATGTGACAGCCTGCTGGCCATCTATTGTTGGACTTCTTCTCCTTCTTCTCGCGGAACTGAGAAAAAAATTTGGGTTCGTGGTCCACCGTCTTTGATTGGGGCATCCATAAGGGGGACCCCATGAATCCATATTGGATGAGACACACAGCAACTTTTTATTATCGGAGAAATGCAGCCGTCGGAACACAGACTGTCTCTGAAGCACTCTCGTTACTTTGGAGCAGCAACAGTTGATGACAATACTGGTGCACGGATGTGCACTATGAATTGTTATGTCCTCCCTCGCTTTACTTTTATGATTTATCATGTCGCACAAGTCAGCAGAAGGGAGTTTTGCCTTACAACCCATGTTGCATGCATCGCCGAGCTTTCAATGCGGGTTCGTAAGGAGAGTAGGCGCATCCAGACTTAGTTCACGTACAGGGGCAACCCCCACACATAAGTTTTGTGATGTCCTTAAAGACAGCCCCGTGCTATTCGCGTTGGGGCCTGCCTTTTTGCTGTGGGCACATAGGCCTTGGAGACTGGCTTTGGGTGCATACTTCTTGGCAGCATATCTGAGCCTCCTTGATGTGGGCGTATAGTATGGATCCAGTGAGCCTGGACGCATGATCCTGGATGCCCAATCTGTTGAAGACAAAGGCCTTCTGATTGGAGTTATACGACCAAACATCCCCTTGGGCGCATGGCTTTGGGCACATGCTCAGTGGAGCAGCGCTATTTTCTCCCAGCTTTGCCTCCTTCGTTTGTGAGCCTCGCTGGATTTGCCCAGAGTGTCGAACACTCCAATTCTTGGCATCATAGTGCTTTTCTTTGCCAAGTCTCGAGCGTCGAATACTCTATTGTTCCCTGTGCAGGTAAGAAGTCACTAGGCTAGTAGAGCCCGGAACGGTGTGAGCCTTCTCCATTTGGGAAGCTTCTGTGGCAGAGTCATGAGCCCATGTGACAAAGTCCTCCAGTTGCATATCTGCTATGACACTAGCAAGATATCCACAGCGAGCCTTCGGAAGCCAAGTCTTGTGAGATTTGTTTGGCTTCACTGATTTTGAGGGAGTAGAGCCATCCTTCGAGGGCATCTCTTCGAACGCCTGTCGATCGAACTTTACGATCAACATCTTTTGAGAACTCCCCACTTTGTTGGTATCGGATTGCATCACCACCTTCTCGTCAGAGGAAAATATAGTCCCCAGCAGAGTCACCATTTTTGTGGACACACACAAAAAGAAGAAGAAATGCTGTCTTTTCTTTATTGGCGCAAGGCATCACAAATCGAGTGCGCCTGAGAGATCATGTGCTAAGGATCCCCGAGTACAAAAAAGAATTCTTGGCAATGGGACGATGGAGATCGAGCGACAGTTGCTCCTTTACTCTATTGATACTCCAATTACAAAAGTAGGAGAAAACCTAAGAAAAATTGCTAACTCTCGGCTCACTGGCAAGAAGTACAACAATTTGGCTCTTGAAAATACTCTCCATTTTGTCTTTTAAAGAGGGATAAGACCCCGTTTTATAGTCGTTCTTGAGCTGGAATGATGTTCTGCGCCCACATGAGGAAAACACACTGGTTTTCATGTGGGCGCATAGTCCTGCCATGGGCGTATATAGTGTAGACGCATGTAGGCTGCGAGATCGTGGGTTGGTCGTAGTGTTGACGTGGCCGCATGCTTTGGTGCATGACTGCTCGTGGAGACTAACGTGGTCGTACGCTTCGGTACACGTTTTGATCATGGCTTTAACCGAGTCAGGCTTGGGCGCATAGCCTGGAATAGGGCTATGTACCCTCTTGTCTTGGGCGCATAGAGCTTCACAGGGTGATGGGTGCATAGAGCTTCACAGGGTGATGGGCGCATAGGAGCTTCACAGGATGACTTGGGCACATAGGAGTTTTACTTGGGCGCATATGTCCTTATTAGCTTGGGCGCATAAGGCTTTATTACTGAAATTTTCATGCTTCTACAAGACCCCTTTCAAAGTTTTTGATACTTGAAAGAGTTCGAAATACTTTAAAAGAAGCATGAACCGTCTTCTTGTGATACAGTGGGCGCATAGCACGCCTCTCTCTTTGGGCGCATAGCATTTGGCCAGCCTGTTAGAGAGATGACTGTTGAGATCTTCCTCGAAAATATGAACTGACAGATTCATCGGGGTAGAATTTGAAGAGGTCCTTCCTTCATACGTCGTCCATGTTAGTAAGTGGCAGTCGTATAGTACACAAGAGGCTAGATCTTTACATGGGCGCATAGCGCACGACGGGCGCATAAGTGCATAGGAAGTAGTGGGCGTATAGGAAATGGCCTATGCTTATAAATAGGCTCTGAAGGAGAGAGAAAGTTTATTATTCTCCTTTCTTAAAACTTTCGAAAGACTCTTCTTCTCCTTTCTTTAACGAATCACGTCTCCCAAGGTCGCCAAGAGATCTGCAAAGGGCAAGGGGGTTGCACCGAGTTGCTCTCCTCCTGCGGCAGCGTCCTCACCAGTCCAGGACCTGATTCTGGGTGAGGCCGTGCCTCAAAAAACAAAGTCTCGAGCGTTAATTTATGATGCTCAGACTTTTCTTCTGCCTGGACGTATGCGCCTAAGGCAACATACTTCTATGTGCATCATTATGCGCCCACAGAAGTTATGCTCCAACACTTTGGTGTGCTATGTGTCACATGTTGCCATGTCATGCGCCCACATGCTATTTGCATGTTATGCGCCCACGTACTGTTGTATGTTATGCGCCCACATATTTGTCTTGGACGCATAGTCAGAAGAACTTTCATGCATCATTATGCGCCCACATGCTTTTCATGAACATCATGTATTTTATGGACTCTTATTATTCATGTACACTCATGTACTCTTATGTACTCTTATGATCTTATGAGCTTCATGTATAAACTTTCATGTATAATAACATAACCTGTATAGATCCTTGTATATTGATTGGGATACGGGGGAGTAGAAGTAGTCATGTGCACAATTCCAAAGTAGTGTAATCATGTATAAACTCTGTAGTGTAACCATGTATAAATCCAACCGTTCACATGCCTATCTTATACTCTAAATCACATAGTCACTTTCTCAATTACCATATATAGATATCTTTTGTTTACCAGATTCTCTCTTTCTCTTCATGTTATTTCTTACAATGTTTCATGTATCTTATTCTATAGCATGCTTTACATTTCCTATCATGATATGAACTGCGTGAGATGTATTGTGCTCGTTCCTGTCCTGATTGGACATGTTGCTAAAATTTTACAAGTAACTTGGAGGATCACAGCTAGCCTAGAGGACACTAGTAGAGCTTGGAGTAGAGAGGTCTAGAGTTTTGTTTTATCTTATTTCTTGTTGTCTTGGAGATGTATTTTATTTTAGATATTGGGATTTTGTGTTGTTAAATAATTGACTTATTTCACTTCTGGTTGTATCCCTTTTGTGGATTTCTTATCTATTTCATCGTGCTAATTATCTACCTCTAGTTTGTGATTGAGATTGTATCCTCCTGTGATTGTCCTCCGTTTGGAGATTATATCATATAGTGTTAGTTGTGGTGGTGACTTAGAACAGCGTTCTACCGCCGACAATGCAGCGTAGGCTGTACGTACCCACTTCTTGTGCCCTTATACACTGGGTGTGGGTCGTGACACGTTTTTAGTGGTGGCCCATGCAGGTCAAGATTCACATTAGTACGATATCGTGGTAGTACAATGACTTAGTTGTACTACTACGAGCCTGCTATAGATTATAGGAAGTAAAGTGTTAGAATGAGAGGATACTCAATCACTGTTAGAATTTCTTGAGAGATTCCTGGGATGACGCTTGAGAATCTTATTTTAACTTCGATTTGAATTTTTTTTCCATCCCATTACTCCTTGTTATTGAATTTGATTTTGATGGATTCATTGTTGAATTTTGAATCTTAATGTTAGTTGTTGACTTTGAGTTTGTATATATATATATATATATATATATATATATTGGAATTTAGGGTATAACCTGATAACATACTTGATAAGGACAATGAGAAAGGTAAATGTCTACTTTATTTGTGGAGTTAGAATTTATCGCAGTCATACTGGCTAGCATGACAAGGACGTAGAGCCTAATTTAGATATACTATCCTAGTTATGGAATTTAGATTCTCTTGCAGCCATACCGGTTGGCGTAGTAAGAATTCTAGATAACATGATTATATGGTGTATACCTTAGTTACGGACCCTATCGTTTATTGCAGCTATGCTTATTGGCGTGGCAAAATTCTGTCAACATAATTTCAGGAAGACGTGTATGGTATCAGATTATATTTTAAGTTGGTTCATTTCTTTTAAATAGATGAGCAAGAACAGATTTTATCATTATTTCCTTTTTGCTATTATTTCCTTGTATTACCATTTTTTCCTTATCTTAGTTAACTCTGTCCCAATTACATCAATCACCTATCTCGTATCTAATTCTGTCATCTATACTTTGAAACCTTTGAATCTCTATATCTTTTTACCTTGAAAAGTTCGAGAAAGTAACGTAAATCATCTAGCTCGGAAAGGATGTAACTTGTTATCATATGGTAATCTTGGTAGGAATATATGATGGACCTTGATATAGAATTTTGAAATAGAGATGTGGTAAAGATTGGGAATAAAATCAAGAGATCAATATTATCAATTAGAAATGATCACACATAGAAAAATATTTTGGATATAAATAATTCATAGATGTATTTCCTAACTGATGAGGATATTCGAGGTCAACTTAGTTTTGAAAACTTGGATATTTTTGGTTATTGATTCTTGAGACAAGGCTATGATGTTAAATTTAGGGATTAGTAACGGAGAAGAGATTTTAGCTGTATGCGATGATGATACGAAATTGAACCAGATATTGTAAGAAAATGGCGAGGAATAGAGAGAACAAAGAAATTTTGAGTTATAGAAATTTAGAGATTTTGTGAAAATTTAAATTTAAGAAGAATACTATTTGAAGGTGTATGTTGAAGGAAATATGAAGGTTGATTTTATAACGGAGAATAAGTTTTGTAAGGCCTAGTGGTTTTAGATTAAATAACACGAGGAGAGTAATTTGAACAAGTTCAAGGATTTCATAAAACTTGATTTAGAGATTTCGGATCCAATTTAGGACAAGGAGGAAGAATTTGGAATTATGATGATTGAGTGGTTAGTGTTGATTCCTAATAAGAAGGGTATGCTTCATGAGTAATGTTTTGGAATTTAGGAATTAAGCCTATGGTGATCATGACAAAGTCATATCTTCATGACGGTAGAGTATAATTTTGGTGGTAGTCATATAAAGGTTGATTTTCATATTGGGACTTGTGAGATAAAAATATGATTAGCAAATAATGACTAGATAAACTTGATAGTATCAGAGAGAGATAATTAACTTAACTTCCCTATGAAATCTTGTCTCTTGTTTTCTCTATCAAAAATGAGAAATTTGACTTATTCCATATCTTGAATCATCCTTTAAGTTTTTAATATCATTGCATCCTAACTCCCTTGATCATGACTAATCGACTATGGTTATCTTTTCTTATCATATTAATATCTTGGGTCGTACTCAATTGAATTAAATTTAATTGTGACCTTGATCTCCATCCTTGGATGCTCGTGCTCAGACTTCAATGACCTTGTTCTCCATCTTGTCCAAATCTTGATTTATCCAGAATTTGATCAACTTAGATCGTGTCGAGACTAAATTTTATTTTATATATATATATCGTAATTGGATTTCAATGCTATTGGCACTCGTGCTTTAAAATTTTGATTTTGATCATCTTTGGAATAGTAACCCTTAACAGTTAATTCTCAGTTATTTTTTTGATAATTACCAGTTTTTATATAGGATGGAAGACTGCCTTACAGCCTTGATGATTTTTTTTTAATCTTTTCCAGTTTGACACCCCAGATTGCTTGTATGTTTTGATACCCTATGACTGTTTTGATATAGTATGGCTAGTATACCTAGATGAGACCCTCAACTGCTACTGTATGTCATGACCCTGTATGCTATTATTTTAAATTGCATGATTTAAATAAATTTTTTTAAGACTTTGATTGTTAGGAGATTGACCTAGAAGGAGTACTACCAACCTTAATTTCGAGGACGAAATTATTTTAAGGGAGGTAGATTTGTAACCATCACTTTTCTAAAATAAGGATATTTTGGTAATTATGTAATTTTTTTAATTTTTGGATTAATTTATAATATTTTAATTGGTGTTGTGTTAGCAGTTGGTTTAACCTTAACTAACCATGATTAGAGACTAACCATGACATTAGAAACCTAATTACCAAGTTAGATTTGAATTTTAAGTTTTTAGTCCTAATTAGGAAACTTCTTGAATTGATTTTTAGGGTTTTAGGTTATTCGACTTTTTGGGCTTCTTGGTAAAAGGCTTAAAATAACTTAAGTGAGTTTGGCCCTTACCTAAACCCTAACCCTAACCCTAGACAACAGCTTGGCCGGCCAACAACAGCCCCCCTCTTATATAACTTAGCATGTAGCCACCAAGCCTCTTTACAAACCCTAAATTTCCCCTTTCTTCAAAACAGCCCACATTCCTCAATTCTCATCCATATTCTTCCATACAAAGTGCGTTACGATCGTTGGGAGGAGACGAACTTGCTGGAGACTTGCTAAGCAAGGAATCAGAGGCGTTGGACAGGAAGAAATCGGTATCGACGCGTTTGGAGGCCCGTTTCATTGAGATATTGACTCTCAATAGGTAAACCCCTCTAAACACCTGTAAATTTTGATTTTTCTTCGTAGATGCATCCATATAGGTACCCCAAACCTTTACATGAAGTTTGGTAGGTTTTCGTATTCGTTTGATAGGCGTATCGAGCACGTGTCGGTTTATTGGAACACGTGTTCGACAAAATGTCTCATAGAATTGAAAGTTCGTATCTTTTGATTCTGTTTTCATGAATTTGTTGCTGTGTATATTTGAAACAAATTTTGTGAAGAAGGATCTCATTTTGGTTGGTTTTTGGTATCCGAATCGGACACGGATACGCGTGTACAAGGCCCGTGCATAGTCCCGTGCATGTCCCGCTGTACGAGTGTCATAACTCGACGCACAAGACACGATTTCACGTGAAATTTCATGGAAACATGGGGGCAACCTCTGCCCGTGCTCCTAAAATTTTATGACATTTTGTGGAGCGTACACAGAGAAATCGAGGCCGCACGGGTGAGCAACTGTGCACGTGCGGGCAGAATTTTGCCGCTGATAAGGCCGTCATGCACGGACATGACACGAGGAGGACCCAAACCTGGACCATGGACACGTAGCCCTAGACCTAGGCTAGCCATAAACTCGACCACGTGGCACAACGTGGATCGTGTCGCGAGCTACGGACGTTGACACGCGCCTACGAGGCCGCACGCGCGTGCGTTCAGCTCGTGCACTGTCCTACAATCTGAGAGTTATAACTCGATGCACAGGATACAGTTTCACATGAAATTTTATGGACACGTGGGGGAAACCTCTACCCACGTGCTCGTGAAATTTTACGAGATTTTGTTGAGTATGCGCGAAGTTATCGCATCTGCACTGATTCGACTGACACCGTGCACGCGCGCACAGCCCTCCATGACACGCTGTTCGTGTGACACGTGGACACCACGTGGACACATAGACACCACATGGACATGTGCCAGGGTGTCGAATACCTAGGCCTGTACCTAGGTGTTTGCCATTAAAATCTTTTGATTGCAAATTTTAATACAAACAGAACAGTGTTACAATATAGAACTTAGAAGTAGTCCTAGGAGTACACTTTTGTTTATCTGGGTCCCTTGTGCCGATGGAGCGAGTGGTAATGCGTTGACTCCATTGACGATCTGACGATGGTTATCAGTTCTCTGAAGGTTTGGATTGCTCTGGGTGCCGGAGCTTGCTGAGAGGAGGAAGACGTTGAGTGTCTGTATCTGCCTCTCTGGTTGTGCGATGTCTCTGTCTGTCTACGAATGTTCGTCTCTGTGTGTGTGTGTAGCTGTAGAAGAAGGAAATGATCCCTCAATTTATATAGTCTGCAGGCTGGCTACTCATACGCGCATATGTAGAATGCGCCTGAACGCGGGGACGCCACGTGGTGATTGCTGATGGAGGCGCATGGACGATGTGCCCTAATTGAGGGGTTGAATTCTTCATACTGCTGTTGTGGACTGGCACGTAGCAGAGAAGGGGATTTTTCTATTGCTGAGATCTTGGGAGAATCAAGTCAAAAGACACGTGTCATCGGCCCATGGCTCGGAGATCTCGGATTTGGTAGGAAATAATCTGGTAGGATGCGCCTGGGATTGGGCGCATGAGGAGACTTTGGCTCGTAACCTTTGGGAGTCATGAACCATTCGGGGCGCATGGCTTTTGAGGCGCATGCGAGGCTTCAGTAGTGACTTTACTTCTGTCTTTTGGGATCAGAGAGAAGTCTGGGACGCATGGCTTTTGAGGCACATGCAGAGCTTCAGTAGTGACTTTACTTCTGTCTTTAGGGATCAGAGAGAAAGTCTGGGACGCATGGCTTTTGAGGCGCATGCAGAACTTTGGGCGCATGGCCGCGGAGGCGCATGCGAGTGGTTGGGCGGCCACGTGGCTTGTAACCGCCAGAGGAAAGTAATGATGATGCTGACGTTGGCGATGCTTCATTTTCTGAAAAAGCTGTCAACTGTTCAGTCCTCGAGATGCGTGCTGCCAACTCTGTCAGACTTCAGCATTTAATGTTCTTTGACAGGTGATGGACTGTCGGAGTGGGCGCATCGATCGGCGTTCCACTAGGCGCATGGGGCCGCATGGGGGTGCATGCTTGTGAAGCGCTTGGTGCTGAGGGACGCGTTTGTGTGATACGCGGTCTAGCCGGCGCATCCGCTCTGCTTGACACGTCTTTTGGTGTCACTGTTACGTTCTTCGAGTGCTTTAAATTGCCGTTTTTGACTTGGCTGAATTCGAAGCGTCAGGTTCATCCATTTAATGCAAATTCATTGTACGGGATTCGGAGAGCCATCCACTTGGCGCATGGGTTTGATTTGCCCGGCCTATAAATAGTGGCATGGAGAGAGTTTGCTTCTCGTTCTCTCACGTCTTCCCGAAATAAACTTATTTACTCGAGTGCATTCTGTTGATGAGATGCTCCCGAGGGTGAAAATGCGACGTATTGTCTTCATTGATGCACTTGAAGGTGACTGTTACATCCAAAAGTCAGAGTCGAGGGCTTCTGAGGCAGGCAGAAGGTGCCTGTTGCATCCAAAGATCGGGATGCTCGAGCCTCGTCTCCGTTCTGTGGGAAGAGTCGCAGATCGGAATTGCGGTGCTGGGACTTTGGGGGCTCTTTCTTCCTTCAAAGTGGGTGTTGCCCATTCTGGTTGTGTTCAAAGCTGCTCCTTTAGTCGCGGTTTCGATTGCGGTCTTCCTTCGTCTTTGGAAGCTCTTTCGATGCCTCCCCTGGCCACAGGTTGGCTTGCGGTGCTCTTCTCTTCCTCGGATAACTGAGGATGCACATAACTGAGCTGCTGAAGGGATGTGCCCGGCTGGGAGCGCATGGTGGGATGCTCCTAAGAGCGCATGGTGAGATGCGCCTATTTGAGAGCGCATGATAATGCTGCGCCTGGCTGTAGACTTAGGGACTTTTCTTTTTGTAGAATTTCTCCTTTGTACAGCCCTTTTTAAGATATGTAATAGACTTTTATATGAAATAAAAATCTTCTTTTAATGTCTCTATTCTTATTTTGCTGTGTCCAAGTACTTTTGTCTGAACTTCCTGGCGCATGTAGTGTTTGGCGCATTGGATTTCTGATCGTGAAATTCTATGCTTCTACAAGACCCCCTTCAAAGTTTTCAAAACTTTTTTGTCAAATTTTGGAATACTTTGAATAAGAAGCATGTTGGTTGGAGCGCATGTCTGTTCGGGCGCATGGATACTCTGCCCATCAATGACGGGACGCATGCTCTTCTCAGTTAATGCAAATAATAACGCCTCGATAACCAAAAAGATTAATGATGATCTTTTTGGTTTTATCTGCAGTTATCTCTTTACAGAACCCGAAGCGGCGGCTGAGGTCACACTTCATCGGTTCACGCGTGAGACTGAGCCTATAAATAGGCGTGAGGAGAAGAGATAGAGAGTTCTAGCCTGATTTCTCTATTTGCTTCTGTCTTTTAGAGTTCTTCTTCGAAAAAACCCTAACTTTCTCCTTTCAAGAAATGGCTCCCAAAACTCCTCGTGGTGGTACTGGCAAGGGAAAGGAGCCTGCGGAGTTCGCCGAGGAAGACGCTCCTGTCACCATTGTGACTCGGACCGACGTTCGGCCTGCGGTGACGGGTGGGTGTCATCTTTTCCCTTATTTTTTTTGTTCAGGCGAGTTTTGGTACAGAAGCGCATGGACCTCTGTCCTGATGATGTGCCGAGGTTTTATCCTACCGACGTGCATGGGTTTAGGCCCTTATTATGCACTGAGGTTTAACTGCTAACGCGTATGGGTTTACACCCTGATGATGCACCGAAGCTTCACTGCTGACGTGCATGGGTTTGTACCCAGATGATGCGCCGAAGCTTCTCAGCTGATGCGCATGGGTGCCCTGTTGATGCGCCGAAGCGACACTGCTGATGCGCATGGGTTTGCACCCTGATGATGCGCCAGGCTGCTTGACACACTTTATCTAGGTTAGCTTTTTGCCTGACTTTTGTCTTTATTGTATCAGTGTTGATGATAATCCCTTTGCTGAATGAAGTCCTTCTGGATGCTTCTCTTTGTCAAATGGGAGTTGATTTTGACGAGGAGGTTATCAACCCTGCGAAGGATGCTATCCTACAGCATCAACCTCCTGAGAGAATGCTGCAGATCCAGAATCAGTTGCCGATTTTCCTTCAGAGTATGATGGAGAGCGGTAAACCGAAATCTGCTGAATCCGAGGATATGACCTTCTTAAAACCTGCCTTTTTGTTCGGTGACCGCCTGATCTCCACTGAGGCGAAGATACTGAAGATCAAAGAAGACTAGTTCTTCTCTGCGAAGGGCATGGTTCTGTATATGCGACAACTTGATCGCCAGTTGCCGCTGACGGTCTTCTACCGTTTAGCTTCCAAGAGAAGGATGCCCTGGAAACTTACTCCTTCTCAAGGAGGGGCATTGGGAGGTACTCTTTCGGTTGATGCTACTTCGAATCAAAGGGACACCTTGGCCGCTTCGTGAGTCGGACCCTCATTTAGTTGTAGAACTTTGCGTCCTGGGAGCCTTTATAGTGAGGTTCCTAATGACACCTTTGTCTTCAGTGCTTCGACCTTTGCAAATCGGATGCTAACATCGAGGGTCATGTATCCGAAAGGTAGCTTTAGGGATGCCAGTCCGCAACCCTCGGCCACAAATCCTGTATTCAGCCGTTAAACTGTATTGCACCATGAATACTGTGCCTCCTGGTTATGATAGGGAGACCAGTTTCATCATTGGAACTCAGCTAGAGGCTACGACAAATATGTTGGTGGCGGCTCGGTCATATCGTCCACCAGAATTGGAGGGATATCGGGCTGCTGCTGTAGCATCAGTGAGAGATCCCTCCGTTGGGAAGAGACAGGCTGATGCAGAGGCCGGTTCGTTCGTACCAAAAAGGCCGAGGAAAGTGACGACTCCAAAGGCTGCGTCACTAGAATCAGTCCTTGCTGAGGTAAAGAGTCCTCCGTAATCTGGCTCATCATGTTATTTTGGTAACTTGTGCTTTTCTTCTTGTAGGGATCGTTGAAGAAGAGAACCCGTATTTCAAAATCGGGTGTCAGTAAACCGAAGCAGGTGGCAAGCTCCTCTGATGAGCGAATTCCTCCGATGGTAATGTCTCTAATGGAGGAGAATTCTGAAGATGTTATTCCTGCGGAGATTTTAGTATCCCCGGACTTTGTCGGAAGAGATACTGAGGTTGCAGCAACTTTCGGGATGGTGCAAGCCGCCGTGGGGGCCTTGGACGTTGAGGGTCCTGTGGACACGGGGCTTCCTGATGATGAAGTAGGGTGGAGTTCGTCGTCTTCGGAAGACGTTCCTCCAGAGATGCGTGAGTCTGTTGCGGGGGCAACAGACGTGATTGCAACAGAGGAGAGGGCTGATTCCCCTCCTTGTCATGATGCGGGGAGGTCGGCTGTAGCGTTACCGAGCCCTACCCTAGGCTCAGCAATGGAAGCTGAGGTGGCTGCCGGCCGGGAGATGGCGACAGATTTGGCCCCCGTGGAGGGATTCGATGATGAGGGAGAGACTCGTCTGCCGAGCCCGACCCCAGAAGACGCGCCCCGCCAGGAAACGAGAGCTGATCCTGTTAGCGTGCCAGAGGAAGGTTCCGCACTGGTTATAGATCGCGTCTCGGTGGTTGAGGAGGCAGCTTCGGATGCTGATAGTCCCTTTGAGCCGGGAAAGGGCAAGGGCTTGCTGATGCAAGAGCCCTCTGTTGCTTCTTCGACTTGGGGGACGATATCGGTGCCCCACCCAACTCCTTCTGCACTCTTGGCATCTGGCACTGGTAGCAGAATTCAAGTTCCTGGTGCAGGAGAGTCTGCTGAGGTCGATGTTCAAACCTCGCAGATTGAGATCGGCGGGTCTTCTTTAGGTCCGCCATCCAGGGTAACTCCTCCAACTCCTGCCATGACACCACAAGTATTGGCGGATGCAGATGAGTACGTGAAATTTATTGTTGAGGCAGTGTACAAGATGCTGCAGAAGGGTGTGTCGACAGTGATGAACACCAATAGGAGTTTTGTGATGGCAAAATCCATGGCTCTTCCACACATCAACCTGATACGTCTCCACCAGGGCCATGATCATATGGCCGAGATTCTGGAGGCCTCGGTGACTGAGCTGGATCAACTGCTTTCCAAGTTTCAGCGTATCCAGCGGAATGATCTTTCCTCCCTGATAGATGCGAAAAAGGAGAAGCTGATTGCTGAAATTGAGTCCTCTTATCAGGCCACCGTGGGTGTCTGGGAGCGCGAAGTGGCTGAGACTGAAGCTACAGTAGAGCTGTTGTCTCAGTCTACGCAGGAGAAGGTGGAGTTGCAAACTGCGTTGGACGCTAGTATCGTGGAGGTTGATGCCCAGATTCGCCATCTTAAGGACCAGTGGGCCCGACTCCTATTGGATGCTGAGCGTGCCCAGGCTGAACATGTAGCATTCAAGAAGGAGGAAGCAGCTTTCACCCACCGGGCTTTTACTCTGGCTCAGCAGCGACAACAGCTGGATGAGAAGCATGAGGATGACACTTCTCCAGAGGCCATAGAGGCGATGCGTCAAGAAGCTGAACGTCGGGTCCTAACAATTGTGGAGACTCGAGCGACAGACTTGAGGCGCCGGATTGAAGAGCTTTCCGCCAACCCTGGGGATGTTTAGGGATTGTAGTATCTTCTTTTTGTGCTTTTGTAACTCTTGTTGGGGGGGGGGTGTAATCCTTTACTCTTTAGAATAAAGAAATACAAATTTTTTGTGATGTGTTTATTTTTGCTGTCATGAACTTGATAATTTGTGTAGGCCTATTATCTTTTGCGTACCTTGGTTTTTAGGTACAGATAATAAGTTTGAGAGAACCAACATGTTTGCTCAGAGGTGATGTGGACGTGGCAAATATGGGATTCAAATGATGGAATCTTCCTACTCAGAGGTGTTATAGACGTGATAGGAATGACTCTGGAGGATATGCGAAACTACTCAGAGGTAATATGGACGTGGAAGTTCTGCAATCAATGTACGACAACGCAGGGGTTATCTGTACGGGATATTTACTCAGAGGTAATGTGGACGTGGTAAACATAGTGGGTAGCATAGTCTCACGGAGTGTAAGATTCTGCTTTGTAGGGCGTAGGGGGACGACTCAGAGGTGATATGGACGTGGTTGTCCTTCTACTGGAGGATGCCACGAAATAACTGGGTTTCGAAAGCGTCTGATTTTGTGGAAGTATATGTCTGAAAGATGTCAAGAGTAGTACTTCTTAAGGAACTTGCCGTTGATGGGCATCATGAACAAGTCCCTATTGGGTTTAGCGAGGCGGTAAGCACCATTTGAGTATACCATCTCTATGATGAAAGGTCCTTCCCACTTGGGCTCGAACTTTTCTGGTGTCTTGTAAGTCAACACCATCGGCCTCCTGACTGCCAGAACCAGGTCGTCTTCTTGGAAACTCCTTTGCTTGACCTTCTTGTTAAAAGCCTGTGATATACGGGCTTGGTAGAGTTCAATGCATTGTTGAGCTAGGAGACGCTTTTCGTCAAGTACCTCCAGTTTCCGCAGAGGACGACGTTGATTGTCCTCTTCTGTGAGTTGGTTTGTGATTGCTATGCAGAGTGAGGGTATCTGGATCTCGAGAGGTAGTACCGCTTCGCTGTCGTAGACCAGGAAGAATGGTGTGTTGCCCGTCGGGGTCCGTACCGTTGTGCGGTAGGCCCAAAGGCATTCGCCGAGCTTTTCGTCCCAGTCGCATTTGTTGGATGACACGACCTTTTTGAGTAGCCTGATGATGGTATTGTTGAACGCCGCTGCCAATCCATTTGCTGCCGGATTGTAGGCGGTTGAGGCCACGTTTTGGATACGATTTTTGTCACAGAATCTGCTGAAAACATGGCTGATGAACTGAGGACCGTTATCGTGGATAATTCTCTGGGGTACCCCAAAATGGTAGATGACATAGTTCTTGATGAAGCTGATCACCCTAGAGCTCTTCACTTCCTCCAGTGGGACTGCTTCTGCCCATTTGGAGAAGTAGTCGGTGATGGCTAGGATGAAGCGGTGTCCCCTTGATGAAGGAGGGGTGATCAGTCCTACAATATCCATGCCCCAAGCTTCGAAGGGCCAGGAGGCGACTGTAGGATGTAGTGGTTCCGACAGTGTATGGATGAAGTCTGTGTGAAGCTGGCATGCATGGCACTTCTTAGCATAGTCAACAGCGTCAGCGGCCATGGTTGGCCAGTAGTAGCCCATGCGTCGTAGTCGATCCTGCAACTTAGGGCCAGGTTGATGGGCTCCGCAGGTTCCATCGTGAGCTTCTCGAAGGGCTTCGGCTGCTTCTTCGTTGGACAGACATCGCAAGAGAAGTCTATCGTAGGAGCGTCGGTATAGCATTTTAGTAGCTGTATCGTAGTAGAATCAAAGGGAGCACCTCCTAACTGAGATGGCTTCTTTTGGGTCCTCTGGAAGAATTCCGTAGACAGCAAAGTCGATAAACGGGAACCTCCAGTCTCAGAGATTAACACCAGTACTTGTTGACATGGCATGGGTCACTTATGAGCATAGGTTGTTTTTAGGACAGACCAAGTCTCGACCAACTACCGTAACGAAGTGTTGAGTCCCGAGGGGTGCTGCTAATAAAGCTGCGAGGCCAGCCAGAGCGTCAGCCTCCAAATTTTGTAAACGAGGTACATGTTCGATGAAGAACTCAGCGAAGGTTGAAATGATGTTCAATGCAACTTCATGGTAAGGGATCAGGTCTTCATGGCGAACCTCGTATTGCCCTCTGATCTGGTTTACGACGAGTTTTGAGTCGCCGTAGGCTTCCAGATGATCCACCCCCAGCTGTTACACCAACTAGAGTCCCATGATGAGAGCGTTGTACTCGGCAACATTGTTGGAGCACGGCTTCGAAAGGGAGTAGGCGCGCTGGATGACCAGCTGATCGGGAGAGACCAAAACTACCCCCACTCCTGCGATAATTTGGCCTTTGGGGCCTGTTCTTGAAGCGCCATCGAAAAACATCCACCAGACGGAGCTTTCTTCAGTGACGTTAGATTCTTGGACCTCATCTGGGTTGTCTTCATAGAGTCTAGAGGACTTCGGGATGGGGTGTGCAGCTAGAAAGTCGGCCAGAGCCTGACCCTTGACGGCTTTTTGTGGAACGAACACCATGTTGTATGGTGTTAGCAGGATCGCCCACGTAGCTAGCCAGGAGTTTAATGACCCTGACTTCGTCATAAGAACTCTGAGTGGATTAACTCGGGAGATAACATGAATCGTCTGACCTGAGACATAATGGCGAGTCTTCTGGATGGCAAATACCAACGCCAAGCACTCCTTTTCAACGGGGTTGTGCCGGTGTTCGGCCCCGATCAGTGTTCTACTGAGGTAATAGATAGCTTGCTCATAGCCTGTATCGCTATTCTGAGCCAGCAAAGCGCCGAAGGAATGATCCATGGCACGGACGTAGAGGAGGAATGGTTTGCCGGCAACGGGCGCCACTAGGACTGGCGGACTCGTCAAGTAAGCTTTGATGTCGTCGAAGGCTTTTTGGCATTCCTCTGTCCAGACGTAAGAGACTCCCTTATTCATAAGCTGAGTGAAGGGTCGACATTTTCCGAAAAGGTTTGCTATGAACCTCCGGATGTATGCCAGACGCCCCTGCAGGCCTCGACGTTTTCGGAGGTTCTTTGGAGGGCCCATGTCGAGGATGGCTTTGGTCTTCTCGGGATCGACATGAATGCCTTTCGCTGTGATAATGAAGCCCAAGAACTTTCCGCTGGAAACCCCTAAGAAAGATTTAGCGGGGTTCATCTTGAGTTGGTGCGCCCGTATGAGATCGAAGACTGTCTTCAGGTCTTGTAGGTGATCTCCTTTGAGATGGCTCTTGACTGCGATGTCATCAACATAGCATTCGACTGTCTTACGAAGATGCTGACGGAAAATGGTACTCATAGCTCGTTGGTATATGGCACCGGTGTTTTTCAAGCCGAAGGGCATCACTGTGTAGCAGAAAATGCCCTTTGGAGTCCTAAATGATGTATGTTTTACGTCATCGGGGAACATCTTGATCTGGTTGTAGCCCGAATATCCGTCCATGAAAGACATGCGTTCGAAGCCACATGTTTTGTCGATCATCACGTCGGTGATGGGAAGCGAAAATTCGTCCTTCGGGCAGGCGGAGTTGAGATCCCTGAAGTCGATGCGGACTCGAATCTTCCCATTCTTCTTGGTGACAGGGACAACGTTGGCCACCCAATCCGGGTGTTGTTCTTCACGGATAAAGCCGCTGGTCAAGAGTTTATCCACCTCCTGATCGATAGCGTTCATGATGTCCGGACGAAAGCATCGCTGTTGTTGTTTGATAGGCTTGGCATCGGGCAAGATGTTGAGCCTATGCATCGCGATCTGAGGATCAAGTCCCGGCATGTCTTCGTAGCTCCAGGCGAAGATATCAATATATTCTTTAGCCAGTTGGATTAAAGACTCCCGGTCTTCTCCTTTTAGGGTTTGCTGATGAAGATGGTCTTGGAAGAAGATCCATCCCCAACGTCGATCTGCTTGACTTCGTCTTTTGTAGGGGATTCGCGTAGCTCAAAACGAGACTCACATTGTTCTCCTAAGCGTTGCGCCCAGGGTTCTTCTTCGAAGAATTCCGGCGCTTGATCTTCGCCTTTATCTTCTTGAGGTTGAGCGGATGTCATGTTGGCTGACAGCACTCTCTTAAAGACTTAGCCGATACTGGTATCGGAATCCCAAGTTGATGCTTCAGACGAATGAGAATTTTCTGCTTCTTCTGCCTTCGAACTCTCTGGAGTTGACGGCGGCGTGACATAGTCTATCCCCCGTCGAGTTCGATTATAGTAGTCCTGCGGCTTTCCTTTAGGTGTTAGAAGCCGGAGAGGAAGACGTCGACCCTTGCCATAGTTCAGGCCTTTGTTGATTTTTAGGTCGTAACCCATCTTTTGGATGAGGTACTTTGCCTTGTCCGTGTACCGATAGACTTGTATTCTGCCGGTATCTAGTTCTGGCTCGAGTGGCGGGATGACGCTCAACTTTACCGAAAATAATGGATTCTTCGTCTCGACTCCACGGTGGGACTACAGAACAGACCCCTTGGAACGGGACTACTCGATTTACATGATTGACGGTCGTTATTTTTGTTTGTAATGACCGTAGAGCGTTATCTAATGTATACATGGCATTCCAATATGGAAGACTAGAATAATTAAACGACACTATTATTGTTGAAATACGAGATTTTATCCCGCAGGATTACATTGTCCAGAGAGGGTGTGTCTACATCAGCAGATATATATTCCCCTAGCTCTTCATTTGTGAGTACTGGAATTGGATCGGGAGAGTCCACCACAGCTTTGATTTCGGGGTCCGAGAGGGCTATGTGGGCCTTCTCTGGCAGCTTGGATTGCGGCGGCTTGCCCTTAAGACGCACCTTCAGAGGTGCCTCAACTGCGCCTTCGGTGATGGGTGCCTTCCCCTGTAGTTTTGCCACGAGGGGAGCCGATGTTTGAGACGGCTTTCCCTTGAGTCGTATCTTCAGGGGAGCTTCAGGAGCTGTTTGTGCTTTCCCAGGTAGCTTGATGTTCATGGAGGGCAACTTCTGAGGCGGTTTGCCTTTGAGTTGGATCTTCAAAGGAGCGCTGGAAGTCATCTCAGGCTCCATGTTCGGCTCTGCTGCCATTTCTGCCTCGTCGTCAGCATCATTGGCTTCCTCCTCGTCAGGTGATATGTATAAGTTGGAATCAGTAAAGTAGGCTTCAACCCCTTTGAAAGGGTCAATGTCCGCGAACTCCGTTCGGATGACGTCGTTGGTAGACACGTACTTCATACATTGGTGGAGTGCGGATGGCACCACCATGTACTCATGCAGCCATGGACGACCCAACAGGAGGTTGTAGTTGACGTCGACGTCCACGACGTAACAAGTCACCTCAGTTCTGAGGTTACCGATATGGCACTTTAGACGTATCTTGCCCAGTGGCTCACTTTTGCTAGCGTTGAAGCCACTAATTGTTGTGTTAGATGGCGCCAGTCGGTACATTGGGATCCCCAGTATTGAGAGCAGTGTCCTCGAAATGATGCTGAGGGAAGACCCCGGATCGATCTGAATCTGCTTCACCTCGACAGAACCGATATACCCTGTATAATACAGCGGCCTGTTGTGTCGGTTGTGCTTGAGCAGCATGTCTTGTTGGGTGAAGGTTATATTGGGGATAACCTCATCCGTACAATGACAGTGTGCACATATAGTTGGGAGATCTTTAGGCTGCTTGACCTGACTGATGAAGGACTCAGCATCCTTCAGGGCTTCACAGAGAGCTTCGCGAGTGTTCTTGGAAAGACGAAGGAGCTCAAACAGAGAAAGGCGGGCAGGAGTACTGGCAAGTTGTGCCAAAATGTCGAAGTTGTGGGGCTTGGCTAGCCCCGAAGCATTCTCCTTTCGCAGAGGTCGTCGAAATGAGCCTCTACATGCTTCTGCTTATTAGCTGCTGGAGGCTTGGACGGACCCCCTTCCTCGGTAGTAGGGACGGTGCAAGGAGGCACCACCTCGACGGCAGCTTCGTCGGGTTGGGCGTTCTGTTATGAACGCATTTGTACAGGAAGAGCCTCTTCTGCGGGAGAAGAGACCATGCGACAAGACTTGCTCTTCCTGCCTTTGGTTTTGGAGGCAAAGCATACCTCCGGTTGAGTAACCTCGGAGACGAGATCAGGGTGAACCCATAAGATCTTTCCCCGGGATGTGGTGAGTGGGATGAGTCCACTCACGTTGTCACGAGTAGGTGGTAAGTTAACCACCTCCATTGTCGCCTTAGGGATGGAGACGACGTCGTCTTGTGTTGTAGTTGGCGGCAAGGTGCCGAACTGGAGTGACACCACGTTGGCCGAAACCGTCTTCTCCTCGTAGTCGACGGAGATAACATCCGCATTGATCATGTGCTGGATGTAGTTTTTGAGGACGTAGCAGTCCTTGGTTGGATGTTCGACAAACAGATGGTAGTGACAGTACCTCGGATTGTCCACTTTTCCAACCTCGTCCGGATGCTTCGGGTCCGGCAACTTGATCTTGTCACCCTGCTTCAGTATCTCAAAGAGTTGCAGGGTATCTTCATCGTTGAAAGAGTACACCTCCTTTGGCCTTGGTGCAAGTGGAGGCTTCTGAGTAGGTGCTGATGCACCTTTTGAGGCATTGACAGTCAATGCCTGTTTCTCTTTCGTCTCTCGTTCGGGGTTGTTGGCTGCAGGCCATTTTCCCTTATCTTCAAAGGCAGGGAAACTGACTCCCAGAAGACGAGCATTGGCCGCCTTCTTTTCTGCGGCCTCGGCTTCGATGATCAGGGAACTCCAGTCGGGAGGAGGAGGAGAGTTGAGCCAGAGTTTGACTACATGCAGCATGTTCATGCTGCAGGAGGAGAGGAACGCATGTTCTGGCACGCCCGGGGGCAGTCTGAAGCAGGCCTGTCGGAAGCGTTCGATGAATACTCGAACTGTTTCCTTCTCCTTCTGGCGTATCTCTATGAGAGACGCCATTGTCATGTCCTTCCTGCCGTCGTAGAAACGGTCGAGAAAAAGGCACGTCAAATCGTCGAAGGACGATATGGAATTGTCGGAGAGGCTGCAGTACCAGTCGTACGCCACTCCTTTCAGTGCACCGACAAATATACTGGTGAGTAGCGCATCCTCTTTCGGGAGATGTCCCGTCTGAGACTGGAAATACGTCAGATAGCGACACGGAGAGTCTTTTCTGTCGTATGGCGTCAGTGTTTGTGGTTTATATTTGGGAGGATAAACCACTTTATTCCATTCGAGGGGATAAGGTTAGGGGATGCCCATCTTTTGGCGCTCCTCTTGTCTCGTCTTGGACTCAAAGTGCTCGTGCAGGTCCCTGATCATCTCGACCATGTCTTCCGTGGAGCTGGGAGTCGGGGAAGGTGGTACCACCTGGAGTTGAGCATTCGAGGGCTCCGACGTCCGGGGGGCTTCGCGACGATCCGTATCCAAGGATACCCGTTGAGGGGGTACACTTGACTCTCCATTGTCTCCTGGGTCGGGACCGGTAGAAGGTGTCCTGGTCAAAGCTGACCGTATCTCAAACACTGCTTGAGTCAGTATTTGTATAGAGGCAGAGAGGGTTTTGAGTCCTCCCTCCAAGGTATCCTTGTGCTGGACGAGGTCTGGTGGCGGCGCATCAGACTCGGTATCACCTCCAGCCATGTAGACTGTCATGACACGGCTGGAGTCGGATGGCTCAGTTGAGGCTTCGCTTTCGGCCTCACTCTCCTGTAGAGGAGTTGTTGTTCCCGGAGCTTCGTCTTGGTTACCCCCAGCTATGTTCCTGAGGACTTCTTCGTCTTCGAGACTCGGATCCGCAGGAGCTAGGCTACCCCCAGGTAAGTTTTGGAGGACGCCTTCGTCTTCGGGAGAAGTATCCGTAAGGGCCTGACTACCCCCAGTCATGTCTTGAAGGACTTCTTCATCTTCGAGATGCAGGTCCACAGGGGCTAGACGACCCCCAGCTATGTCGGGGAGGCTGACTTCGCCCTGAGGATGAAGATCGACCCCAGCTGTGCTTTGGAGGACACCCTCGTCTTCGGAAGGAGGATCAACAAGGGCTTGACTACTCCTAGCTTCCTCCAAGAGCTTCTTTCTCTCCCGAGTACCTTCGAACACTCCGGAGGACGAGACGGTTGTTTTGGATTTCCTCGGCTGGCTCTTGGACGAGGAAATGCCAGTCGCCTTTCGGACTGACGAGGAGTTGGAGATTATATTACATGAAGCAACCTCTAATTCTGGCTCCTCTTTTGTCGACACTTTCTTCCCGAGACGACGTCGGAGGGGCGTCGATGACTGCAGCCGCTGGAACACCGACTGTCTTGGTGGGACTGCTGACTTGCAACAGCAGTTGATGGTGACCACAGCACAAGTGTGCCCTGTGAAAGGCATATCGTGCTTGACAGTCGACTCTCCTGATCGGCGCTTGTGAGTGATCATGTTACGCAGATCGTTGGAGGAGAGTGCTACCTTTACACCCCCTTCAGGCGCATGGCAAGGCCAAGCACCGGGGTGGTCAGGTGAATGCTGCGCCCCCTGGTCCAACACCAAACAGGTGTTCAGATCAGTAGTGGGGGAACAACCTTTAAAGTGACTTGAACGAACCTCAGACGCACAACCCGAGGGGGCGCGGGGGTTCAAGACTACTGGGTTTGCCTTACTCGACTTGGTTGCGAACACAACAGATGCGCCCAAGTGAGATAAGGACTTTGAAGGTTAGCTCGTTTCTGGCGTCGCAGCACCTGAGTCATCCTTATACAGCTTACCATCAGCAGCGCGCATGATTGTGAGTACATGCTTCTGGCTTGATGTTGGCATAGCACGTTTGGGACGCATGGCCCGTGCTGCCTTAGACTTCTTCGTACTAGCCCGCTGGGGCATGTAGGACTCAGAATCTAAATTCTCTTTGCTACTACAGTGAGCGAGTCTGTCAAAGACAGAGACCTTCTGTGGCGCATCGGAGGTGATACGCGGGGCATTAGCTGCGCCCCTGCTCCGTCGACGCATCTTCCTCGCCTGAGAGGAAGATGGCTGTGGAATGTGGTCAGCTGCACGTTTCCCTGAGGGATGCGCTACACCGGTGGGCGCATCTCGGTTGCTGAAGATGTCAGCAGGAAGGGAAGACTGGATCGGTGCATCCCCTTCGGTGGAGGTGCCAGAGGCGTCGGCCTTGTGCACCCAGACTCGGTAGGTCTTCTTCGGCTTTGGCAGCCGCTTTGAATGACTCGCACTTTCTTCAGAGATGAACTCCTCATACGCCTGTTGATTGAGGCGTACGACCAGCGTCTTGTGGGAGGAGCCCACCTTTATATCGTCGGATTACGACACAGCTTTCTCGATGGAGGAAAAAGAGGTCCCCAGCAGAGTCGCCAGCTTGTTTGCCATTAAAATCTTTTGATTGCAAATTTCAATACAAATAGAACAGTGTTACAATATAGGACTTAGACGTAGTCCTATACACTTTTGTTTATCTGGGTCCCTTGTGCAGATGGAGCGAGTGGTAATGCGTTGACTCCGTTGACGATCTGACGACGGTTATCGGTTCTCTGAAGGTTTGGATTGCTCTGGGTGCCGGAGCTTGCTGAGAGGAGGAAGACGTTGAGTGTCTGTATCTGCCTTTCTGGTTGTGTGATGTCTCTGTCTGTTTACGAATGTTCGTCTTTGTGTGTGTGTAGCTGTAGAAGAAGGAAATGATCCCTCTATTTATATAGTCTGCAGGCTGGCTGCTCATGCGCGCATATGTAGGATACGCCTGGACGCGGAGACACCACGTGGTGATTGCTGATGGAGGCGCATGGACGATGTGCCCTGATTGAGGTGTTGAATTCTTCATACTGCTGTTGTGGGCCGGTACGTAGCAGAGAAAGGGATTTTTCTGTTGCTGAGATCTTGGGAGAATCGAGTCAAAGGACACGTGTCATCGGCCTATGGCTTGGAGATCTCGGATTTAGTGGGGAATGATCTGGTAGGATGTGCCTGGGATTGGGCGCATGAGGAGACTTTGGCTCGTAACCTTTGGGAGTCACGAACCATTCGGGGTGCATGGTTTTTGAGGCGCATACGAGACTTCAGTAGTGACTTTACTTCTGTCTTTTGGGATCAGAGAGAAGTCTGGGACGCATAGCTTTTGAGGTGCATGCAGAGCTTCAGTAGTGACTTTACTTCTGTCTTTAAGGATCAGAGAGAAAGTCTGGGACGCATGGCTTTTGAGGCGCATGCAGAGCTTTAGGCGCATGGCCGCGGAGGCGCATGCGAGTGGTTAGGCGGCCACGTGGCTTGTAACCACCGAAGGAAAGTAATGATGATGCTGACGTTGGCGACGCTTCATTTTCTGAAAAAGCTGTCAACTGTTCAGTCCTCGAGAGGCGTGCTGCCAA